>BLSH010078393.1:18495-28801 GCA_018402905.1 Glandirana rugosa | reverse complement strand
TTACACAGTAATCAGTGCATTTTTATAGCACTGATCGCTGTATAAATGCCAATGGTCCCAAAAAAGTGTCACAATGGTCCGACATGTCCGCCCCAATATCGTAGTACCGCTAAAAATCGCAGATCACCGCCATTTTTAGTAAAAGATAAAAAAAAAATAAAAACCCCAAAAATGAATTCTCATCATCCGTAAACGCGACCACTTTTGCGCAAACCAATCAATAAACGCCGATTGCGATTTTTTTTATCGCAAATATGAGGAAGAATATAAATCGGCCAAAAACGGTGAAAAAAAATGTTTTTTTATATTTTTTTTTTGGATTTGTATTTTAGCAAAAAGTAAGAAATTTGGGTTTTTTTGCAAAATTGTCGCTCTTCTTTTGTTTATAGCGGCGATCAGAAATGACGCAGAGGTGATCAAATACCACCAAAAGAAAGCTCTATTTGTGGGAAAAAAAGGACGCAAATTTCGTTTGGGTACAACGTCGCACGACCGCGCAATTGTCAGTTAAAGCGACGCAGCGCCGAATCGCAAAAAGGGCTCCGGTCCTAAAGCTGGAAATCCTTCCGGGGCTGAAGTGGTTAAGTGAGCCACACAAAAAATTTACTGAAAACACAAGACAGAGCAGCCAACAGGGGAGCACTACAGGAAGAAGGTTAAAAAAATAATAATGCTGGAACATGCTCTAGTGCAGGGGTTCTTAACCCTGTCCTCAAGTACCCCCAACAGGCCATGTTTGCAGGTTTTTCTTTATCTTGGTGCTTTAAATCAGAGTCAATGGCTTGGTATTTTGGACAGCTATTTTCCCAAAACATGGCCTGTTGGGGGTACTTGAGGACAGGGTTTAGAAACACTGCTGTAGAGAACGAGATGGGTACATTGAAGTGGCTCCTGGACTTTTACTTATGTTGCTTTCAAATACCAACAATGATATTAACTTGACATTTAGCACAACTTCCAGCTTGCTATCGGTGGTAGATGGAGATTACATCATGAAAGTGTTTTTCTTTTCTTGTCCTAGAGGAACATGAACTGAAGCTGGAGCAGCCATCTTTTATACCAGCGTTTGCCGGGGACACTGTGACTTTCTTGTGTCGATTCTCATCGAAAAAATTCATTATCCCAACTTTCACTTCCTGCCGGCTGTGGAGAAACACTGGAGAGAGCCCAAAGTGTGATAGACTGGTCCATTCGGGAGATTGTTCTGACAGCCTAAGGAGAAACATTTTATATTTCAAAATATCAAATCAAACTCTTCCCTTACACCAAGGCTGGTACTGCTGGGAAATCCAGGCCTCATCTGGGAAAAGTGACCCACTGACATTTAGAAAAGCTCTAGGAACAGAACTGGTGATTGTAGGTAAGTGTCTATCCCAAAAGTGAGCTTTAACATACACCCTTCCTAAGAGATACACTTACCGGCCACTTTATTAGATACTTTGTTAGTAGCGGGTTGGACGCCCTTTTGCCTTCAGAACGGCCTTAATTCTTCATGGCATAGATTCAACAAGGTGTTGGAAACATTCCTCAGATGTTTTGGCCCATAGTGACAATGATAGCATCACACAGTGCAGATTTGTCGTCTGCACATCCATGAAGCGAATTTCCAGTTCCACCACATCCCAAAGGTGCTCTATTGGATGAGATGTGGTGACGGTGGAGGCCATTGGAGTGCAGTCACCTCATTGTCCAGTGGTGAGATGATTGGAGCTTTGTGGCATGGTGCATTCTCCTGCTGGAAGGAGCCATCAGAAGATAGGGACACTGTAGTCATAAAGGGATGGACATGGTCAGCAACAATACTCAGGTAGGCCGTGGCTCACTTGCCGCCCGCTGTGGCTTGATGGCGGCAAAGTGGCTCGTTATTGCGAATCGCCATCACCTGACGGCGGCCGCCATAACTAATATTGTGAGCGCGCGTCGCCGAAGGTGCACTCGCACGCTCACTGTGTTCCGGGGGGGTCAGGGAGCGGGAAGGATGGACTCGATCGCCGCCAGCTACCCACGATCACCCCCCCGGAGCGACAGAACGGAGGTCCGTGTAAGTAAACACGGATCTCCGTTCTCATAGAGGGGGAAGGGCTGTGATCACAGACTTCCTGTATATGGAAGCCGTGATCACTCCCCTCCCCCTGCCAGCCGAGCCCCCATACAGTTAGAACACGGCCAGGGAACACAGTTAACCCTTAGAGCACCCCCTCCAGGTTAACCCCTTCACTGCCAATGGCATTTACACAGTAATCAGTGCATTTTCATAGCACTGATCTCTGTATATATGCCAATGGTCCCAAAAAACTGTCAAAACAGTCCGACATGTCTGCCGCAATATCGCAGTACCACTAAAAATTTACAGATCGCCGCCATTACTAGTAAAAAATGAAAAAAAAAATAACAACCCCATAAATTAATTCTCATCATTAGTAAACGCGGCAACTTTGCGCAAACCAATCAATAAACGCCGATTGATATTTTTTTTACCAAAAATATGAGGAAGAATATAAATCGGCCGAAACCGATGGCAAAAAATGTTTTTTTATATTTTTTTTTTTGTATTTGTATTTTAGCAAAAAGTAAGAAAAATTGTTTTCTTTGCAAAATTGTCGCTCTTTTTTTGTTTATAGCGGTGCTCAGAAATGATGCAGAGGTGATCAAATACCACCAAAAGAAAGCTCTATTAGTGGAAAAAAAAGAATGCAAATTTTGTTCGGGTTCAACGTCGCACGACCGCGCAATTGTCAGTTAAAGCGGTGCGGTGCCGAATTGCAAAAAGTGCTCTGGTCCTAAACTGGGAAATCCTTCCGGGGCTGAAGTGTTTAAACGGTGCTCAATTGGTACTAAGCAGCCCAAAGTGTGTTAAGAAAATCTTCCCCACACCATTACACCACCACCAGCCTGAACCGGTGATACAAGGCAGGATGGATCCAAGCTTTCATGTTCTTTATGCCAGATTCTGACCTCACCATCTGAATGTCGCAGCTGAAATCGAGACTCATCAGACCAGGCGACATTTCTCCAATCTTCTATTGGCCAATTTTGGTGATCCTGTGCCAATTGTAGCCTCAGTTTCCTGTTCTTAGCTGACAGGAGTGGCACTCGGTGTGGTCTTCTGCTGCTGTAGACCATCTGCTTCAAGGTTCGTTGTATTGTGCATTTAGAGATGGTATTCTGCATACCTCGTTACGAGTGCTTATTTGAGTTACTGTTGCCTTTCTATCATCTGGAACCAGTCTGCCCATTCTCCTCTGACATCAACAAGGCATTTTCATCCACACAACTGCCGCTCACTGGATATTTTCTCTTTTTTGGACCATTCTCTGTAAACCCGAGAAATGGTTGTACGTGAAAATCCCAGTAGATCACCAGTTTTTAAAATAGTCAGACCAGCCTGTCTGGCACCAACAACCATGCCACGTTCAAAGTCACTTAACTCCCCTTTCTTCCCCATTCTAATGCTTGGTTTGAACTTCAGTAAGTCATCTCCACTACGTTTAGATGCCTAAATGCATTGAGTTTCCGTCATGTGATTGGCTGATTACCAATTTGTGTTACCAAGAAATGTAATAGGTATACCTAATAAAGGGGCCAGTGAGTGTAAATTCTAGATAGCACTTTATATGAAAGTTTATTTATTGTGTTGTACCTTTACCTCCCACATTACATTTCTCAGTTCAGTTGGTGTGTTTGGGAACACCCCTCCTGTTGGTTGGACTGGTGTGTTATGCCTAGACTTTGTTACTTGAATATACTTTATAGAGAATGTGTCACTTTGCTCGCCTATAGCAAAATGATGAGTTCTCTTTATAGGTCACTTCCATCCAGTAATACCTTCTCTCAGGGCTGGCCCAAGACATTATGCTGCCTGGGTTCAAGAATAAAATGCTGCCACCCCCCAAAAAAAAATAAAAAAATCACACCCACCAAAAGGCCCCCACATCCATTATTTTATAGCATGATAATTAAAACTAAGATTACATTTATCAGGAAGTCAGATTTATATGGAACAGCACCTTGTCTATATACAAAATTATATGACATACCATTATGTTCAATTCCAAGAGGCGGGCTAGGGGCAGTATAGGGGCAGGTTAGGGTAGTATGTGGACAGGCTAGGGTAGTAAATGGGCACACTAGGGTAGTATATAGACAGGCTAGGGTAGTATATAGACAGGCTAGGGTAGTAAATGGGCACACTAGGGTAGTATATGGACAGACTAGGGTAGTATATAGACAGGCTAGGGTAGTATATAGACAGGCTAGGGTAGTAAATGGGCACACTAGGGTAGTATATGGACAGGCTAGAGTAGTATATAGACACGCTAGGGCAGTATATAGACAGGCTAGGGTAGTATATAGACAGGCTAGGGAAGTATATAGACATGTTAGGGAAGTATATGGACAGGCTAAGGTAGTAAATGGGCACACTAGGGTAGTATATAAACAGGCTAGGGTAGTATATAGACAGGCTAGGGTAGTATATGAACAGGCTAGGGTAGTATATGGGATGGCTAAGGCAGTATAGGGGCAGGCTAGGGTAGTAAATGGGCACACTAGGGTAGCATATAGACAGGCTAGGGTAGCATATAGACAGGCTAGGGTAGTATATAAACAGGCTAGGGTAGTATATGGACAGGCTAGGGTAGTATAGGGACAGGCTAGGACAGTATATGGACAGGCTAGGGTAGTATATGGACAGGCTAAGGCAGTATATGGAAAGGCTAGGGTAGTATATGGACAGGCTAGGGCAGTATATAGACAGGCTAGGGTAGTATATAGACAGGCTAGGGCAGTATATAGACAGGCTAGGGCAGTATATAGACAGGCTAGGGTAGTATATGGACAGGCTAGGATAGTATATAGAAAGGCTAGGGCAGTATATGGACAGGCTAGGGCAGTATATAGACAGGCTAGGGTAGTATATGGACAGGCTAGGATAGTATATAGACAGGCTAGGGTAGTATATAGACAGGCTAGGGTAGTATATGGACAGGCTAGGGCAGTATAGGGATGGGCTAGGGTAGTATAGGGACAGGCGGAGTGGCTTCGGGGGGGGGGGGGCAGTTGTCATCATGACACACAAAACTGCTGGAAAAAAAATCTTGGTCATCAATTTTCTGGGTAATAGAAGAGAGGGGCGGTGGATCAATTTGCTGCCCCTCTCAAAGTGCTGCTTAGGACCCATGGTAGGGCCAGCCCTGCTTCTCTGGACCTCTCTGCCACTCTGTTCCCTGCCAGAGTCTTGAGTCGTATCCCTATGTATGTTCTGTGTTGATCAGTGTCAGAGCTTACAGAGGGTTAATGGCCGTGCCATAGTGTTTAGGCCTGGCACTTATCCTATAAGGTCTGAGCACTGCACTCTGGGAAAGAGGGAATGAGGTCACATGATCCTCCATACTCCCAAGAATTAAGTATTTCCAATCACTCAGACACATGGTTGTGAAATATGCCAAAGGTAAGTATCAGTGTGTAGCCATGTGCCCCCTCAGGGGTGGCTGGTATTTGTGGTTCACCTTCTGGCTGCCCTCAATCCCACCATATCTCACACATCCAGAGCCACTGAACAGGCTGGCTCTTGTTTTGTTTGTTTTATTTAGGGGATTAACTTGGATGGGGAAAAGGTGTGACTGTGGAATACCCCATAGAATTGGTTTACAGGACCACCTATGTACACAACCGTATATACGACTCTACTTCCTCCAGCACTTCACTTGCAGACTGTTACTCCTTTCACTTCTCTCCAGCACTTTACTTATTTCCTGACCTGAAGGGAAATTTATCAGGCTCCTTTCTCCTTTCTCTTCACCACAGCTAGCACATGGTGAGGCCTGCACTCAGTCAGCAGGACCTCCGGACCACCCATTACAGGCCAGGGTCAAAGAACCCTAAAGTGTAGCTTAGTACGTTGGTGCTAGCTGGGCCTTTTTGATGGACTACAACTTCCAACCCATCCCTCTTCCAGGCCACACCGGCCTGCTTTCCTCTCAGTGAGACTCCTTCCCCTGACTGGCTCCTGAGACCTCCACAGACTGTCCACTATTCCTCTCCTAGCCTGCTCCAGCTTTGTCTTCCAACTCCCAGGGTCTGTCACTCACCAACTCCAGTGGATATTTTAAAGTGTCCTCAGTAGCACCTCTGCTGTTCTCCTGTTCCCCTGTGCTGCTCCAAGAATAAACTCCACTCCTGGTTGCACCTGAACTTTCAGGCCTCAAGGTCACCCCCCAGACTGGGGGCTCCCTTCTGGGTAGAGGCCCCCACAGCACCTCTGATTCATTTTCACCACTTCCACCCGAACTCTCCTCCCCCTGCTGGGCAGATCACAGTATTTAAGGAGGCCTGCCCCCTTCCAATCCTAGTTGGGGATTGGTCAGGGCTCCTTAGCATACACAGCAAGTGACATCTCCTCATCCATCCCCCCTTCCAGCACTTTCTGGAATTAAGGGGAGAAATATTTAAGGGGTATCCCTTCCTGAAATCTCTTGTCTACTCTGAGCCACTCCCCTGCCCAGATCAAAACATTCAGGCCTGCACTTTATGTCAGGCCTGACTAAATTTTGCCTCTCCTAGCAAAAAACGCCTACATTTTGGGGACGCTACAAGTGGAAGTAGGGTGTTGATAAGAGAGCTTGCCACTTTGTCCTGAATAGGCAAAGTGACAGATTCTCTTTAAGACTTAACTGTCAAATTTGTCTGGCGTGTAGCTTTGATGATACTTTTTTTTCACAATAAAGTTTATCTTATGTTGGTATTTTACAGAGAGAACAAATACATTCAAAATCATTCAGCCACAAGAAACTGTTTTCCAGAAGAGTGTCATCATCAACTGTAGTTTCACAATGCCACAGTACAGTAATATCTTACGGACGGAGGTCTACTGGATGATCGGAGACCCAAGAGAGGACTATGTCTACCATCCAAACCCAGACTACATACACCCGGATTACAAAGGCAAAACCAGACTGGTGGAAGGTTCCAATCTTTTCCTACAAGACTTCAATGGACTGAACAACACCATATTCTACTGCAGGGTGATGATACAACGTTGCGGAACTATTAGGGGGACCATTACCAAAACAGAAATTATAATGGAGGAAGGTCCTGGGACTCTCCTGAGAAGTGAGAATGTGAACGGTATGTATCCAGTTGCTATATTTCCTTGTTAATCTTTGACTGGAAACAAGCATGCTAATCAAGAGTTCAATTCACTTGCTGCATGTTCAAGCTCAGTGATTCCAATACTTGTCCAAATGTCTCTGACCTCTAGCACCATACTCAGCATGGGTATACTTCTTTCCTACTAGAGAATATGACCACATTACCTCTTTCTGAAGGTTTTTATAGGCCAGTTCTCAATCAACCAAAATCAATCTTTATAAAAACAAAAACTTTCATACCTTTTGCCTCCTGCACTGCTATGCTTCCCATCCCACCTCTGATGGATGCTTCCAATCCCTGATTAGACCGCCCAAACCCAGGCACCAAACTTCTTTTCTGAGTTTTCCTAGCCACACCATGCAACCACAAGATCCACAGATATAACCCTTCCAGGGTAAAAATATTGTTCCTTCAGGTTTAGCATTTTATGCTTAAAAAAAAAACTATTGGACTCAGATTTACAGGGCAGGTCAAAGGCATGTCAGGATATCATCATACACATCTACCATCGCTGGAGGCTGGTTTTCTCTGCTAAAAGGTGGATAACCAATGCCAATGGGAATGTCCCTCAAAGGCCTCCAATGATGAGAGATCTGTGTGATCACTACTTCTCTTACCCAAAGCTATAGCTACACCAGTGTTGTTCTGTATTCTGAAATATTTGTCTCAGATAATTATGCGTAGATACTTCAGTTGTGTAATCTGCCATGGTAACATTTTTAAATCCTTTGTAAGGTTATGGAGACATTTCTGATTATTTTCTGTCTCAGGGATGCAACAGGAAGTTAGTAGAAATCTCCCCAAAAGGAAAGCTCCACCTTTAGCAACTGTCATCAAAAACAGATTTCTCTATGCTAACACTTAAAATTAACCCCTAATGTGAAGCCCAAAACTTTACATATCAGTTAACATAAAGTACAACCCTAATGCTAGCTCCCCACCATTAGCCTAAACCGTAAAGAGGTGTTCCGCCTGGGCAAAAAAAAAGTAAAAGTCAGTAGCTACTAATACTGTAGCTTTTAATATTAGGACGCTTACCTGTCCAGGGAGCCCGTGATGTCAGCACCCCAGCCTATTTTAGAATTGGACTGTCGGGTGCTGCCGCTGCCATTCATAGTAAGGGAAACCGACAGTGAAACCTTTGTGCATGCGCGAAGCATGCTGCGCTTTCTAACTGGACCAGAGAAAGGAGGAGGGGGGCTGAACTTCTGAAGGACGGTGCCGCATCGCTGTCTCCCGGAAGTGGGGAATGGTACCTGTCAAAAACAGGTACCCCCCTACCCCCTGCCCTCTGAAAGGAGCCAAATGTGACACCAGACGGGGGGAAGAAGCAGATATGCAGAGGTTTCACTTTTGGATGGAACTCCACTTTAAGTGAAAGTTCTGTTGACCAACCCAAAAAGTTAACCCTGCAAAAGAGGAGGTATTATATATATTTACTTTTCTTGTGGCTCTAGGCATGTCTCTCTCTCTATATATATAAAACAATAAAATATGAATTTCTTCTTCAGTATCTACTCCTGTGTCTTTTAGGTCCTTCGGAAGGTGTCCCCACATTACCTCTATGTCTACAAAGTATCATAATAGTGGCCTCTTCTGTGCTTAAATTCATCCTCCTCAATGCACTCTTCATACTGGCCCTTGTCTACATCAAGAAAAGCTGATGACATCTTCAATCTGGACAATAAGCAAGGAAAACACCAGACACACCTTCTTAGCAAAGAGATGGCCTATATTTTTGGTGGATACGAGTTAATCATTGAATCTTTAGCTCATATAATTTATCTCTGGCCAGGCTATAGACCTCAATGCATTTACATGTTAAAACATTGAAACAAGCCCTTACCTATGTAGTTATAGTCATCGTGGAGTAATTAGTGATCAAAGTTCACAGGAAGAGCCAAGCTGCTGAGAGAAAAACTTGAATGACTGCAGTGCTTCTGCTGTGACCTTTGAAGATGAATTATTCCACAGCGGTTGCAGCTACATAGGTCAGTAGGTCAGTGGAGGACATATTTTAAAGTTATTTAAGCCGCTTGTTAAGAAAAAAAATACTTGATTGTATATAGCCTGGTCACAGGTTTACTTTAAGGGCTCCAGTGGCCCTAGAATTATGTTTTATGTGTGTTTTTTATTTTTACAATTTATATAAAATAAATAAAATAAAAAATATACATATGTAATAGTTCTTAGTTAAGAAAAATAAAAATTATTTAAAACAATTTTATTTTATGTTTTTATATTTTTATATTTTTCTTTTTTAGTTATATGTTAAATGTTAAGTTTTATTAATTTCATACACACATGTTCTTAATACAAGAGTCATGTGCATTCCCCTTTGAACCTTGGTGTGCTTTGTGTATTTCTTCCATATCTGCACAGTAATCCAGTAATAAAGACTGGTCACTGCTGCTCTCTCCTTGTGCAGGATGACTGGTCTTGTCACTGTCCCCTCCTTTAATTTTCTGCCAGCAGCCTATAGTCGGTGGAGCTGCTGGGTCCCTACAACCGGTCTGCTCTCGGCACAGGCTGTGTACAGGACAGTGATTAGCACAAACACAAGTAATATCTTGGTTTGCATAGGCATTTGTGCAGACAAATTGGATTTATATTCTTTATAGCTATCGTGGAATTTATTTAAAGCAACGTTTTTGTGCAGTTTAGCTTAAATTATACATACAGTTGTGTTCAAAATTATTCAACCCCCACTGAAATTGATTGTTTTGGTTGGTTTGACATGGATTATGATCATTCAGTCATCCTGCTTACAATTAAATCAAAGAGGCACGTGTAGGTCAGACAAATATAACATAACATTTATAATGAAATAACCACAAATGCAGTTTGGTTGGTTTTGTTAGTTAAAGTCACCCCCAACTTATTAAAACTTGTGTTGACATACATATTAAATTCGATTTGACGTGTTTTTGCAACGAAATTTATTTAAGGTGCTATCGATATTTCTTATATTTAGGTTAAACAGACGTGTTTACGGATACGTTTGGTTCTATAATGAACACAAACACGATTAGTGACAGGACATGTGTCGGACACGGCTCTCGTCTGGCCAACATCCCTGGGTCGTCGAGGTGGCTGATATCCGACGACCGTCTTTTAATTTCCTCCCCTGTCACTGTTCTGGTCAGTAGGACGTGTT
>BLSH010078393.1:3436-16110 GCA_018402905.1 Glandirana rugosa | reverse complement strand
AAGCATTTGGCTGAATATGAGCAGATAATATTGCCCGAAACACTTCAGAATTCATCCTGCTGCTTTTGTCAGCAGTCACATCATCAATAAATACAAGAGAATCAGTTCCATTGGCAGCCATACATACCCACGCCATGACACTACCACCACCATGCTTCACTGATAAGGCGGTATGCTTTGGATCATGAGCAGTTCCTTTCCTTCTCCATACACTTCTCTTCCCATCACTCTGGTACAAGTTGATCTTGGTCTCATCTGTCCATAGGATGTTGTTCCAGAAATGTGAAGGCTTTTTTAGATGTTGTTTGGCAAACTATAATTTGGCCTTCCTGTTTTTGAGGCTCACCAATGGTTTACATCTTGTGGTGAACCCTCTGTATTCACTCTGGTGAAGTCTTCTCTTGATTATTTACTTTGACACACATGCACCTGCCTCCTGGAGAGTGTTCTTGATCTGGCCAACTGTTGTGAAGGGTGTTTTCTTCACCAGGGAAAGAATTCTTCGGTCATCCACCACAGTTGTTTTCCGTGGTCTTCTGGGTATTTTGGTGTTGCTGAGCTCACTGGTACATTCTTTCTTTTTAAGGATGTCCCAAACAGTTGATTTGGCCACACCTAATGTTTTTGCTATCTCTCTGATGGGTTTGTTTTGTTTTTTTTCATCCTAATGATGGCTTGCTTCAGTGATAGTGACAGCTCTTTGGATCTCATATTGAGAGTTGACAGCAATAGTTTCCAAATGCAAATAGCACACTTGAAATTAACTCTGGACCTTTTATCTGCTCCTTGTAAATGGGATATTGAGGGAATAATACACACCTGGCCATGGAACAGCTGAGCAGCCAATTGCCCTATTACTTTTGGTCCCTTAAAAAGTGTGAGGCACATATACAAACTGTTGTAATTCCTACACCGTTCACCCGATTTGGATGTAAATACCCTCAAATTAAAGCTGAAAGTCTGCAGTTAAAGCACATCTTGTTAGTTTCAATTGAAATCCATTGTGGTGGTGCATAGAGCCTAAAAGATTAGAATTGTGTCGATGTCCCAATATTTATGGACCTGATTGTATATTATATTGGATTGATTTTTTAGGCAGTATACACATGAACACTGGGCACAGGACTGCATAATACACAGAGCACTGGGCACAGGACTACATAATACACATAGCGCTGGGCACAGGACTTCATAATACATAGAGCGCTGGGCATTTTATGCATTAGGATAAAAAACCTTCTGTGTGTAGCAGCCCCCCAGCAACCCCTAATTACTTACCTGAGCCCCTTCTCTCTCCACCAATGTCCATGAGTGTTTAAGCCGCCCGGGACTCTCCTCCTGATTGGCTGCGACACAGCGGCGGGGATATTGGCTCCCACGGCTGTCAATCAAAGTCAGTCAGCCAGTCAGGGTAGAGAGGGGTTGGGGTCAGGAGCTCTGATTCAGCTTGGGTGCCCCCTATAGCAAGCTGCTGCCTGTGGGGGCACTCGATAGGAGAGAGGGCCCAGGAGCAGCAAAGAGGGGTCCGAGAAGAGGAGGATCCGGGCTGCTCTGTGCAATACCAACTGCATAGAGGAGATAAGTATAACATGTTTGCTATTTAAGAAAAAAAAGAGACTTTACAATCACTTTAAGCTTACCAATCATTAGATGTGGTGGCTGCATTAATTTTCTTTTTTAGGCCCTTTCCCCTCTGTTTTCACCTGATGATCTGGCCAGTAACACACCTCCTGTATTAGAGTACTTCTACTCTGGATGAAGATGCACAGGAGGCACCTTTGGACAGCAGCTTGTCAGTCTGGGGGGGGGGGGTGTTAGATGTATTAGCATATTTAAATACACCAACTAATTGAAGCTAAACTCCAGCTATTACTTTAAAACCACAAACTATTTTTCTCGTACGTTCATTGACAGACGCAGCCTCTATTCATGACACGTGGATTATGTACCTTTTACTAGGAGTAGACTAGGCAGAACGAAAGTTCAGAAAGCAAAGCTGGCCCCTCCCAGGGGGCCATCCTCACTCAGCACATAACCCCTCAGCCCTACATAGCATCTCAGTTTTTCTTCTGCCTAGTGCAAGGAGTTAGACCTGGTTCCCTGCTGGGAACTGCGGTTCCCCTATTTTTTTGTCTTTTTCTTTCCTTCTTTTTGCGCAAAACTTCTGATGAAGACTGCAATCAAGTAGCCGGCTGGGGACCACATGGATGTTTTCTTGTCCTGCCATTTCCCCAGCACGGCCGACGGATGCAAGCCACCCTTAGCCTTGGCGGGGTCCGCCGCATCCTACCCGTTCCGTGCGGGTGGCCGGTGCGTTGAACGTCCCACCTGCGACCAAGCGACCGGCCTGCGGCTCGCGTCCAGGGGTTACTTGGCTGGCAGCTTCCCTCCCCACCTGGGGCGAGGAAGGTCTGCACGGGTGGCTACCCGCTACGCCCATCTGGAGCGGTGCGTAACCCCCCTCCAGGGGTACGGAGGGGGTATGGCTAGCGGGGCCCATCCCGGTGGGGGGGGTACAGGTGTCCACCTTTCTGTTCTCACTCCCCCCCCGCCGCCTGCCCGCCTGCCTATCTGCCTCACTGTCCGCACAGTCGTCCCTGCTGCCCAGCCATTAAGTTGTTCTCACATGCGGCGGTCGCCGCCATTTCGCTGCCATTTTGCCATAGCCGCGGCCATTTTGGGGACGGTTTTGGCCTCTTGTGGCCGTTTGGCGTCCATTTTTGGTTAGTCCCCCTGCACAGTAAAAAACCTGCATGTTGGCGCCAACTGCTCCTCTTCCGGATCAGAGTGTGGGACAGCAGCAGCAGCAGCAGCGGTGGGGCCTTCTTACCAGGACACAGGCACACAGTTCAGGAAAAAGCAAGTATGGCTGGTTCTTCCTCCCTGGGTGCGGGCACAGTGGTGTTGGGTCCTTTGGGCAGTCTCTGAGCAGCTGTGGGGCACATTGTGGGGGTGCGCTGTGGGGGCATCATGGCTGGTAAGCCATTTAAGTGTCCTGGGAGGGGTACTATGGTGGCTGAATCCGCAGCATTTTCTCAGGAGGGGTCAGCTGAAGCACAAGCTGCACTGGGACCTATGGTTCCCTAGATCAATTGTCTTCAATATTAGAAGACTTTTTCGCCTGGGGGGAATCGAGCCGTGCTAGGGGGGTCCCCAAAAAGCGTCCACCCCCACCTCCATCATCAGGGGAGGATTCGGAGCCGGAAGGGGGCTCGGTGGTCCCGGGGACCCCCGTGGAGCGCTCAGACAGGGTGCTCGAGTCCTCTGGATGGGATGGAGGACCAGGGGGACTCAGTGGCGCGCGAAAAGGCGCTGGTGGCCTCCCTGGTTGCTGCCGTTCGCAATACTCTGCGACTGGACCAGGTTGGGTAGTCGCAAGTGACTATTTACACCTTCGGGTTCCTGAAGCCATCCCGTGCTCCAAAAGTATTCCCCCATATTGAATACTTTGACCAGTTTGTCTATAAGGAGTGGCAGCGTCCACAAAATTCCTTTACCCCACCAAAACGTTTTTCTGTGCGCTATCCTTTCTAGGACAGCCTGTTGCAGAAATGGAAGTCCCCCGTGGTGGATCCGCCGGTGGCCCACCTGAATAAGGCGACTACCATTCCCATGGAGGGGTCACCCTCTTTTAGAGATCCGGCCGATAGGCGGACAGAAGCAGTTTCCAAGGCTCCTTTCTTGGTGGCAAGGGCAGCTATGAGACTGGCCTTGGCGTCGGTCATGGTGGCTCAGTCGCTCACGGAGTGTGCGATAGAAATGTGCAATGATCTGGGCTGCGGGGATTCAGTGCAGCGAGCAGATCACCTGGTGCAGGGTTTTCGTTACCTCTGCGACGCAGCACTGGTTTTAGTCCCTATGCTATCAAAAATGTCAGTTTTTGCGGTCATTATTAGACGGCTGCTGTGGTTACGGTGTTGGTCGGGCGACCACGCCTCTAAGAAGGGCCTCACAGACCTGCCTTTTCAAGGGGGTCGGCTTTTTGGGGCCCAGTTGGACAAAATCGTTAAAGATTTCACGGGGGGGGGGGGGGGAAGTACCTTCCTCCTGGAACCCAAGCGGCATGAACATCGCCGTAAACAGGGGCCTTCGTCCTCTGGACAGAAGCGTTTTTTTTGTGCGCCCAGTTCGGCGGGCTAGGGCTCACGGCCCGGCAAAGCTGCCTGTGGGACTGCGCAAGTCCGAAAAGATGGAGGAAAAGGTCCTCCACCGCATGATGGGTTGCCCCTGCCCGACTCTCGGGTGGGGGGCCGGCTTCTGGGGTTAGCAGACCGGTGGACCGCTCGCATCTCCGACCGGTGGGTGCGGGAGGTGGTGTCCTCCGGGTACAAGCTAGAGTTTACTACTCTACCCCCGGACAGGTTCTTTCCTCAAATTTAAGACTCCCTCTGGGGCATCGGTAAGCTCTGCTAGAGGCTGTCCGAACAGGGGATAATTGGGCCAGTCCCCCTGGCGGAAAGGTTCCGCGGTTTTTACTCGAACCTCTTTGTGGTGCCAAAGAAGGGTGGGGTCAGGCCGGTTCTGGGTCTGAAAGCGCTCAATCACTTTGTGAAAGCGCGGAAATTCAGAATGGAATCAATTCGTCCGTCGTAAGCCGCCCTACACCAAGGGGATTTTCTGGCGTCCCTGGACATCAGGGACGCTTATCTTCATGTTCCCATTTGTGTCCGGCATCAGCGCTTCCTGCTTTTGCTGTGGGGGATCTCCATTATCAATTTGTGGCTCTTCCCTTCGGTCTGGCCTCGGCTCCGCGGGTCTGCACCAAGATACTGGCTCCGGTGCTGGCTCTGCTGAGACAGAGAGGCATTGCTGTGGTAGCATACCTGGACAATCTACTCCTGCGAGCGGAGTCTGCTCCGGCTCTGGAGGACAATGTTGCTATCACCCTGGCCTCACTGCAAGACTTCGGTTGGCTGATCAACCTACAGACATCGACGCTGCCTCCGTCCTGTCGCCTGGAATATTTGGGGCTGATCTTGGACACGGAGCAGGCGAAGATGCTTCTACCTCCGGCCAAATTGTTGACGCTGCAATCAGCGGTGCAAACCCTGCTGTCATGTCGGTGGTCCTCCTTACGGTTCTGTATGCAGGTGTTGGGGCTCATGGTCTTGGCCTTTGAGGCGATACCATACGCCCAGAGTCGCACCCGACTCCTGCAGCGGGCGATTCTGCTGCAGTGGGATAAGTCTCCCTTGTCTCTGGAGGCTAATCAGATTGGATCATCAGACCAAGGGGTGGTTGACCTGGTGGCTTCGGGCCCCGGCATTGGCCTTGGGAAAATCGTTCCTTCCCCTGGAGTGGTCGATAGTCACGACGGATGCCAGCCTACTCGGGCTGGGAAGGAGTCCTGGGGCAGTTGTCTGCTCAGGGCCATTGGTCAGCGCAGGAGTCTCGCCTTCCGATCAATGTGTTGGAGCTGAAGGCGATCAGGCTCTGCCTCTTTCACTGGTCGGCAAGACTGTGCGGCCTCCCGTTTCGGGTTCAGTCGGACAACGCCACGGCGGTGGCATATGTGAACCATCAAGGCGGAACAAGAAGCTCGGCAGCAGCGGCAGAGGCAGCCCACATTCTGAGGAGGGCAGAAATGCACGTGCCAGCAATCTCCGCCATCTACATTCTGGGTGTAGAAAATTGGCAGGCGGACTTTTTCAGTCGCCAGACGCTGGATCAGGGAGAATGGTCCTTGCATCCGGAGGTGTTCCGCCAGATATGACAAAGGTGGGGCACGCCAGATGTGGATCTCCTGGCGTCCAAATTCAATCACAAGGTGCAGACCTTCGTGTGGCAGGACAAGGGATCCGTTGGCGGTAGCCACGGGCGCTCTGGTGGCCCCGCGGTCTTGATGCCGGCTTCTATATGCCTTTCCTCCTCTAAGACTTCTACCGCGGCTGTTGCGCAGGATAGAAGTGGAGGGAATCCCGAAAATCCTGGTGGCTCCGGTTTGGCCTCGGCGTCCTTGGTACACCGACGTGGTGCGGATGGTATCAGATGTTCCCTGGCGGCTCCCGCTTCACGATGATCTGTTGTAGCAGGGACTCATCCTGCACCCTGCTTTACACTCGCTGGCTTTAATGGCCTGGCTATTGAGTCCCAGGTACTGAGGGACAGGGGGGTCTCTAAGTCAGTGATCCCCACCATGCTTAAGGCGCGCAAGTGCACTTCGCGCAAGATCTATCATCGCACCTGGAAAGCCTATATTGCCTGGTGCGAGGCGGGGGGTTGGAACCCCCCGCTCTTTTGCAGTTGCTCGGGTGCTGGCCTTTCTCAACAAGGCCTGGACCAAAAGTTGGCTTTGAGCACCCTCAGGGGCTAGATTTCTGCTCTGGCGATTCTGTTTTTAGTGACCTTTGGCGACGCATTCTTTGCTCCGTACAGTTGTACAGGGTGTACGTCATGTGGCTCCTCAGGTACGGTCGCCCCTGGCACCGTGGTATCTGAATTTCATACTTTCTGTGCTGCAGAAACCGCCATATAAGCAGATCAGGGATATTACCTTACAATTGCTGTCTCAGAAGGTCGCCTTCTGGTGGCCATTACATCCGCTAGGCGGGTGTCTGAATTGGCAGCTTTGTCGTGTAGGTCTCCTTATTTGGTCCTACATAAGGATAAGGCGGTGCTGCATCCGTCTCCTTCGTTCCTTCTGAAGGTGGTCTCCTCTTTTTTTTTTTTAAACTTATGTTTTATTGTCAGAAAGAAATAACACATACAGGTGTATACTTTACAGTTGCAAATATGCAAATCAAGAAAGGGAAGGTAGCAGGTACTTTCATACAATATGTTCCTAGAGAGAGCCCTGCATATCTACCAATCGAGCAGTAGGAACTCGGGTCATCTAGAAATAGCTCTCATACGGCAGTTACTGAGAGAGCAGAGCGCGCTGCCCCATGAATGGGCCAGCGCCTTCCGCTCGCACAATGTAGCAAGAAGAATACTAGGCAGGTATAATCTAAGGATAGATGTTGGTGCATATAGTCAAAGTCAGTACAGCTGTGTAAAATCGCTCTTGCAATGTCTCTGCTCAGTGTTGCAGGTTACACTTAGGATGCTGTAACCAGAGGGTCCATCTTTTTTGGAAGAGTGGGACTTGCAGGTGAGCCTTAGCATGCATGCATTCCATAAGGCATTGATTGTTCAAGGAAGAGTGTAATTCCACCATGGAAGGTGGATCTCTAGATTTCCATCTCCTAGCTATGGATAGTCTAAGGGCAATGAGAACATGGGTTGCAAGGGCATGTGTGTCACAAGGCCAGGATGCCATATCCAGACCAAAGAGGATGAGTTGGAGAGAGAGGGTTACAGGTTGACCCAGCATGCCAGCCAGGAATCGTGTAACATTTTGCCAGAAGGGGGCCAGTTTGGGACAGGACCACCAGACATGCATGGTTGTTCCTTTCATACCGCAGGCTCTCCAGCAAAGGGCCGAGTGTGTTGAGTAGATAGTGGAGAGTTTTGCTGGAGTAAGGTACCAGTTGTGGAACAATTTTTGTACTCCTTCCCAATGGGTAATACATTTGGAGAATTTCAATGGAGATTGCAGAGATTTTCGCCAGTCCTGGAGATCGTACGTGCGGTGGAGCTGCTTTTCCCATTTTAGGATGTTGCTTGGTTTTATGGCAGTGGAGGTAGTTGTCAGCAATTTGTAGAAGAAAGATATGCATTTTTTTGTGGGTATAGCATTGAGATAGAAACGTAAGACATGTTTCATGAGAGGGTTGTTTGAGCAAGTCCAGTTGGAAAGCAGGGAGCGGATTCTGAAGTATTTGAAGAGATCCCTAGCAGGGATCTGGAATTTGTTCCGGAGCTGTTGGAAGGAAAGAAGCACATTGTTCTCGTATAGAAGAGCTAATGTTGTAATCCCTGTGTGAGACCAGGTGGTTAAGGAAATATCTGGCATTACAGATTGCAGTAACAGTAGTGGTATATCTGTTAGGGCTTCTTGAGACATGCCACCCGAAGATTGCAAGAGCGAGTGCCATACTGTGGTTGTGGCGTTTACTGTATATAAGAGAAGGTGGTCTCCTCTTTTTACATTAATGAGGACATTGCCCTCCCTTCTTTGTGTCTGCACCCGTCTCACCCTAAGGAGATTGCTTTGCATTCCTTGGATGTGGTGAGATCATTGTGGGTGTATTTGACAGCTATGGATGCGCTGTTTGTGCTGAGGGAAGGGCCGCGCAAAGGGTTGGCGGCTTCGTCGACCACTGTTTCACGTTGGTTCAGACAGACCGTGACTGTTCGTGGCCAAGCACCCCCTTTTCCAGTCACGGCTCATTCCACCAGGGCGATTAGCACTTCCTGGGCATTTAGGCACCAAGCGCCGGTGTCTCAGGTGTGCAAGGTGGCTACTTGGGCCTCAGTGCACACTTTTGTTAAGTTTTACAAAGTTGATGTGTCAGCATCTGCGGATGCTGCTTTTGGCCGCAAAGTTTTGTGGTGTAGGCGCGTATGACGCCTCCTGAGATCTTTCTGTTGGGTACAGTTGTTATTGTTTACCCACCCCTCTTATTTGACACTGCTTTGGGACGTCTCCACGTGTCATGAATAGAGGCTGCACCTGTCAATGAACGTAAGAGAAAATAGGATTTTATTATAACTTACCGTAAAATCCTTTTCTCTGAGTTCATTGACAGACGCAGCACCCACCCCTCTGTGTTGTGTTTGTACGGTTTATTACGAACTGAGATGCTATGCAGGGCTCAGGGGTTATGTGCGGACGGCCCCCTGGGAGGGGCCAGCTTTGCTTTCTGAACTTTCGTTCAGCCTAGTCTACTCCTAGTAAAAGGTACATAACCCACATGTCATGAATAGAGGCTGCGTCTGTCAAAGAACTCAGAAAAAATAATTTTAAGGTAAGTTCTTAATAAAATCCTATTTTTTTTTTATTTGGAATAAAGGTATGACATAAATAAATAAAAGTTCATCATTGCAAGCAGTTTTAAATGGTTTCCCAAAAACAATCAGTCCTCAGCGCTCACTCAGTCTCATATCTCATATGGTATATTAGTAATGTTCCAAGCAATGCTGCTCTCCTTGAACAGAGAAACACCAAAGCACTAAAAGGAAACAAAGGAGGGGGGGGGAGGGCGCAAACACCTAGTGCATTACCTCCAACACAGTGGCGGCCCATCCTTAAGGGGCGCAGGGGCGCCACCCCCCCCATCTATGCATCCGGCCCCCTAATCTACATGCAGGGTGCCCGACTCCTGGATTCCAAGAGGTATTTTTTCGAAGCACGTCATGAGAGCCAGAGGCTCTAAATGGCTTCAAAAAAAGGGTGGGCTCAGAGCACTGCACCCCGAAAAGACCCACTTGATTCATTCACTATTGCCACACTGATTCTCCTCCCGGCCAATCAGGAAGCGGTTCCTGAGATCCGTCGCCCGATTGACTGAAAGGAGAGGCGAACCTATTGGACGCCTAGGAGGAGGAGGAAGGAGTCACACGGTGGAAGTATGGGGGTGACTGGGAGTGCTGGCTGACCAGGGGGTGATTGTTTGCCGTCCCCCTCAAAAAAAAAAACACCAGCTGCCACTGCTCCAACACCATTATCATTTTATTAAAAAAACATAAACATACAAACATGAGAAAGCCCATCAAATCACAACTCCAGCATGATGAATATCCGAATCACTGTATTGGAAACATGACGCATTTCAGGAGACAGGCCCCCTTTCTCTGAGGAAGAGGGTCTGTCTCCCGAAACGTGTCATGTAGTTATTTTTAACATTAAGTGAAAAGATTTGAACTGGGCGAAGAGTATGGAATACTCCAGTTATTAGAAACTTTCTATATTGTCAATAAAACCTCCCTACGGAAATGAAGAAAGAGGAAGGTGTTCTGTAGTCTGTACACACCGCCTGTCCTAGGGTGTTAATGCTGCTCCTCCATAGATACAGTGCAATGAGTGAGCGTGGTCATCCTAAGACATCCTTTCATTCACTGGGTTTCTCTTTTTTAATTATAAATGTTCAGCATCACAAGTGGGCAATATCTAGGATGGCCTACATGCAAATACAGCCTGCTCAGGAACACCCCCCCCCCCCAGACTGATACCCACCCATCAAGGTATTTCAAGTTTTACGTAGCTCCTTCCAAAAGCCAGCCCACTGCTAAGCATTAGGACCGAGGGCTCATGAGATGAGGAGTACTGAAGCAGGGTGCGGTGATGTCTTCTGGAAGCAAAGTACAGCACCCTGCCAGCCAGGGCCGGCTCTACCACTATGCGGAGTAGGCCTAGGGCGCCTGGCCACTGTTGATCTGTCACTGGCTGCTCTGCATTGATTAATGTCATCAGTGAGGAGAGCTGCGGCTGGCAGCTGCCTCGAGCATGTCATCCGCAGTCAAGAATTGGAGAGGAGTAGCCCCCCCGGAGGCCGATCTGCCTCGATCGTGTCAGTGAAGAGCAGTGGAGAGGACAGTTGTGGCTGGCAGCATGTTTTGTATGTCACTACAGTCACTGGCCAGCACCATAGCCGCCCCCTTCCCCCCCACGTAGAGAGCGCTGTGCAGGTTGCATCCTGGCATGTCATGGGACACGGAGATCAGAGGCTGGACGGCCCATTGTGAGACACAGGTGAGGCTGTATTGATTGGTGCTGGTGAAGCTGTATTTGATGGGCACAGGTGAGGCTGTATTAATTGGCGCTGGTGAAGCTGTATTTGATGGGCACAGGTGAGGCTGTATTAATTGGCGCTGGTGAAGCTGTATTTAATGGGCACAGGTGAGGCTGTATTAATTGGCGCTGGTGAAGCTGTATTTGATGGGCACAGGTGAGGATGTGTTTGATGGGCACAGGTGAGGCTGTATTGATTGGCATTGGTGAAGCTGTATTTGATGGGCACAGGTGAGGCAAAATGAGGTTTCGCCTAGGGTGTCAAAAATCCTTGCACCAGCCCTGCTGCCAGCCTCTCCCACCAGCCATGACCTGCCTGCATTGCATAGAGAAACACATAGACCCCAGTGATGACTAAAATGAAAACAGAAAGGCTTTATTTAATAATTTCAGTAGCATGAGAATGAAGAAGATAAGAAGGAAAAATAAGCAGAATAAACTTCAGCCAGATTATACAAACATTTTATATTTGCTATCCAAGGAAGGGGGGGCCCCCCCCCGGGCAAATGAGTGACTTTTATGGTTAACAGGAGTTGTGCTTAAGGCCTCTTACACACGGACGTTTTTTAAAAAATAAACAAAACGTCGGGCCCGACGTCAAGGAAAAAAATTTGGCGTTTTTCGGCGTTATGCATCGGCGTTAGTGAGCGTCGGCGTCAATAGGCGTTTTTTTAAAAAAAATCATCCCCCTGCTATTTTTCAACCTAAAAATGTCGGCGTCAAAAAACGACGGTTAATGCCAGTATGGCGTTAGTGAGCGTTTTGCGACGTCGGCATCAAAAAATGCCAAAACGTTACAGCCTCAGAACGCACTGGCCGTGGGTTCTACTTTCAGCTCACTAACGCCGACGCCATCTACAGCTCAAAAACGTTGGCGTTTTTATGGGGCCATTGACTAACATGGAGAGCTGCAAAAAATGCCAGAAAACGCCGGCGTCAAAAAACGTCCGTGTGTATGAGGCCTTAAGAATGCCTTCCACATGACATAAACCCTAATTGGGGGTTGTGTTGACCACCGCAGCGTAGACGACTTCTTCATTCGGCTTTGGACTCTCGGCTGGACGTTTCTCTTTCAGTTTGGTTTGGTTTAGTTTGGCGTACAGAAGATTGCCCTGGATAAAAAAAAATTGGAATTAGGAAAACCTAAATTTTCATGACTTGTCATAGGAGGGAACAATAAAATGACACAGGTTAAAGTGATTGTAAAGGTTGTTTTTTTTTTTTCAAATAACAAACATGTCATACTTACCTCCTCTGGGCAAGGGTTTTGCACAGAGCGGCCCCGATCCTCCTTTTCTGGGGTCCCCCGCTGGTGCTCCTGGCTCCTCCTCTTCATCGGGTGCCGAGTCCTGCTGCTGATATTGGGACTCGGTCCCGCCCCCCTGCTCCTGTGTTACTGGATTTGATTGACAGCAGCGGGAGCCAATGGCTTCTGCTGCTATCAATCTATCCAATGAGGACCCGAGACAGCAGCTGAAGGTGCTGGGCTTGTACTTATCGCTGGAATGATCGGGTTAAGGTACTTAAAAGGGGGGCTGTGGGGGCAGCTTCAACACAGAGGGTTTTTCAACTTAATGCATAGAATGTATTAAGGTGAAAACCCTCAAGACTTTACAACCACTTTAACCACTTTCCCACCGTCAACCACAGGTTGACGGCGACAGAGTGGCTCTCCCAGGCAAAATGCCGTCATCTGACGGCGGCTGCCAGATCGCGCACTGTGAGCGCGCGCGTCGTCGGAGGCGCGCCCGCACGCTCACTGTGTCCGGGGAGGGCCAGGGAGCGGGTGTGGCGGAGTCGATCTCTGCCGGCTACACGCGATGCCCCCCCGGAGTGAAAGAACGGAGGTCCGTGTAAGTAAACACGGACCTC
Source organism: Glandirana rugosa (assembly GCA_018402905.1). Lineage (NCBI taxonomy): Eukaryota > Metazoa > Chordata > Amphibia > Anura > Ranidae > Glandirana > Glandirana rugosa. The sequence goes on along the minus strand of BLSH010078393.1, from coordinate 3,626 downwards.
CGTTCTGTGAGGGGGGAAGGGCTGTGATCACAGCCTTCCTCTACATGGAAGCTGTTATCACTTCCCTTCCCCAGCTAGTGCAGCCCCCATACAGTTAGAACACGCCCAGGGAACACTGTTAACCCTTAGAGCGCCCCCTGCAGGTTAACCCCTTCACTGCCAATGGCATTTACACAGTAATCAGTGCATT
>BLSH010078348.1:839531-867774 GCA_018402905.1 Glandirana rugosa | reverse complement strand
GCTATCTGTCCTCAGAGCAACAGCACAGACAGCAGTAGTAAAGTAATCTATCTCAGGATGCAGGATCAGGTCTTAAAATGGCTAAAATCTGTCCCTCACGCCGTCAGCTACCTTTCCCTACACTAACCCAAGGAGCATGTGACTGCAGCACTGTGACTCCAGCTTATAAAGAGGCTGGGTCACATGATGCACCGGCCAATCACAGCCATGCCATTAGTAGGCATGGCTGTGATGGCTTCTAAGGGCAAACCAGTGAAACGCTTGTTGATTGGCTGCCCTGCAGCTTCTCAACACGTGGAGTAAAATAGCAGAACCCCGGACCGAACCCGAACGATTTTTGAAATGTCCGGGTCCGGGTCCGTGCCACGGACACCCAAAAGTTCGGTACGGACCCGAACGTTACAGTCCGGGTTCGCTCAACACTAGTTGCCACCTTTTCTTCAAGCCAAACCTGAACACTTCAGCGGCCTGGGACACCTTTGGGTGCCCCAATGAGAATAGTAATGCGGTGAGCATTGCGTGCCTCAGCGAACAGTGGGTGTGGCCAAGTGATGCCAAACCTGCCCCCAGACAGCCACCCGCAGCTTCCAGATGGCAACAGATTTGTGTGTGACTATCTTGGTTACTTGGGAAGCCACAGCCCGGTCTGAATAAATGTGCCTGAAACCCAAACACATGATTTAAAACCCAGACTGTCCGTGTGAATTATGGACAGATAGCAACAGAGGCGGCTCTAGGCTTTGTGAGGCCTTAGGCAAAACCTAGACATGAGGCCCCACTCACGCCCATAATGGGAAAAATAATTCAAGCAATAAAAAAATTAACTTTATAAATTGCATATATTAAGAGCCTTAAAGTGCTGCTGTCAGCACTTTCTATCTCGTTGCTGGTGTCATTGTCAAATTAGGCGGTTGTGAGGCCCCTGTGAGTGCGAGGCCTTAGGCAACCGCCTAATTTGCCTAATTAGACAGCCACCTCTGAGCAACCCTAAATAGGACGCAGTGACTGCAAGGGACATGACCTCTGATCCTAATTTGACAGTTGTGCAGGTGCACAAACACACACTGGCAAACGCAGCCCTTCAAACACATGTACGCTTAAAGTGTTTGTAAACCCATATAATAAAGTCTATGCCAGCCCCTCTATTAGAGGCTGGCATAGCACACTGTGAAAAATTAGTGTACTAAATATCTATTTGGAGCTGTCTTCAGGACGGTCACATGACCCACAGCCACTTTTCAGCTCTGATGGATAGATACTGCAGGAGGGACTGAGCTCTCCCTCTGACGTCAGCTGGGGAGATCACATGACCACTCAGCCTCTCCTGCAGTAGCAGGAAACCGGCCTGAAGTCATGTGACCGGCCTGAAGAATGGGCTGAACCGGTACCGAGAAGCCACGTTTTATATAACAGCTATTAGAGGGGCTGGCATAGATTTTTATTTTTTATATCCTGCTAATAGAGGCGATAGCGGTCGGGGGGAGGGGGGGGGCAGTTACAGAGACACAGGCAGCGAGGAGGGGGAGAGATGAGAGCAGGCCTGCTGACGTCACAGACAACGGTGGTCAGGGCTTAGGAACCCTGGTTTCATTGTCTATGCAGAGAGGGGGATACAGGAAGTGTCAGGTTCAGGGTTTTTTTCTTACAGTTTAGAGGGGGGCCGATTACATAGCACAAGCACTGTGCTATTTAATCTGCTTTAAGGGACCAGGATCTGTATTTTTTTTTTTTTTTTGGGTTAACAAACGCTTTAAGTATGCATGTGTGAACGAGGCCTTACGAAACAAACAAAATGTCTCAATAGCAAAAAAAGCATATAGATACTTGGATACTGCTTGAATGTAAAATCACTTTAGGGCTCATTCACACCAGGTGCATAGCCTTAAAGCGGATGGGTGAAAAAAAAAAAAAGTCTGCTGACTTTTAATAACACTTACCTGTCCTGGGAGCCCGCAATGTCGGCACCCGAAGCCAACCCGGCCATCAGCTCCAGGTGCAGGCACCGGCATCCTTGCTAAGGGAAACAGGAAGTGGAGCCTTGCGGCTTCACAGCCTGTTTCCTACTGTGCATGCGCGAGTCACGCTGTGCTTTCTCAATGGTCCCGCTGTCTACTGGGACCTGTGTGTCTCCCAGAAGGCAGCGGGGGGAAGGAGGAGGGCCAGACATTGTGTAGATCGCCGCACAAGATTGCGGTGATCTTTCCCTGGAAGTGGGAGCAGATACCTGCTTTTTACAGTTATCCACTCCCCCCTGAAAAGTACCAAATGTAGAAGCGGAGGGGGGATTAGATCTGCGGAAGTTCCATTTTTGGGTGGAACTCTGCTGTAAAGAGTAGCCCTAAGGCAAGGACAAGGCAAAGTGCCTTATGCCCTATTTATTCAGATCACACTATTGCATTGCATGCAGGTGTACAAACCAGGACTTAGACTGTCTGTATAAAGGGGTGTACATTAATACACTTGTGGTAACGCAAGTAATGGCCGGCCTACAGCCATTGATTTCTATAAGTGGCTGTAGACGGCACCTGTGGCTCCTGTGTGGGGAAATATGCCTGAATTGTATGTTGTATGGACCCAGGCACCCTTGCACATGAGCCCTTAAAGCAGTTGTAAACCACGGATTAAAAAAAAAAACCCTGCAAGGCAATGGCATAATGTACTAGTATGCATAGCATACTAGCACATTATGAAATACTCACCTTGGAACAAAGCCCTACAGCACTGTAAAGTCACCGCTGAGAGAGCTGACATGTTCCCTCTGTCTTTCTTCTGGGTTTGCGAGCTCCGGCAATGTGATTGGCCAGAGCCATGTTGATGTCACTCCCACCATGCGCGCGGGAGCCCTCGGTTCTGGCACGAAGCTCTGAAGCTCCAGGAAGGTATGCCGGACCTCCAGAGCGCATGCACCAGTGCAGTCACTGGCTGCATGCCGGGTAAATATCTCCTAAACCTACAGTTTAGGAGATCTTCATTTTAACTACAGGCAAGCCTTATTATAAGCTCACCTGTAGGTAAAAATCACATAGCGGAGTTTACAACCGCTTTAAAGTCACATGACTGAGAGCGATACAGACTGTCATGATAGCCCAAGTGTTACATTGTTGCACTAATTTCAGAGACAAAATTACACAGTTTTATGGAAAAAACCCATCACCATTGGTTATTGATTAACTCATGTTATAGGATTGGACATTTCTTTTAAGCGTGCATAAGCATGCATTTAGGCAGGTGGTAGCCTTGAAATAGCAAAAATATCTACTCCAGGAACAATACCTGTTAACTGTTTCCACCAGACAACACACGTCAGCTCACATGTTTATTTAAACACAGCAGCAATTCTTAGAAAGACGTGGCCTTATTCATGAATAAACAATTCCTCAAATAAAAAGATCATGGCCTCATGGATGAAATATACAAATTACATAGGTAACAGGATACATTCTATAGATAGATATTTCCCTCATCAATATATACATGTTATAACACCTGATTATATTATCTGAGATCAATACATGGTGAGTGGTAGCACTACAGTATATCACAAAAGTAAGTACACCCCTCACATTTTTGTAAATATTTTATTCTATCTTTCCATGTGACAACACTGAAGAAATGACACTTTGCTACAATGTAAAGTAGTGAGTGTACAGCTTGTATAAGGCTTGGTTCACACTACAGCCACTTGGGATCCCAATTGTGTCGCTGCAAGTCGCTTAACATAAGAAGTCCCATTGAAGTGAATGGGAGCCGTCTTAATGTACACTACTGAAGTCGCTCCAACTTCATAAAAGGTTCCTGTACTACTTCAAGGCGACTCTATCTGACTAGAATTCAATGGAAGTCGCCTCCAAGTCGGATCCCCATCTATATTGAAGCGAATTTACAGGAAAAAGAAAATAATTTACCCAGTGAATTACCCAGGCTACCCCCTCCCTCCCTTCTCTGATTGGCCACAGGCAAAGTTGCCTTGCATGGAGGTCGCTTTAAGTCACGTTGTAAGTCGCCCAAAGTTGCGTTGAAATCACCTAGCAAAGTTGCGCCTGAAATCAGATCGCCCCTGTGTGAACCAGCCCTAACAGTGTAAATTTGCTGTCCCCTCAAAATAACTCAACACACAGCCATTAATATCTAAACCACTGGCAACAAGAGTTGCCACCGTCGACCCGAAGAAAAATAAATCAGCTCGTGCCCCCCCCCGCCCCAAAGCATTCCCTTCCCCCATGTTGAGGGCATGAGGCTTGATATGGTTCAGGAGGGGTGGGGGCCCTCACTCGTCCCTTCCCTTTTTAAAAATTTTGGCGTGGGGTTCCCCTCAAAATCCATACCACACCTGAAGGGCCTGGCATGGATTGGGGGGTCCCACACCATTTATTCCCCGAATTTATTTATTTATTTTTTAATTTTTTTGCTAGCAATTCTTGTTTTTACATTCAGCTGTCAGCAGAGAACCCCGCTGACAGCTGATGACTCATCGGTTGTTAAGGATGTGGCGGCCGGCTTCCTGGCCCGCTCCTTAACAACCAGCTATACACAGTTTATGATGGAGAAAAGAAAAAAAATAGTGCAAAATGCATGTAAAAACGCATTAAAAGTGCAACACTTGTGTTTTTGGTGTGGATCTATTGAAGTCTATTACACGCAAAATGCAAAAAAAGCCCCTGACCCTTTCCAAAAATGCACCGGCTGAAAAATGCATAGATGTGAACTTGTACCATAGAAAAGCATGTTTAAATGGACTGTAGTGCGTTTTCTGCAAACCGCACCAAAAACATAAATAAACAAATAAAACACGCATAGGTGTGAACATAGGCTAAGGGATAATACATAAACAACAATGAGTGTTCTAAAGCTGCCATATCAGAATCCGCTGTCATTTTCATTGTAGTCATCTGGCTTGTGGTTGGTTGCTTGCTGCAGGAAATTGCAGTAGGTTTGCTCTAGTTTCTATGATGAGCCCCATCTGCTTATCTAAGCTGTAAATTAGCTACTGAAAGTCAGTGTATGAATGATACCTGAGGGTTAATCTAGATGCATTGTGTGTGTGGGAGGAGTGTGTGTGTATGAAAGAGAGAGAAGGAAATGCTGGAGATCTGTTGAACTTGTCAGAACTAGCAGGGAGAAATGAAATGCAATGTTCTCCTTTGTAGTATCAGAGCACAGTTAAGGGGTCTGCAGCCATCAGATGCCCCTTAGCCTGATCACACTCCAGTAGGGGGCTGCCATGTGTGTGCCAGGGACTCTCATAGCTGGCTACTGGGAGGTGTGTTGGGGTGGAGACCTGTAATCAGTCCCAAGCTCTTCTCCATTCCAGAATGGGCTACAGGCAGAGTGCTGGGACAGCTGATCACTCTGACTACAGTAGCATCTTCATGATGGGGACCAATGGCAAGAAGAAGGGGATCCCGTAAGTGTATTTTTTTTTTTTTTTTTTTGTCTTTTTTTGTACAGCCACTTGCTGTCATACAAAAAATTGTGCCGGAGAGTCTGTGACAGTAGATGTGTATGTGTTTGTTCTGTGACATTGTTATTAGGAGACAGATGATTGACAGGTACTTTGAGCTTTTTGTATTTCATATAAATAGAAGATCTGTACAGTGTGCCATCCTGTAATAGTATCTGCCCAACAGGTCAAATGCTGAGTGGGATATAAGCAATTCTGTATAAGGACAAAGCCCTGATACTGACCATTTAAAAATGTATTTATGGATCTGTTATTGGGTGCAGTAATCACCTATAGATCACTTGTTGCCATGCATTTTCCAGACTATAGCTAAAAATTAAACTGATCTTTTGGTGATCTGTCAGCTCTCAATGAATATACTTTCTATGGATGACTTCCCTTTAAATCAGCCTATCTCAACTAGGGTTCCTCTAGTGCTTTCAGGGGTTCCTTGAGCCGTGATTTGTTTATGCCTCTCAGATAAATAACCCCTGACACCAATCTTCCTTTTAGCCATCTGTAGTGAGATAATTCCTCCCACTGACACCAATGTAAGCAGCAGTCTTCACATTGATCTCCAATGTAAGGAGAATAGCCCCTGATCACCAATGTAAGGAGCATTCTTCCCACTGACCTTCAATATAAGGGACATTCTTCCCAATGACCTTCAGTGTAAGGGACATTCTTCCCACTGACCACCAATGTAAGGAACATTCTTTCCACTGATCACCAATGTAAGGAACGTTCTTCCCACTGATCCCCAATGTAAGGAGCACTCTTCCCACTGATGACCAATGTAAGGAATGTTCTTCCCACTGACCACCAATGTAAGGAGCATTCTTCCCACTGACCACCAATATAAGTAGCATTCTTCTCACTAACAACCAAAGTAAAGAGCATTCTTCCCATTGGCCACCAATGTAAGGAGCATTGTTTCCAATGACCACCTGTGTAAAGGGCATTCTTCCCACTGACCACTAATATAGAGTGCATTCTTCCCATTCACCACCAGTGTAAGGGGCATTCTTCCCACTTACCACCAATGTAAGGAGCATTCTTCCCCATTCACCACCAATGTAAGGAGCATTATTCCCCATTCACCACCAATGTAAGGAGCATTCTTCCCCATTCACCACCAATGTAAGGAGCATTCTTCCCCATTCACCACCAATGTAAGGGGCATTCTTCCCAATGACCACCAATATAAAGTGCATTCTTCCCATTCACCACCAATGTAAGGAGCATTGTTCCCAATGACCATCAGTGTAAGGGGCATTCTTCCAACTGACTAGCCATGCAAGGAGCATCCTTCCCAGTGACCATCACACCAATGTACCATGAGCTGTAGATTTGGTTCTTATTAGCAGGGGTTCCCTGAGACCGTAAAATTATTTCAGAGGTTCCAATGTAGTAAAGGGTTGAGGAAGGCTGCTTTAAATATTGGCGTTGCTGGTGCTGCTAATTTATAGTTTGTGTTCTACAAATGACTCAGTTCAGGATGTGATGTATATGGCTTTCGGAGAGAATCTAAGATGGGGCTATTGATGAGGCATGTGTTGGAGGTTTCCATTGGGATATGTGGAGTCTAGAAGTGCAAGCTTAGAGGCGTTATTTGTCCCTGGATGATTAAACACGTAATAGAATACGTAGACAGAGTAGGTAAATAACCATACATTGCAATGACAGCAGACTTTCTATTTAAAGCGCTGTTTATAGCAGAATCACCTGATTAATATGATACTCGATGAGGAAAAGTTATATAAATCTGAGCTTTATATTTGCACATTTTTAGTGTTTCCTTGTCATAACTTTAGGAGTGAAGGGCTTGACGCTATCAGTGTAGTAAGTCATGCCATGCGGAACACTCTGGGTGATTTATAAACAGTAATATCCTGAAGACCAGATATGCTGATTAATATGTTGAATAAACTTTCACTTTCTGCTTTGTCCTGCAAGGACAGAGCCATCTGCTGAGTGTGCTTGAGATTTAAATAGCAAGTGTCGGCCTCTTCACTTTCATGCTCTGATCTACACAGCCCTTTCCAGAGATTGATGCATGCTTTTGTGTGATGCAGCGAAGGTTGTGTTGGAAACCAGGTAAAATGAGATTACATTCTACAATCTGAGGGATGATCAGTGCCATCTACAGGCGTCTCCCAGTGGAAGGAGCAAAGATCAGGTGCCAGATGTTGCAGGTCACAAGTACCAACCACAGGTCACTTCATAGATCATCTAACAGCAACAAACTCATGATTCCTTGCTGTTGACGCCACATTATCATTACTCTTTGTGCTGTTTTATTTATTTATTTTTTTAAATTCTTTTTATTGATTTTCACTTTAGTTACAAAACAGAGCCTATCGGGCATACCCAGGCTCGAGTTAACACATGACAACAAATCTAACATAAACCTCCATACTAACAACACTCATCGCTCCAGTAGGCACTTGAATTGTCGGAAAGTATAGGCAGCAGCCATCCATAGGTCACATCTGGTCATCGTTTAGGAGGGAGACCCCTTTACTTAGTTCATGGGGTGGGCATTGGTTTGTCATGCTCTTACACGTATCTCTTTGTGCTGTTTTATTTAAAGCATTTTTTATATATATATATATATATATTTAAATATTATAATGGTCTTTATTATCTCTATTTTTTGCCATGATTTAGCACAGCGCCCTCCAAAAAGTGGTGCATTGGCCCCCATTCACACCGGTGTGAAGTGTCATACTCGTTTGACAGGCCAAATCACATGACAAGTCGCCCCCTATTGTCGGCAAATCGGTGCGACTCTTACTTCTGACGCTGACTCTCACTGATTGGAAAAAAAAAGCTCCTGCGCTATTTTTTAGCGATTTTGGGTGCAGCTTGCATAGACATCTGTGCATGAAGTCACACAGATGTCAGGCAAGTCGCACCTGAAATTGCACTGACCTGCGGCTTTGAAATTATGCTATTTTAAGTGAAATAGTACAGTTTCAAAGTCGCATTCAGTGTGAACAGAGGCTGAAGGATAATGCTACAATTTAAAGGTACTATTGATCTTTATCTATCTCTCTATATATCTATCATCATGACCATCTTTATTACTAAGGCTCCTTTCACACCAAGGCATTGGAAAAAAGCCTGTGAAATCCTGTAAAACGCCATGATTTTATTGTGTGTTTTTGCCGCGCTTTTGAAGCGCTAGCGCTATAAATAGCGCCCCTCTAATGGTGTTTTTTTTAAGAGCTTTTCAAGCGTTTGTGTTTCAATCATGTGACCTTTCCACAGCCTCAGTACACATTTCATGCGCTTTTCAAGCATTTTTGAAGCGCTTAACCATTATTTTCAATGGACATGGGCGTTTTTGAAGAGCTAATTTGAGCGCACAAAACAAGCTGAAAAGATGCTGCTTGCAGCCTCGATGTGAAAGCATCCATTCAGATGCATGGGGAGCATTTTTGGTGCGCTTCTTATGTGCTAATTTTAGAGCAAAAACGCATGAAAAACGCCTTGGTGTGAAAGGGGTCTAAAGCCTCGTACACACGGTTCGACGATCGCATACAACAGGTCGTACTCACGACCGTTGTATGCGATATCGGTCGTTCGTATGCGCGATTTGAACAGTCGAACATACGACGGTCGTACAAGGGAGTTGTATGAGCAGACTAGAAAACTTGGTCGTACCAACAAGCTCTCATACGACCGTTGTATCGTGTGTACAGAGCAGTTGGTCCAATAAAGTTGTATTGTGCAAAACACGCATGCTCACAAGTCAGGATGCTAATTACAATCACCTGAATGTTCTTTCCCAGGCCGTACGAACGTGTAGTGCAGTCAGTATGCTGCATACAACAGCCGATTTGACGCAATCGTACGTGCGATCGTCGAACCGTGTGTACGGGGCTTAAGTGTCATGATTTTACTCAGCACTGTACAAAAAGGCAGTATATACACAAGACAATGTTCCAATTAAAAATATATCTATCTATCCATCGATGTATTCATCGATCTTTCCTTGTACGTTTCAAGCATTATTGTTGTAACAACTTGGCTATATACAGGTGTGGTAATGTGTGCTTTAATTGTGTTGAACACTTTGGAAAATCCCTTTCCAATTGCTTGCCAGGTGTTCAAAAGGAAATAATGCTTTCACTCATCCTCCCAGATCTCGGCGATACTTGGAAACAATCGTTGTTACAGGACAGGCAGATGTGTCACCACCCCTTCCTCAATGAGCCATCTGTCCATCCATGCCTAAGGCTGGGTTCACACTGCTGCGATGTCAAACACTGCATGTGATGCGCACTGCATTGCTGTGCAAATCGCATGCAATGTCTGTGTGATGCATATTCAGCCATACAGATAGTATGGCTAAATTCGCATCGCATTCAGACCAAAGTAGTGCAGGACCCCTTTTTGGTCCCACCCATGCCATCCGATTCCTATCCGAATTGACAGTTCACACTGTGATATGTGAACCAATCTGGGGTTGTCATTAACTTTGTATTGACACCCGCAATGGTTCGCATAAGGCAGTGTGAACTGCCTGCGGGTTGTATGCGATGCGGGAACCCGTACTGGATTTGCACAGGTTCTCACATCGCAGCAGTGTGAACCCAACCTCAAGCCTAGTACACACGGGCCGAATTTCAGTGTGTATTGTAGTCGGTCCAACAGAAGTCAGCCGTTCGGATGCCTTCTGTTGCAGTTGCATGACCGAAATTGTCTGCCGACTGGCTCCCGCTCTGCGTTCTCAGCCAATGGCTGAGAGCACTGATCAGAGTGTTCTGGTGGGGGGGCAGTGCCCATAGCTCTCAACTGTCCCTGATTTCGAGGAACTGTCCCTCATTCGGAACAAAGTCCCTCTGTCGCGCTTTCCTCCTCATTTGTCCCTCATTTTGGTCTGATCTATATATTTGTATATAAAATGCACTTTTTATCTTTCAAAAAATGTTTGCCAGTGCTAAACCTTTCATCCACTTTCTAAATTTCTGCATTTGTACATTTTAGAAGCCAGTATAAAGGAATAGTAGTGGTAAAAAAAAAGCACTTGTAGGTTTAACCACTTCACTCCCTGAAGGATTTCCCCATGTTAGGACCAGAGCGCTTTTTGCGATTCGGCACTGCGTCGCTTTAACTGACAATTGCACGGTCATGCGACGTTGCACCCAAACAAAATTTGCGTCTTTTTTTCCCACAAATAGAGCTTGCTTTTGATGATAGTTGATCACCTCTGCGTCATTTCTGATCACTGCTATAAAAAAGAGCGACAATTTTGCAAAAAAAAAACAATATTTCTTACTTTCTTCGGTTTTGGCCGATTTATATTCATCCTCATATTTTTGGTAAAAAAAAAATCACAATCGGCGTTTATTGATTGGTTTGTGCAAAAGTTGGCACGTTTACAAACCATGAGAATTAATTTCTGGCATTTTTTTACATTATTTTTTTTTTTACTGGTAATGGCGGTGATCTGCGATTTTCATCGGGACTTTGATATTGGGGTGGACATGTCGGACATTTTTGACACTTTTTTGGGACCAAAGACATTTATACAGCGATCAGAAATTGAAATATCCACTGATTACTGTATAAATGTCATTGGCAGTGAAGGGGTTAACTGCAGGGGCGATCTAGGGGTTAACTGTGTTGCCTAGGCGTGTTCTAACTGAGAGGGGGCTGGGCTACCATGGGCATAAGAGATCTAACTGATCCCAGTGACAGGGATCAGTAGATCTTTTAAATGTCCACTGACAGAGCGGGGAACCGTCGTGTTTACATCTGCGGTTTCCCGTTCTTTCTCTCTGCAAGGTCATCGCGGCTCGCCGGTGGACATCGGGTCCGTCCGAGCCGGAGGCACACTTCTGAGTGTGGCGGGCTCCCACCTGCTAGCTGCGCACGCGCAAGCCGACGTTTATAGATGGCGATTCGCTCTACAGCACCACTCTGCAGCAGTAAATGTACGCGAGCTGGTCGGGAACCAGTTAACTAATGCTTTTTTTTATGTCTCCTTTAAGGAGGCGTGGCAGGGGGTGTGTCCTTTGCCTACATACTCTTGCTCATAGGCGTCCCTCGTTCCCATCTCAAAAAGTTGGGAGGTATGGCAGTCCCCCTGTCAGAAAACAATAGAACAGCAGGGAGATCGCTGTACTAATGTTGGATAGTTAGTACAGCAGCACCTCCTGAGCTTTCAGTTTTTTTATCATCCAGCCCTACTAGGTTGAACGAAAGAAAACTACTGGTGTGTACTAGGCTTAAAGGTTAAGTTCACCTTTTGTTCACTTTTTTTTCCAGCTCCACTATGTAACAATATAGCATTAATGTACTTATTTTGCAAAAATAAAACAGCTTTCCGTTAATTATACACACGCTTACCTCACTCTCTTCATAGCTGTTTAAACACACTGCTCGATTACTTCTGCCTTACTTCCTGGTCAGACTTTAGGTCATGACACAGCAAGGAGTTGACCAGCTGGGGGTAGAGAATGCAGGGTGTGTGCTAATGAGATCAGCTGGTCAACTCCTTCCTGTGTCATGACCTAAAGTCTGTCCAGGAAGTAAGGCAGAGTAAAGCAGTGTGTTTAAACAGCTATGAAGAGAGTGAGGTAAGCCTGTGTAGAATTAATGGAAAGCTGTTTTATTTTTGCAAAATAAGTAAATGAATGCTATATTGGTACATGGGGGAGCTGGAAAAAAATAGGTGGACAAAGGTGAACTTAGCCTTTAAGGCCGGCCACACATGGACCGAATTTAGTTCTTGCAATCATGGGGAATCCTCCTGACGAGCAATTGTCTTCTCCCAGCGGGCACGGGCAGGGGAAGCCGTCCCTGCCGGGAGAAGACAGTGATTATCGCTAGCGGCTATAGAATCTGGCAGGCTGGTTGTACCCGAGTTGATCGATCGATCAACTTGGTACATTCAGCCTGCCCATTAATGGTTTGAATCTTGGCCAGTTCCTGATGAACCGGCCACAATTTGAACCGTGTATAGCCGACCTAACAGTAATCAAAGCATCCTAATTTAATAAAGCCTTTTGGTGAAAGATTATAAAAGGTGTGGTGTGTTACCTCCTTGCTGCATATCCTAGTAGGAATGTGGTCTTCATTGCTCTTCCTGGCATATTTTGGCCTTCTGCAGGTACTAAAATGCAGTTCAGTCTGCCCTTCCTTACTACAAGCATTCTTAAATGAATTTATTTTTTATTCATAGCAGCCCTCTTACACAGTGTAATGTTAAGCCTCCGTACATAGAGAAACTATGGCAACAAAAGATGTGAATAGTGCAGCTCCAAAAAACTCTTCAATTGCAGACAGTCCTATAAAAAAAAAATAACTATGAGGTTAAAGCGGTATTAAACCCAAAACCCAAAATGTAAGATTTTACAGCTTACTAATCATTAGATGTGGTGGCTGCATTAGTTTTTCCTTTTTTAGTTTTTTTTCCCCTCTATTTTCACCTGGTGATCTGGCCAGTAGCACAGCTTCGGTATTAGGGGGTCTACATTCTGGATGAAGGAGCACAGGAGGCATCTTTTGGACAGCAGCATTGTCAGTCTGGGGAGGGGAATGTTAGATGGACTAGCAAGTTAATATACATTATCGAACTAAAGCAAGACTCCAGCACACACTTTACAAGCAGTTACAGCAAACCATTTTTTTCCTTTTGGGATAAAGGTTTTACATTAATAAATAAAAGCTAATCATTGTAAGCACCCCTGCCTGTTGTAAATAGTTTGTCTCAACCATGTAAACAATACATCTGCAGGACAGCTTGTTCTGTTGGGAAAAAAAAAAAAACTTACAGGCTGGATTACTAGTTGAAAATAAAGGAAAGAAAGCCTAAAACAGAAAACTACTGTGGCCATCACTTATAAGAGTTGGTAAGCAGCAATATAATAAATATTTGCTTTTGGGTTTAATACCGCTTTAGGTCTCAGCCATGTTTCAAGAGCAGAAACCCAGAAATGATATTATTGCGCTAAATACATAGTGGGGTTGTTTTAGGCTCCATTCATATTATGCGCTTTTTCATGCTTTTTGCAGAAACGCAGGACATTTATTTAACATGGGTTCCTATGGAACACGTTCACATCAATGCATTTTTGTGCCTCTGCATTTTTGGAAAGGGTCAGGGACTTTTTTAAATGCAAAACTTTTTTTGCGTTTTTGATACAATAGACTTCAATGGAGAAGCTGCAGTATTTTTACTTTTTGCCACGATTTTCGTTTTGCGTTTTTTCGATCTTCCCTACAAACAAAATTACTAAAAAAAAAAAGCATAAAAAAAAACACAAAATGCAAATCAAGGTAAAAAAAATTCAAAAAGCACAGCAGAAACGCTCAAAAGCAAAATGCATAGGTGTGAATTAAGCCTTACTAAACTGAAGAGTGCAAAATCTGGTGCAGCTGTGCATAGAAACCAATCATATTCCAGGTTTTATTGTCAAAGTTTCAGCCCTGGTTCACACTGACAAGATTTGGCATGCGGCTTGACATTACAAATCGCATGCCAAATTGGCTGCAATAGCCGGAAATGGCACCATCCTAATCGGTGCGACCCCGCACTTTCGGCGCTGCACCGATTTCAAAAAGTAGTCCTTGTACTACTTTTTGCGATTTACAGGTGCGCTTTCCATAGGCATCTGTGCAGAAACCTGCACAGATGCCTGTGAAATCGCCGCTGATATCGGGGCTGACATGCGGGAATGAAATGGTGTGAGTTCAGCTGGACTCGCACCATTTCATTCCTGCACTCCGTGTGAACCTGGGCTAAAGGATACGTTCACCTTTAGGCCCCTTTCACACTTGTGCAACTTGAAAGACGCGATTTTCCGACAATTTTTGCAGCGATTGTGATGCAACTTGAAGCAATGGCTGTGTAATCTTGAGGTCTATGGACCTCAAGTCGCATCAAAGCCAGATCAAAGTAGTGCAGGGACTACTTTGAAGTCTCACAGATATGAATGGTACTCATTGGAAATCATGGGGTACGACTTGTCATGTGACTTTACAGTGCCAAGTCGCAGGAAAAGTCGCACAAGTGTGAAAGGGGCCTTAGGCTGGTTTCACATATGAACCACATGTGGCTCAGAGCAGGGGTCCGGTGCGTCCTGGTCCACCATTTCAGGTCCGATTTCAGCTCGAATTTTGGGCTGAATTCGGACCTGAAACGGACCAAAAGTTGCACAGCGTTTTTGTGCAAATCGCACCGGACCTGCTGCAGAGATATGTGAAACTGCTCCATAGAGAGCCAGTCAAAATCTCCTGCTATTGCGCATTGGATGCAGAGAATCCGCATCTAATTCGCAATGGTGTGAACCTAGCCTTAAAAAAAAAAAATTCACATTTTTTTTGCAGGTAAAAAAATGTGCATTTACTATTTTTTGTAGGAGCCTGGAAAGCACTGCACCCGCGATCAGCAAATCACTGGTGCAAATGCAGGGCTCTTGCAGAGTGTCAGTGTAAGATATGGGCAGGCAGTTACACAATGACAGGAGGAATCAGTGAAGTACTAGAATGCTCAACAGCGCCCTTGTGGTTCATGGAGAACTACAAGCCGTCAGCCGCAAAGGCTGTAGGTACTTGTAGTTCATTCATTCACAGAACTCTGTGAATGAATGATGCAGCCGTGTGGATGGATGAAGCCCCCCGCGGCCGCACTGTTGTCAAATAGTGACAGCGGGTGCAAGAGAAGATCCCTAGCCTGCTGTCACAGGGAGGGGGGGGGGGGTCGGGAAGTGGCTGCAGGAGTGGGAACATGTTATATGTTCCCTCCTGAAACAGGGTTTGGCAGATAAAAGACCGCGCTGGGCTGACTCCCTTGGTTTCAGTGTATCTAGCTAGCTGGGTGGAGAAGAGGTGATGAGCCCTCTTGCAGGGCTTGGGCTGCTCCATACCAGATACAAATGTCATAAAAGACAATTTTTGAAATATCCTGCAACCGCAACCAGATACCAGCAGCCCTGAGGAAGGGGGAGTCCCTGATCCCCCGAAACATGTTGGCTCTACTACATTGTTTTCATTACAATCAAAATAAAATCATACCAACTTTTTACTTGACTTTGGGTGCTCCTTTCACTCACGCCTAAAACGGGTGGAACATGTAACACCTTCCCAAAGGTGAACTTATCCTTGATAATTGAACAAGCTGAAGTTAGAAGCCGATTGGCTATCATGCAGAGCTACACCAGATTTTGCAATCCCCGGTTTTAGTAAATCAACCCCAATAAGTAGCAATGCAGTCCATGCAAACAGTATATCCATCAACCATCTCTTATGACTGGCTGAAGAAGGATCATTTGGTGTTTTTTTTTTTTTTGCATTGAATGCTAAGGACTACTTACTGCTGGGACTGGGAGCACTCGTTATCACACAGCAATTTTCCAAATTGTGGACATTGCTTTGTGACTATGGCCTATTGTATCACGATATTTGTACTGTTAGAGCCTCTACACTACACTAAGGCCAGCCATACACGAAGCAAATGTCTTTCCTGAAAAAATTCACTTGATTCCACCATCAATGCAGACCATGTTGATGCGGGAACCCCTCCTGCAGAGCCATTGCCTTCTCCCAGCGCCTATAGCAGCTACTAGCAATAATCGCAGGTAAAACCCGGCATGCTGGTTGTACCCAAGTTGATTGATCGATCAACTTGGTACATTCAGCCTGGCCATACATGGTTCGAATCTCGGGCGGTTCCTGCTGAGCCGGGCAGAGTTTCATAACGTGTATGGCCTACCTAGATTGGGTAGAAGATTGTGGTGGTTTCCACCAACCTGCCATGGTCATTTTGGTTTTCTGGATGCCACTATTTGGTACAATGCTCACAATGAAGTGCTAGAAGCCAGGTCAAGTTATGGTAGCTGAATGTAACAGAAGTTTAACAAAAAACAAGGTCAAAGGCACAATTCAGAAATAAAAGCTATGTTCCAAAACACGTTTTTCTTGTACCTTAAGCCCTCATGATTTGCATATAACTATTTTAGATTTGACAAAGAATGCACAAAATGATTAGCAGTTGCTTTTACGTGACAATAGAAAGGAACATTATTTTTTATGTACATGACATAGATCATAATCAGACTGTGCACCTCTGGCACACATCCAAAGCATGCCACCGTATTCATCCTGGAACTTATTATACCAACTGTGACCTGATTGTGGGAGGTCTCCAGGCTGCAGGGTTGCATTTGTCTGTGCAGCATCCATAGAGCACGTGGGGCAGCATATGGCAATCAGGACAAGTGGTATTCTGTGTGGGTGCTCAGCAGTAGAGGGGCCTTATTCAGTTAATGAGTGTGTCTAGGTCCTAGTCAGGATACTTGCTGGTGACATGGAGTGGACATTGCAAAAGACAGAGGTTTCTGCCCAGAATACTCTGTGGTTGGACTTTGACTCTGGAGATTGGAAGGGAAGGTGAACGTTTGTCTGCACAGATATAGGAAACAGACCCTCTTGGATGTTCTGTTTTAGTTTTATATTTTCTGCCTGTTTTCACGCTTCATTCACATCCAGGCTTAAGCCTCGTACATGCGGTGCGACGGTCGTATGAAACCGGTTGTATGACCATTCCTTGTACAATCATCCAACCATTAGTACGTGGGATTAGAACAGTCAACGTATGACGGTCGTACAACAGAGGTTGGATGAGCAAACTACCTTTGTATCGTGTGTACAGAGAAGTTGGTCCAACAAGTTGTACTGTGCAAAACACGCATGCTCAGAAGTCAGGAACGGCCGGAAGTGTCAGTTCGTGTAAAACTACGTTCCTAATTCACAAATGACATGCACCTGAGCTTCCTCTTTATACGTTCATAACACATCACTAGGTTCAGCTTGGTTGTACAATTGCTTAGTGCATGTCAGTACGCGAGATACAACAGCCAACATACGATTTGGTCCGTTCAGTCGTACAACCGTCGCACCTTGTGTACGAGGCTTTAGAATAGATATTCGCCCAAAAACACCTAGATGTGAACGGAGCCTACTGTTTACCCTATTATATAACAATTGGCACAATCCTGTATCTTTTGAACATGATTGAACAACGGCTAGATAAAGTAAAACAAGAAGCAATGTGTTTGTAAAATAGGTATAAATGGACTGATCAATAAACTGATAAATACATTGTGTTGTAAGTTGTAAAGTATGAACCACATAAATTAGTTGGTTTTTATTGTCTTGTCGCTATCAGCAGGATTGTACAACAACAGTAAGGCCCCATTCACATTATCATGCAGCAGGAACAGAAGTTCCCGCTATGCGATTTTGACAGCATGTTTTTTACATGATTCTGCATGTCCCATAGGCCACTTATGTGTTTTTATCACTCGAAAACAAGTTTCGCTCCTTTTTAAATGTCAAGCTTCACGCAATTTTTAAAGGTTCAATTTGCTACGATGGCAGTGTGATCCTGTCACACAGCAAAATCACATTGTGTTTGGGGTGCCATTTAGGGATAATGACAACCAAACGAGTGCCACACATTTTGCTGTGATTGCCCCGCGATTCCAAATTGCGACGTGTGAATGGAGCCTGAGGGTTTTTTGAGATTATTGAAATACTACTGAGTTCCTTCTGAGCTGCTTCTGGAATCTTCCTTAGATGCTTTCAGCTTGTTTTCCATTTTCATTGAATTGCATAGGAAGGAAAGCAGTTCTGATGCAAATAAATCAATGTACACTTTAAGCATTCCTGTGGGGTTATACATACTTTAGAAGAAATCTCTGAGTGAAAGGCAATGACTAAGGCCTCATACACACGGACGTTTCTAAAAAAATAAAAAAAAAGTCGGCGTTTTTCGACGTTATGCATCGGCGTTTTTGAGCGTTAGTGAGCGTCGGCGTCAATAGGCGTTTTTAAAAAAAAAAATCATCCCTCTGCTATTTTTCAACCTAAAAACGTCGGCATCAAAAAACGCCGGTATAATATTAGGTGGCGTTTGTTGGCATATTGTGGCGTCGGCGTCAAAAAATGCCAAAACGTTACAGCCTCAGAACGCGAGGGCTGTGGGTTCTAGTTTCAGCTCACTAACGCCGACGTCATCTACAGCTCAAAAACGCCAACGTTTTTATGGGGCCATTGACTAACATGGAGAGCTGCAAAAAACGCCAGAGTCAAAAAACGTCCGTGTGTATGAGGCCTTAGGGTCCTTTCACACATACGGACCGTTCATTTCATCCATTCAGTCACGTCAAAACGGATGAAGTATCCATCAGTTTTTCATCCGTTTTTCATCAGTGCTCATCAGTTTTTCATCAGTTTTTTCATCAGTTTACATCAGTTTTTCATCAGTTTACATCAGTTTTTCATCAGTTTTTTCATCCGTGGTCATCAGTTTTTCATCAGTTTTTTTTTTACATTCACTACCAATGCAAAAACGGATGAAAAACTGACCGTTCGTCAGTTTACATCCGTTTTTCGTCCGATCCGTTTTTTTGACGGATGAAAAATAGGACTTTCATCCGTTCAAAAAAATGGATGCTGACAGAAACTGATGAAAACTGATGAAAATAGCTGATCATCAGTTGTCATCAGTTTTTCCATAGAGTTGCATTAATGTCCGTTTTTCATCCGTCAACGGATGGATGAAAAACGGACAAACGGTCCGTGTGTGTGAAAGGGGCCTAAAGGTCTTTAATTAACCCAATAGGCCAGTGGTTCTCAACTCCTGTCCTCGGGACCCACCAACAGGCCAGGTTTGCAAGATAACTGAAATGCATCACAGGTGATATCATTTGCTGCTCAGTGATTGCAGTATTCTAGTCTGCATCTCCCCAAGGTATTGCTTAAAATCTGGCCTGTTGGTGGGTCCTGAGGCTATATCCACCTTCCATGATGGGAACAGTGTACACATCAACATAGACATTGATAGGATATGTAAGTGGTTGTTCAATAGGAAAGTGATCATACAGTAGTTGCTTTAATGAGATAAAGCTCTATCATTATAATGTTTTTTTGTTTTTTTTACAGTTCTATCCCCTTTGGGACAAAGTGCATGTTTCTAAGTGCTTTACAACCCTAGTTATGAGGTCTGACTGGCACCCCTCTCCTCCTTCTGCGGCAAATTCAACAACAGTTTTGAAGGAGATGGTTAATTCATAGCCGTGTCGGTTGTGAACACTTTCCCAAGACAAGCAAAGGCAAGGGGAATGTAGAACGTGTTAGGCTCTGCATTCCTCTTGCCGTTTCAGGAAAGTGTTCACAGCTGAGATAAGCTGCAGGTATCAACCGTCTCCATCAGGGCTGTTCCTAAGCTGGCTGTGTCAGAGGGGGGCAGGTTAGACCACAATGCGAATTTCGGACGGGAATGTTCGTTCGACGGTCTGTCGTCTGAAATTCTTACCGTTAGTATGCTCCCTTCGACAGCCGATTTTGATTTTTAGTCAGAAAAAAGCTGGCTGTGCAGGCTAGAAAAATGTTTTCATATGACAACGCAATGTCCGATTTTCGTTCCATTAGTGAGGTTTTCGTACAAAAAAGTAATACGACTGAGACTACGTATGCTCAGAAACGAAAAAAAGATGCAAAAATATTCAAAACATTACATCACTTCTGAGGTTGGGTTCGGTGTTACGAAATTTTTTGTATTGTTAGTACGCTCTTCACTTTCGACATGAGACTAGCATCTTCACTTTCGACATGAGACTAGCATCCAACAGAAAACAGACGTTCTGTCATCCGATAATCGGATAGTGTGTACCAGGCTTAAGAAAAATAGGGACAGAACTGTACAAAAATTACATTTGTTCCTCTATAATCAGAAGGTCAGTGTACACTGTTACCTTAAATTGTAAAACCAAGAACAAAAACTATATATATATATTGCAGCATACTAATCTTTAGATATGGTTACTGTATTCGTGTTTTTCCAGGCTTGCCCCCTTTTAATTTCACCTGGTAAGCATGTCAGTAGCACACTTCATGTTTAAGGGTGGCAACACTCACTTACTGTATTATCTTTGGAGAAGCAGTGTTGTCACCCCAAGACTTGAAATATGTTAGGACAGGGCTCAACAAATCACAGGTGATGACTGGAAATTGAATCCTGGCGCCTGGGCTTTTGTCAGCCCATTTACTGTTGGCACCATTAAGACCCTCACTGCTGCCGTCCTCTGTGCTCTTATTTGTCTTATGTAACATCATCCACCGTGCCGCCCATGGTGGCTGGTGTACACCTCTATACACGTGAAACATCCATACATGGCCCTGGAAGCTGTGTAGAAGCAAAATCTATGCAAGGGCTCCTGGCCATTGATTAGCGTGGTCATGTGACAGCACTGACCAGTGAGAGTCTGTTCTTTCTTCCAAGACAAAATGAGAGACTCTCATTAGTCAACACTGTCACATGACCACACTAAACAATGGCCAGGAGCCCTTGCAAAGAGTATGCTTTTACACATATTCCAGGGCCGTGTACAGATGTTTCAAGTGAATGGAGATGCACACCGGCGACCGTGGGCGGCACAGCGGCGGATGATGTTACACAAGACAGATAAGTGCACAGGAGTTCCCCCTATAACATTTTTTTTATTGTCCTGCTTTCCGGCCAGCCTATAACCCTGTCAGTGGTGTTACGTCTTGGTTATTGGCTGGCCGCTCTGCTGTAAGTAAGTTGGGGTTAGGGGCGCAAATTACTTGCCTTGCCCTGGGCACTGACAACCTACACTACACGAAGGGCACTTTCACACTAAGGCGGCACTGGCATTAGCGGTAAAGTGCAGCTTGTTTTAGCTGCGCTTTTTGGGTGCTTTTAACCTCTCAGAAGGGGTTAAAAAGGGGTTAAAAGCGCCCATGATGCAGTGCTTCCGAAGCGCTTTTCAAGTGCTTCGGAAGCAGTGCCCATATATTGCAATGGGCAGGGGCAGTTTGAGAGTGGTGTATTCACCGCTCCTACACCACCCCAAAGATGCGGCTTGCAGGACTTTTATTTCCCGTCCTGCAAGCGCACCGCCCCAGTGTGAAAGCGCTCAGGCTTTTACACTCGGGTGGCTTGACAGGAAGTTTTCAGGCGCTTTAGCAGGCGCTATTTGTAGCGCTAAAACGCCTGAAAACTGCCTCAGTGTGAAAGTGGCCTTGAAAAAAACTGGCTCCTAATTTTTTAGCTGGCTCCTAGATTCAAAGCAAATTTGTCAAGCCCTTTGTTAGGACTACATAAAACCTCCCCTTCCCTCAGGCAGGGCCAGTAGCATTGTCTTGAGATTCTAGTGCAGCCTTGTTAGCTTGCTACAGGAAGTTAGGGGTTCACTGGGTTTCTGGCAGGATTTTTCTGGTTTTTTTGCACTAATTGAACATATATACAAAAAAAAAAACAAATTCCGTGTATTTAAAGAATAAAGGGATTAAGAGAATGTTATTGTTGTTTTTTTAACACATTTTACAACCATCTAAGGAAAACTCTGGACCTTGAAACCTTCTGTAATAAAAATGAACATTTGAATACTATGTGAGCATCAACAGGGCAATTTGCTGAGCTGCTTGTATTAAAAGGAATCTAGGCCAGGCCAGAGACTATTAAATACTCCCAGATAAGTGATCATTATCATCCCATCTTACATCAACATAGTAGTCATAAGAATTCCTATGAATATAACTGGAGCATTTTTAAGAGAGCATTGGACTTATAGGGAGGTACATTGTTTTTGTTCGGCATATAAAAAAATGCACATGGGAAGCATATTTGCTCTGTAAAAATGCTGGTGAATGTCTGTTAAGGGCCCATATAACTCTTAGGGCAGTCACCCATGTTGGTCCCATGCCAGGTCCCTGAGGCTTGTGTTTTTGTTGCCATGCCTCTAAACCAATATTAATTTCGGCTTATCAGAGAATGCAATAATAATTGGATATGGTTTGCTAACCTACTTGAATGTGGATTCTCTGATAAATGATGGCTAACATCTCAAATACAAGACCGTTGCGAAATTTGCTCAAATATAGTCTGACTGACCCTTTGTCGATGGTTACCTTTACTGACGTTCTTGTCACTGCAAGTTTATCTTACCCTGCCTAGGCCATTTCTTCTTAAATCTGGAACCACAGACATGTACTGGCTGGTCCATGGCCATCAAGCAGGGCAGTGTTTAGGTAAAGTTGCAACAGTTATGGCTTCACCCAATCCCACCAACAATACTGAGGCAAAAGTGTCTGTATCATGCATCATCCTGATGTCACCATTGGCTGCATAGAGTACTTATTCAGTGTCATTTAGGCTGTCATTTGTTAGGTTGCCGTTCTCAAGAGACGAGCTCCTGGACACTTGAGGAGAACTCTACTTAAAGGATCAGTCCACCCTAAAGTTATGTGTTAGTTTTAGGTGTGTGAGGTGAGATGGGCCTTGGCCCTTCTTACATGTTTTGGATATCCCATCCAGTCAGATCTCCCTTCCATCATTCCTGGTTTCTGTTCTTGTCCACCTGGTAATTTTGGGTGTTGCCACCCACCTTTGCATATTCCAGCATCCCCTATTGCAGTCTCTATAATAAATAAATCAAACTGAATTTCACCAATGTACTTCACATGAGATACACAAAATGATCAGGTGTTGGCGCTCCTAAGCTTCTGCCAATATCTGGAATATTCATTTTGGTTAGACGGGCTCTGTAAGGGCATGTTTACGCTAGGCATATTGTTGCAGATTCCAGCCCAGGCAAAATACATGAATATGAGAACAAGTATTGCTAGCATGTCCCAATACCGATATATCGGTGCCGGTACTTGTACTCGTGCGAATGCTCCAATACTGTAGTTGATACCTTCAAGTCCGCAGACTGCAACTGCCACCTTTAAACCCGGTTCACATATATGCTAATTGGATGTTTTGAGCCTCATTCCGATTCGCATGACATGTGAACCTGCAGCCTTTTCAATGGAGCTGGTTCACATATGTGCAGGCCGGCTGCAGTGCGTTTTAAAAAAGAGTTTGGTAGGATTCTGAGCATGGTTCGCACCTGAACCGCACCCGAACCGCTGACCAAAGTTGCACCAGAAGGGGCTGAAATACCGCTGTCAAAACCAGACCGCACATATGTGAACCCGGTCTTATGGAGAGAAGCTGTCACATGACACTAAAAATAGGTATTGGTAATTGGTATCGGTGAGTACTTGAGAAAGAGTATCGGTACTGGGTATTAAAAAACTGGTATGGGTGCATCCCTATCTATTGCTATCACATCTCATATTAATTGCATTTTTGATGCACTAGCCTGCATATTTTCATTCAATTCAGTTGATTGGTGTTTTTTATAATGCATGTAAATTTACCATATTGTGTACTTTTAGAGACTACACCTTTTGACGTATTACTGTGCCATTCACCTAAATTAATTTTTCAACATTGTTGCTTGAGATTCCATATTTCATGGCTGTATTTCATATACAGATATGTGAAATCCCTCTAGTAACTGTCTGTATATCTACAAGTGTGGTTAGCATCCCTGCTGAACAGATGCTGAAATAATATCAAATGGCTGCATAGAGAGTCCACGGTTTTCATGATTGTGTATTATACTGTATATAGATATGTGAGCTCTTCCTTTAAGCTCGATACACACGGGCTGAATGTCGGGAAAGGCTGGTTCAAAAAAAAAAATAACTGACATGCGGCCCGTGTGTATGTCGGTCTGTCCCATAGAAGCCGGCCATTCGGCTTCTATGTGGGACGTGCATGCTGGAAAACCAACAGCTGATCGACTCCTGATCAGTGCTCTCAGCCAATGTCAGAGAGCGCTGATCATAGTGTTCTGGCGGGGGTCGTCCCCCTGTCAGAACACAACAGCTCAGCAGGGGAGATTGCTGAACTAACCTCGCATGGTAAGTACAGTGGCTCCAACCAGAGCTGTAAGGTTTTTTGTGTAACCCGCGGGGTTGCACGAAAAAAAAAAATAATGGTGTGTACAAGGCTTTAGTCTGCATATCTACGAGTGGCATTATATCCTTGCTGAATAATATAAAACAGCGGCCCTTGTTGAAATATCAAAAAGCCCCATGGAGAGTCCGCTATTTTCATTATTGTATTTCACACATAGATGTGCAAGTTCTCCCTTTAGGGGCTGTCGATCTATGAGTGTGGTTAGCATCCTTGCTGAAATTATATGAATTGGCCTCTGTTTTTCTGATTGCATTTCATAAACAAATGTGGAAATTCTCCCTCTAGTGGATGAC
Organism: Glandirana rugosa; assembly: GCA_018402905.1. Classification (NCBI taxonomy): domain Eukaryota; kingdom Metazoa; phylum Chordata; class Amphibia; order Anura; family Ranidae; genus Glandirana; species Glandirana rugosa. Next base: position 843,188 of record BLSH010078348.1, on the reverse strand, counting down.
TTTATATCTACAAGTGTGGTTAGCATCCCTGCTAAACAGCTGCTAAAATATAATCTGATGTGACTGTAAAATATATATATATGTAAAGCGCTGCGTAAATTGACGGCGCTATACAAGTACCTAAAATAAATAAAAAATAAAATAAATAATCATATAACCCAATAGGAAGGCTATTTTTTTTTCAATCAGACCTATAGCTTGAGCAGTATATAAGCTAACGCTGCAGCCGGATAGTTTCACACTGCTGAAATCAAAGTCCTCCACATTACAGAATATAACTTTATAGAATGGTTTTGTTGTTCTCAGATAAAGAGAGCTATGCTTGGCAGTGTTTTATCCCATGCAATACATGAAATGGAGACAGTCTGTTGTCAGTTGTAATGCTGACTGCACAGAGACTGCGGCTAACGCTAGTGAAGAATCTCATTAGAGTTAATTATTGCTGGACTGAGCCAAGCTTTAGGTTACAGAACATTTTGCTCAGAATGGCTTGACTGTGTACCAGACTTCAAACGCTCAGCTGTTCTTCCCTATATGATGTAAGAGCAGCCAGGCCGGCGTGTATAGCAGGCTGACAAGTCGCAATATGTCTCTGTTTTATAGACTTGTTGTGTCTGTTCATCAAACTTCCTGTGTGATTAATTCTTCAGCATACCTACAAGGAAGTGATTCTTCCATTTACTGGATGCTGCCTGCTAAGGTGATAATGTTATGCATACACGGAATTACCCTTAGTCCATGACATCATCAAAGCGCACTATGTCATTTTCAGTTCAGCTGTGCAACCAAACCTCACAGGAAAGCCTGTGGGAAAAATGTAACTTTTTATTAGGAAAATAGGTGTGAGAGGAAAGCAATTTATTATACAGTATCTCACAAAAGTGAGTACACCCCTCACATTTTTGTAAATATTTTATTCTATCTTTTCATGTGACAACACTGAAGAAATTACACATTTCAACAATGTAAAGTAGTGAGTGCACAGCTTGTATAACAGTGTAAATTTGCTGTCCCCTCAAAATAACTCAACACACAGCCATTAATGTCTAAACCGCTGACAACAAAAGTGAGTACACCTCTAAGTGAAAATGTCAAAATTTTGTGTGGCCACCATTATTTTCCAGCACTGTCTTAACCCTCTTGGGCATGGAGTTCACCAGAGCTTCACAGGTTGCCACTGGAGTCCTCTTCCACTCCTCCATGATGACATCACGGAGCTGGTGGATGTTAGAGATCTTGCACTCCTCCACCTTCCATTTGAGAATGACCCACAGATGCTCAATAGGGTTTAGGTTTGGAGACATGCTTGGCCAGTCCATCACCTTTACCCTCAGCTTCTGTAGCAAGGCAGTGGTCATCTTGGGGGTGTGTTTGGGGTCGTTATCATGTTGGAATACTGCCCTCAGGGAGGGGATCATGCTCTGCTTCAGTATGTCACAGTACATGTTGGCATTCATGGTTCCCTCAATGAACTGTAGCTCCCCAGTGCCGGCAGCACTCATGCAGCCCTAGACCAGGACACTCCCACCACCATGCTTGACTGTAGGCAAGACACACTTGTCTTTGTACTCCTCACCTGGTTGCTGCCACACACGCTTGACACGATCTGAACCAAATACGTTTATCTTGGTCTCATCAGACCCATCAGACATGGTTCCAGTAATCCATGTCCTTAATCTGCTTGTCTTCAGCAAACTGTTTGCGGGCTTTCTTGTGCATCATCTTTAGAAGATGCTTCCTTCTGGGACGACAGCCATGCAGACCAATTTGATGCAGTGTGTGGCGTATGGTCTGAGCACCGACAGGCTGACCCCCCACCCCTTCAACCTCTGCAGCAATGCTGGCAGCACTCAAACATCTCTTTCCAAAAGACAACCTCTGGATATGACACTGAGCACGTGTATTCAACTTCTTTGGTCGACCATGGAGAGGCCTGTTCTGAGTCCTGTTAAACTGCTGTATGAACCTGTCCTGGTAAACCGATGTATGGTCTTGGCCACCGTGCTGTGGCTCAGTTTCAGGGTCTTGCCAATCTTCTTATAGCCTAGGCCATCTTTATGTTGAGCAACATTTTTTTCAGATCCTCAGAGTTCTTTGCCATGAAGGGCCATGTTGACCTTCCAGTGACCAGTATGAGAGAGTGAGAGTGATAACACCAAATGTAACACACCTGCTCCCCATTCACACCTGAGACCTTGTAACACTAATGAGTCACATGACACCGGGAGGGAAAATAGCAAATTGGGCCCAATTTGGACATTTTCACTTAGGGGTGTACTCGCTTTTGTGGTTTAGACATTAATGGCTGTGTGTTATTTTGAGCGGACAGCAAATTTACACTGTTATACAAGCTGTACACTCACTACTTTACTTTGTAGCAAAGTGTCATTTCTTCAGCGTTGTCACATGAAAAGATATAATAAAATATTTACAAAAATGTGAGGGGTGTACTCACTTTTGTGAGATACTGTATGTTTATTCATAAGAGTTTTCTTCCGAAGGAACTTTATTATATCTGGAGATAAGTTATTTGTATTTCCTTGAATGGAACAAATATGCACTAATTGTTGTGTTCTTCAACTGTAAGTGTACGGCGGCTGAAGAATGTAGAGAAAAAAAGGATGTGATTTGGGTATTTCATCTCTCATCAGCTGCTACAAAGTCCTAAAAAATGTCAGACACGCTGTTGTCTGATTCAGACCTGTAACTGTACAGGCAGTCTGTAAGAGCGCAGCCTAAGTAGAAATGCCTTTTTCCTGTCAGTATACTGTACAGAGGGATCCTTGCTCTCTGTGGAGAAGCAGTGGTCTCTCTGCAGAGGTCTGACATGCCCCTCAGCTACACTGTATTGTCAAAATTATTGGGACACCTGCCTTTACACACAAATGAATTTTAATAGCATCCAAGTCTTAGTCCGTAGGGTTCAATATTGAGTTGGTCCACTCTTTGCAGCTATAACAGCTTCAACTCTTCTGGGAAAGCCGTCCACAGGGTTTAGGAATGTCTATGGGAATGTTTGACCATTCTTCCAGAAGCACATTTGGGAGGTCAGGCACTGATATTAGACGAGAAGGCCTGGCTTGTAGCCTTTGCCCTAAGTTGTTCTATGGAGTTAAGGTCAGGACTTTGTGCAGGCCAGTCAAGTTCCTCCACCCCAAACACGCTCATTCCTGTCTATATGGACCTTACTTTGTGCGCTGGTCCAACTCATTTACAAAAAGAGAGGGTTTGGGACTTTAACCACTTGCCGACCGCCGATCGGCATCTGACGGCGGCAAAGTGGCTCGTTCCCGCAAATCGCCGTCATACGACGGCGGCTGCGGGAACGAGTTTAGTGAGCACGCGCACGCCGCCAGAGGCGCGCCCGCGCGCTCACTGTTTCCAGGGGGGGCCAGGGAGCGGGTGCGGCGGCTTCGATTGCCACCGGCTACCCGCGATGGCCCCCCCGGAGCGAGTGAGCGGAGGTCCGTGTATGTAAACACGGACCTCCGCTCTGTGTGAGGGGGAAGGGCTGTGATCACAGCCTTTTTTTACGTGAAGGCTGTGACCACTTCCCTTCCCCAGCTAGGCAATCCCCCATACAGTTAGAACACGCCCAGGGAACATAGTTAACCCTTAGCGCGCCCCCTGCAGGTTAACCATGTTCCCTGGGCGTGT
>BLSH010078348.1:820607-839521 GCA_018402905.1 Glandirana rugosa | reverse complement strand
AACGTTTTTTTGGGTTTAAAGAATGAAAAAGGATTTTATGTTTAGGTTTTTTTTTTTTATATTTTTTTGTAAAAAAAAGTGGCAAAAACCGGCTAAATATAAGAAGGAGTATAAACACTATTATTTTTAGCGTTAGCCGCAAATAACTAACCAAACGCGTTTTCACCAGTTCAAATGCCTACTACTCTTAAGTAAAAACCCCAAAAATTAAAAAAAAAATAAAAAATGATTTTTACCGCCACTAGACGCTAAAAAACGCCATGACGCTATAAAGTCGCCTGTACAGCCTGGTAAAACTGTGAAAAAACCCTGGTAACCGTAAATATGTCGCTAGTCACGATATTTTTACGTGACTAATGACACATTTACGGTAACCGTCACTTGCACTGATCGCTGTTTAAATGCCAATGGTCCCAAAAAAGTGTCAAAAGTGTCCGGCATGTCCGCTGAAATATCGCAGTACCGCAAAAAATCGCAGATCACCGCCATTTTTAGTAAAAAATAAAAAAAAAATTAAAAACCCCAAAAATGAATTCTCATCATCCGTAAACTTGACCACTTTTGCGCAAACCAATCAATAAACGCCGATTGCGATTTTTATTATCACAAATATGAGGAAGAATATAAATCGGCCAAAAACGGTGAAAAAAAATGTTTTTTTATATTTTTTTTTTTTGGATTTGTATTTTAGGAAAAAGTAAGAAATTTGGGTTTTTTTGCAAAATTGTCGCTCTTCTTTTGTTTATAGCGGCGATCAGAAATGACGCAGCGGTGATCAAATACCACCAAAAGAAAGCTCTATTTGTGGGAAAAAAAGGACGCAAATTTCGTTTGGGTACAACATCGCACGACCGCGCAATTGTCAGTTAAAGCGACGCAGCGCCGAATCGCAAAAAGGGCTTCGGTCCTAAAGCTGGAAATCCTTCCGGGGCTGAAGTGGTTAAATGAGGCGCGTGCATGAGGCCAAAGATCTATATGGTGAAAAAATTCATTTTATTGGTACAACTTAATAACATAATACATGCCCAAATGCCATGGGCTAGATAGCAGGGTTGCCAACCTCCTGCATAATTTTTTACTGGCAAAACATGGACAATTTACTGACGGAGCACATTTTTTACTGACAACCTGAAAAAAACTGCACTCTTATTAAAAATTAAGACAATTGATATTTAAACATAACATGGAAACACTGACAATACCCATATCAAGTAATTTGCCTGGTTTACGCTTTAAAAGTCAGCACAGTGTGACAAATTATCAGACCCTGGTATTTGTAGACAGTTGTAAAAATCACAGATTTTTACAAACGGTCAGTAAATTTACTGGCGGTTGGCAACCCTGCTAGATAGTCTAATACTGTACATACATAATTGCCTCACACATGTCATCTGTCACGGGATGTGCGGCAATACTTCTTCATATATAAAACCCTAAAAATGGTCACAAAACCTCAAAATGGAAGCATTTTATGTATAGATATTGATTAAAAAGGTGAATAGCTGATAATGGTGCATATTGTAGGTCCATGTATAGGTTTCATGTATCAAAACAATCTTCAGGGGCTGTAGCACCAGAATCTATAAAAATATAAATCAATCAAGAAATAGGTATATCTTGATCAAAAAAGATGGGAGAGTATTGGAGAAGAAAAAGAGGTACTGCTCATCCCAAAAGGGTACTTACACTGTGGGGGAAAGTGAATAATGTGGGGCCGGTGACCGCCCGCTGCTAAAAGGCGTCAGGCCCGGGAGCTGACGGAGGGGCCAATCCACGAGAGGTCCAGGTACACACAATCCCCCTGTAAAGAAAGATGTGTCCATAAGGAGTATTGGTGGCAATCCAGGTTCTAAAAAAGTAATGATAAGAATATAGTGGTATATATTGTGTGGGTAAGTGTATCTGGAAATCACAAAGTCCAGAGGTCGCTATATAGAACCAAATTCCAGTAGGGTAATGTGATGCAAAATACTAAAACCGAGTGAATTACCACCATGGCAGTAAAGAGGGAGCAATGTATGTGAAGGAACAAAGTGGCAGGTGGGAGATGAAAAAGAGGAAATAACCAAGTACAGTTACCTGGGTAGTGTTGAAGTGCTCATTGATGGTGCCCAGTGTGCTGTATGAGCTGCCGAAAAACCAGCTAGCACAGAATGAGGACCTTATATGCGCCCAGGTCAGCCAAATCCAAATCATTTAGTGGAGGGAGGATTATGGCGTGGGGTTGTTTTTCAAGATTTGGGCTTGGCCCCTTAGTTCCAGTGAAGGGAACTCTTAAGGTGTCAGCATACCAAGACATTTTGGACAATTTCCTACTCCCAACTTTGTGGGAACAGTTTGGGGATGGCCCTTTCCTGTTCCAACATGACTGCGCTCCAGTGCAAAAAGCAAGGTCCATAAAAACATGGATGAACCCGTTTGGGGTGGAGGAACTTGACTGGCCTGCACAGAGTGCTGACCTCAACCCGATAGAACACCATTGGGATGAATTAGAGTGGAGACTGTGAGCCAGGCCTTCTCATTCACATCAGTACCTGACCTTGTAAATGTGCTTCTGGAAGAATGATCAAACATTCCCATAGACACACTCCTAAACCTTGTGGACAGCCTTCCCAGAAGAGTTAAGCTCATATAACTGCAAAGGGTGGGCCAACTCAATATTGAATCCTACCGATTAAGACACAATACTTTTGACAATATATGTAGCTAAGGGGCATGTCAGACCTCTGCGGAGAGACCACTGCTTCTCCACAGAGAGCATGGATCCCTCTGTACATTATACTGACAGGCAAAAGGTATTTCTACTTAGGCTGCAGCAGCTTCCTTAAAGTGTTACTAAACCCACAACAGTAAAATCAGTCTGTATATGCAGTAAAGCATGCTTGTTATACTCACCGTGGACCCTAAGGGGCTAATCCTCTGCATTGTGGAAAAAGGCTGTTTGATCCTGTCTTCTCTGTTCCTCCCCTTCTTCCAAAGTCCCCAAACCATCTCTTGATAGAACAGAGGCTAGGGGACAAGCACAAGCTGCACATTCTCAGTTTGGTGTGTATTGCTAGAGAGTTTATTTTCTTGGGAGAGTGCATGTGATCAGCATAGGTCCAATCAGCACTGTCCAGGCAGACAGTCAGGGGTCCTGCAGCTTCATAGGACAGTCAGAGTAGAATGAAAACTCCTCCTACAAGCTTTAACCAGACACTGATAGAAGGCACAGGACTGCTCTAACTGCTGATGAGAAAAAATATTTAGCAGTTTATGGTTACTAAATCTATTGCATTTCCGTGTACTGCGGGAGACCAGATATAGTGAATGCAGGGTCCTGGGTTTAGTAACACTTTAATACATTCCTTTGGAGCATAGAACCGTACAGGAGTCAGACATTCTAGCTCTATCATGCATTGCTTTTAGTACTTCAACACCCATTGTCATTATCTGCCCTTGCACACATGAAGTAAATTGACCTATTCTGGAACATATTTGTCATAAGGTGTACAGACCCAGGTCACCGCAGCCTCTAGAGCCATATCACTACAAATATATCGTGTATAAACACCTGTTCACCAACGTCATTCATTTGCATGCATGAATCAGTTCACTGTTATAAATATGAAGCCATGGAACGATTTTATATCTCCACCCCTACCCTTGTCCCTGGGATTAACTTCATTATTTTAAATTCACTGAAATAAATGATCATTTCTTCATGTGCCAAAGGAGCACTCTTGTATTTACAGGTAGATTCAACAGTTACCATCAGAAAAAGAGGATGCAAAAAACAGTTCATTAAACATAATGATTGTAAAACCAATCGCTGCATGGCTCATAGCAACCATATCTTGTTAAAGCTGGCATCAGATACATTGTGTGTACATGCAAAGTCATTTTCCCATGCAACATTTACAGGTATAAAAAAACAGCTGAAGATGCCTTCACCTTTCTTTCTATCTAGAAGGCTGGCACCATGTAACATCCAAAGCCTACATCCATATCTTGAACTATGGGCATACTTGCCCTGAGCACAGTTGCCTTGTACCATGCTTGAGCACCATTCCCCACTCCCTATTCCCCCACTGGCCTATGTGGCACACCCAGGCACGCTTAGGTCATCACCTCTGCCTCACATAGATGCATACCATGGCGAGTCCAACGGTACCATGCCCAATCCTGACCCTTTAAGCGGGACAGAGCATAATGCACTAAACTGTGCCCTAGCATGGAGCTATCACACTAGACAAATAAATTGGACTTTGGGGGTCAAGCACAGTTTGGATCACCTAGTGTGAGTCTCCTAAAATGCTGGTCCGTTGATAACAGAATTGTGTAATTCCTGTGTATGTGATCATTCTTCCACTGGCGGGGGGGAGGGAGAGACTGAGAAAATGCCTCCTCCTGCCTGCAGCAGACTGATGACCATATTCTCCCAGACTGCATCTCTCAGCCTAAAGCCAGAAAATGTAAACATTTTGAAAGGTTTCAATCTTTTCTGTCTGAAGGGAAACAGCTGGATGAGCTGCGGGTTTAGAGTTCTCAGGGTGAATTTTTTTTTATTTAATTTTTTTCTCAGATAACTCTCTTATAAAAGTGTTTTTGTTGTTATGGAGGAAAGACAGAAGAAATGGGTCCTGGTATGTCTCCCTTTTAGACATAGGGTATTGGCGGCCTTCTAGTGTTCCTAAACAATGGTGTGAAAATGTCTTCCTTCGAGCTCAGGGATCATCACACCATCTCTAGTTAAGACTTTTTATACAGAGCAATGTGGTCCTCTATACGAATAGCTGGAGTGTGACCACATTGCTTAAAGCGGTAGTAAACCCGCCTGATAAAAAAAAAATCCTGCAAGACAATAGCATAATATGTTAGTATGCATCGCATACTAGCACATTATGAAATACTTACCTTAGAACAAGGCCCCCGATGCCAAAGTCGGTCAGCGATAAGGACGCTGACATGATGGTCCTCTTCTTTCTTCCGGGTACGCGGTGCTGTGAGTGGCTGGAGCCGCGTGATGTCACTCCCGCGCATACGCACGCTCTGATTTGCCAGCCGCCTCGGCCGGATGATCAGAGCGCATGCAGGGCGAATATCTCCTAAACCATGTAGGTTTAGGAGATATTTATTTTACCTACAGGTCAGCCTTATTATAGGCTTACCTGCAGGTAAAAACAGTAGTGGGGGGTTTACTACCGCTTTAACATAGAGTAGAAAACATTATGGCTACACAGGTAGAGCTTGGATAACAAATGAGAAATGATTTTGTTGGGATCTCAGTAACCTATTAGTTGCTGTTCATTCACACCGCATTTTCATTTACTGATGTGTGTTTTCACTGAACGTGATATTTACTGTTTATAGGCAACCATGTTTTCTGAAAGAAATCGATTCATTCAGTGTGTATTGTTGTGATTAGCTAATCACATGGTACAGATGGGCTGTCTGTACCATGTGATCAATGTGACCAATCACAGCGAGCAGCACAATAGCACACAATGAATGGAAGCCATCCATTATGTACAACTGTTATGTGATCTGCTGTGATTGGTCACAGTGATCACATAAAAAAACAGCTAAAAACAAAGTTTGAATACATAGTGTATATGGAAACTGTATTTCCCAAGGGTTTTTGTTTGCATTCACATGTATTGATGTGTGCCAACATGCATCATGATGTGCAACAATGTATTGACCTGTGTTTTCAACATGGTACAAAGCAACTTGGTTTACTGTTTGATACCTTTTCTTTGTTTCCTATGAAAAACACATCACACAAACATTGCAAATGTGTGTTTCCAGCCCCTAACGTGGAATTGTACTTTTAAAGGGGTTTTAAACCCTCAAGGTTTTTCACCAAGGCGAAAAATCTCCTTTAGTGCAGCTGCCCCCTAAAGCCCCCCTTTTACTTACCTGAACCTGATAGTCCCAGCGATGGGGATGAGCCCAGCAGGTCGAGCTGCTGATTCGGGTCTTCATTGGACAGACTAATAGCTGCAGCAACCATTGGCTCCCGCTGCTGCCAATCAAATCCAGTGACGCGGGTCAATGGATGCAGCAGCAGGACTCGGGAGCGCGCCCGCACGGGTGACCCCAGGGAAAGCTCTTCCCTGAGGGGGCACTTGAGAAGAGGAGCGCCACTGGGGGAACCCAGAAGAATAGGATTGGGGCCACTCTGTACAAAATCACTGCACAGAGGAGTGTTTTTTAAATTTTTTTTACAACCCCTTTTAACCATTTAAGGACCGGAAGGATTTCCCTTTTTAATGATCAGGCCATTTATTTGTGATACGGTACTGCGTCACTTTGACTGACAATTGCGCGGTCGTGCGATGTTGTACCCAAACAAAATTTACGTCCTTTTTTCCCACAAATAGAGCTTTCTTTTGTGTATTTGATCACCTCTGCCGTTTTTTATTTTTTGCGCTATAAACTAAAAGTGAGCAACAATTTTGAAAAAAATTTCTGTTATAAAAAAATGTAAAAAAATGAATTTATTCATCAGTTTAGGCCGATATATGTTCTTCTACATATTAAAATCACAGTAAGCATATATTGATTGCTTTGTGCAAAAGTTATTGCGTCTACAAAATAGGGGATAGATTTATGGACTTTTATTTTCTTTATTTGTTTTTACTGGTAATGGTGGCGATCTGCAATTTTTAGCGGGACTGGAACATTGCAGCAGACAAATTCTTACCCCAAGTGACACTTTTTGGGGACCAGTGACATTATTAGAGCCGGTTCACACTGAGGCGACTTGTCAGGCGACTCAAGTCGCCTGACAAGTCGTCCCCATGCAGTGCAATGGAACCGTTCTAATAGGAGCGACTCAGGTCGCTCCGACTTAGAAAAAGGTTCCTGCACTATTTCGGGGCGACCTCAGCGCGACTTGCATTGACTTCTATGTAAAGAAGTCTCCTTGCAAGCCGCGCTGAGGTAGCCTCGAACGGCGCGACTTGCTTTGCCCTGCAAGTCGTGCCGCCTCAGTGTGAACCGGCTCTTACAAAAAAAATGCACTGATGAGTAAATAAATGACACCGGCAGTGAAGGGGTTAACACTAGGGGCGATCAAAGGGTTAACTGTATTCCCTGGGTGTGTTCTAACTGTGTGGGGGATGGACTCACTGGGACAACACAGAAATCGCTGTTCCTGATCACTAGGAATAGCAGATCTCAGTGTTGTCTCCTGTCAGAACGGGCATAGGCATATCCCCGTTCTACCACTCTGTGCAGTGATCGCAGGTGGCCGGAGGACATAGAGTCCGCCAGATCCGCGGGCACCCACAGTATCCATTGCATGAAAAGACATATGGGTACATCCTTTTGCGCAATAGAACCATCCTGCCGCAGTATATGTGCGGTGGGCGGTCTTAAAGTGGTTAATGGGAGGGCTGGTGATGCGGCAGTAATACCACAAGGTGAGTGGATGCCCGCTAACAGGCGCTGCCATGATGGATCTGAAATGACAGATGCTCTTTAAATGTAAGGACTTATTCGTGCTGGTAGAATGTGTAATATTTGCAAACACATGAAGGTTTCCTATTTAGAATAATAAGCTGTCAGGTTGGTAAAACAGCGATATCAAAACCAATTCAATCATACAGTTTGTAGTGTACATAGATTTGCAAAACAATGGGATAAAGGAATATTCCTGAACTTTGTTCTATCTCATGGTTACTTGGAAATTGTGTGAAGTGCACTGCATTGATGCAGTTATCTCATTGAATGAGTTTACCAAAAATGTAAATATTGCAGAATATACAGCCTTGTGCTACATAAGCTCAATTTCATGCTGAATAAACTAAATTATTGATGTATCTTAAATAGAAAACTATTTTTACTCCAAAAGCTTTTTATCAAAATAAATTTGATAAAAATCCGATTTAAATCCAAAAAAATTAGTTTTTGTTTTTTTTTAACCACTTGCTGACCACCTTGCGTTGATAAACGGCTGCAAAGTGGCTCCGCTGCGCAAATTGCCTTCTATAAGCGGCGATTCGCACAGTTGCAGGCGGGTGCGCACCGCTACCGGTGCACTCTCGTGCCCACTGCGCAAGTGTGGCCTCGGGTCGGGCGGACTCGATGTCCACCAGCAACCCGTGATCGTCTAATACAGAGGCAGAGCGGGGAACCGGTAAACATGGCGGTTTCCCGTTCTGTCAGGGGACATGACAGTGATCTGCTGATCCCTGTAGTCTTGATCAATTAGATCTGTCATGTCCCTGCCAGCCCAACACCCACACAGTTATAACACAGTGAGGGAACATATTTAACCCATTGATCGCCCCCTACAGCTTAACCCCTTCCCTGCCAGTGACATTTATACAGTAATCAGTGGCTATTTTTGGCTCTGATCGCCGTATAAATGTCAGTGGTCCCAAAAAAGTGTCAAAAGTGTCCAATCTGTCCGCCGCAATATCGCAGTCCTGATAAAAATCGCAGATTGCCGCCATTACCAGTAAAAAAAAATAAAATAAAACCGCTATAAATCAATTCTCATAATTTGTAGACGTGATAACTTTTGCGCAAACCAATAAACGCTTTTTGTGATTTTATTTGCCAAAAATATGTAGAAGAATATATTTTGGCCTAAACTGATGAATACATTGGGTTTTCTTTTTTTGGATATGCATTATAGCAAAAAGTAAAAAATAGTTATTTTTTTCAAAATTGTCGCTCATTTTTCGTTTTATAGCGCAAAAATTAAAACCGCAGAGGTGATCAAATACCACAAAAAGAAAGCTTTATTTGTGGGGAAAAAAAGATGGCAATTTTGTTTGGGAACGTCGCACGACTGAACAATTGCCAGTTAAAGAGGCGCAGAGCCGGATCGCAAAAGGTGCTCTGGTCGGGAAGGGGGTAAATCCTTCTGGGGCTGAAGTGGTTAAAAAAAAAAAAAACATTGCTTTTTATCCACCCTGCTTTAAGCAGCATTATACCAATTTCCTTGGAAATAAATGCCTGAAGCTGCAAGTTGGCTTTTTGGTACTCAATGATGAGATGCATATGTCGTCATCTATTGTACCATGTACAAAACAACTTGGAAGTTCTGTATTTGTATGTAAAGTACATCCAAAGACTTGTGACGGAGAAGGCCAGGCCCTTAGACAAGACACGTGAGGATATTTGGAATTCGGAGAAAAGCCTGTGTCCTGTTTCCTATGAAGGAAAATAGACCTGCTGCTTTTTGTTTGATGTAAAAGGAGGAGGAATGAAGGGGAGGTGACTTTCTTTCTCCATCACAGTGCTGTCTTAGATGCTGACATTTCCACCACATTGTCCAGAAAGGCTTTTCTCATCGTGACTGTGATGTTCACTTACCCTCTTTCTTTATTTTCACAGTAGACCAGCTCATGGCTGTACGACAATCCCCAGACTGGCCCTGGAGTTAAAGCAAATCATTCACTGCACGTCCCATTCCAAGCTGCCCCAAGTGAATCCCATACGGGTGATGATGCCTTTAGGACAGCTTATCAAAGGAGCCAGCTTGGATGAACTCATACAGATGTGTATTCAAACTTTTGGTGAGTTACCATGACCTTCTGTCATCTCTTCCTTTTTTATCTTTTTGCAAAATATTTCACAAGCAACAGAAAAGTGAAAGACTATAACCAATTATCTTCCGCATGACGATCCTGTTTTTAATTAGGTAGGGTCTGAATAAAACAGGATGATGTGCGTATCGTAGTATTCTCATAAAATGTGTTGCATAGTGTAGTAAGATGTTAAATACAATTCAGTTAAATCTCAACCTTTGCTAGCTAATGGCAATTGGAATCATGGAAACGGTTGCAGTAAACACAAAATTCACTTTTTTTTTTCTTAATCGACCTCGTAATTTGTTTAGCGCTGTGTATGAATGAATATTCTACAATGGCAGATCATTACTCCCTGTTTTCAGTTGGAGACGTTCACATTTATTTTTGGCTCTTTGTATTCTATTTGGGTTGTATTATGTCCCTCACAATTTCTTTTGTTTTCTCTTCCTGAACTCTGTAAAGGCATTGATTGTTCATTTCTAAAAATACACGTGACAGTCAAAGGGATGGGGGTAAAATGCAGCAGTGGGTTACCATACTAGATCAAATGCCTTAACCAGCAGCTGCTTTTTCCATTGTGCCTCGTTTAATAGGCATGTTATAATTACAGCTGTAAGGAGTGATTGTTGGGAAATGTTTTGCCTGCATTGATGACCTATTAACAATGTAATGGTTTTATTAGTCTGCTTTCTGATATACATTTTGGAAGTTCCATGTTCTTTATGAGAAACCTTTCCATGCAAAACAAGGCCAACATTGCTTGATTAGCAGAGATAATTAGGAAATCTGGTGGCATTTTTCAACCCTCCCTTACTCTGATGGAAATTATTTTGTCTTCTGATATGAGTATTTGCATGGGTCAAACAAGAATATTTTCCATGTATGATGGCTTAATTGGCATGGGATGCTTTTCAGTACAATTTCATGAGTCTTTTTTTTTTTTATTTATTAGGCTCCATGCACACTGGCTTAAAAAACATTGCTTCTACAGGAGTTATGTGTTTTGCCTGTAGAAGGAGCTCAATGTTATCCTATGTGTCCATGCACATTAGGATGCTAAGGCTCCTTTCACACAGGAACGTTTTACAGACGCTATTTAGCTAAAAATAGCGTCTGTAAAGCGCCTCAAGTCCCCCCATTCCACCCCAATGTGAAAGCCCTGAGGGCTTTCACACGGGCGGTGCGCTTGCAGGACGTTACAAAAAGTCCTGCAAGCAGCATCTTTGGGGCGGTGAGGGGAGCGGTAATATACCGCTCCTCTACCGCCCCTGCCATTGAAATGAATGGCAAGTGCTTCTGAAGCGGCTGCACGCCGCCTCGGTAGCGCTGAGCACGGGCACTTTTAACCCCTTGTGGGGGGTAAAAATGCACGGCGCTCCCGTCCGCATAGGGGAGCCCTATCGCTGGTAAAACTCCACTAAAACTAGCAGGGTTTTACCACGGCTGCCGCTCAGTGTGAAAGTAGCCTTAGAGGCATATTTTGAATTCAGCATTTAGTTTGCATTTCTGATTGGAGCTAAAACTCTCCTAATCTCATCAAAACTTTTTACAAAAAATGCTCTATATGAGCATTTTTTACTGCCAAGAGAACAGACGTTTTTTTAAGCCCAGTGTGCATGGAGCCTAAAACCAGAAAAAAATATTTTTTTTCATGTCCTCTGTTATTGGGTGACATAGAAAACTTTATAGCATTGCTAGTATTTTCTCGTTACTGAGCTGGCCATTCATAGCCATGTTTTTTTTACTATTTGTTGATTAATGAATGTTGACTTGAAACAGTCCTGAAGTCTGAATAGAACCCAGATAACATGGTGTGTACATTATCCCAAGAGATAAGAGTTATGTCTGGCTGGAGAGATTGCCATGGAGGATGTAATGGGATTTGTGAAGTACAGATAATGCCCCTTCCTGATATCAGTAGTGTAGTGCCAGTCTGCTTCCTCCACACCATTGCCTTGGATTTTGCCAATATCTGGAGTCATTTAGTTATACAGTCGACCCCCGAAATTTGCAGGGGTTATGTTCGTAGAGCACCCACGAATTGTGAAAAACCCCAAATTTTGGATGTGGTAAAAAAAAAGCCTATAAATGCCTATTTTTAGGCTAAATACTGTCACATAAACTTACTGATATGGTACTCCTGATCACTGCCTCATACTTCTTTATGTAGCGTAGGTACTTTTGTTGATGCCATAATGGCGCGCTACTGCGGCATAACTTTTTAGGTCCCGGAGCAAATCCAGTAGTTCAGCCTTCTCCTGTTGTGTGTTAAATTTCTTCTGGCGCTTCATTGCCAGAAAACTTATAAGGTGCAGTTTGGGAGGCATCTTAGTTAGGGCTGGCCCAAGACATTGTGCTGCCTGGGTCCAAGAATGAAATGCTGCCCGCACCCCCTAAAAAAAAATATCATGCCATCAAAAGGTCCCCACATCCATTATTTTATATGATAATTAAAACTAAAATTAAATTTATCAGGAAGTCAGATTTGCATGCAACATCACCTTTTCTGCGTGCAAAATGATATGACATATCATTATGTTCTATTCCAAGGGGCGGGCTAGGGCAGTATATAGACAGCCTAGGATAGTATAGGGGCAGGGTAGGGCAGTATATAGACAGGCTAGGGTAATATATAGACAGGCTAGGGTAGTATGTAGACAGGCTAGGGGAATTAGGGATGAGCTAGTGTAGTATAGGGGCAGCCGGAGCAGTCCGTGGGGGCAATTGTCATCATGACAAACTAAACTGCTGGAAAAAAAATCTTGGTCATCAATTTGTTGGGTAAATAGAAGAGAAGGAGAGGCGGCCGTGGTTCATTTTGCTGCCCCTCTCAAAATGCTGCCTGGGTCCGATGGACCCACTGGGGACCCATGGTAGGGCCGGCCCTGATCTTAGTGCTTTAAGAAGAACAAAAAACACGAGAATGCGGTAAACTGTTATGATGCTGGGCTGCGCATCTGTCGAAGAGGAAAAATCTGAAAACATCTGAGGCCGCAAACTCTGAACCGCAACCTTGCGGGGGTCGACTGTATACAAATGGAGCATTGGTTATGCATTCTTCACAGCACTTGTGAGTCAGGGGCTCAGCGTCACCAAAAAAGACAGGTCCTATGTTATCTGGTATATAATATCTTCTATCTCGTTCCCCCTGAAACCTAAGACAAGTGACCCCTAGGACTGTTTCTTCTTTTGACAAGATATCCTTAGTTAAATGCACAAGAAGCCTAAAGCCGGGTACACACTAACAGTTTTTCGGGTTGAACGAAAAAAACTCTCAGCTCTGGCCAGAGCCACTGTACTAACTATGTGAGGTTAGTGCAGCGATCTCCCCCTCTGAGCTTTTGTGTTCTGACAGGAGGGTGCCCCCCCCCACCCGCCAGAACACTTCCATCTGTGCTCTCTGCTGAGAGCGCTGATCAGAGTCATTCAGATGCTGGTTTTCCAGTGTGCACGACAGGGAGAAGCCGGCCGGCAGCCTTCTTTAGGACAGACCGACATACACACACAGGCCCGTTGTCTCCCAACATTCAGCCCATGTGTACGGGGCTTAAGGCTTCATGTACACTACAGCTCCTAAATTTGAGTTTAGGAGCTTTTGCCCTTTTTTTGCCAAAGCTCCTAAACTCCGTGTCCATGAACACAGGCTTTTACACAGAGTTTAGGAGCTGCTGCGGTTAGGGGAGCTTCAACCTCCCTCAACCTCCCTCTTCTGAATGCGGAAAAATCGTGTTCAGAATAGGAACGTTTTGATTGTTGGCCACAAAATGCGGCAAAATGATTTTTCTATTTTGCTGCGTTTCGCGTTTTCCCACGGCCACGGTCAAAGTAGACTATATGTACATGAAGCCTGAAGCTGGCCATAGACTGTTCAAATCTCGGCCGATTCAGCAGGAGCTGACCGAGGTACGACCCATGTATGGCCAGGCTGAATGTACCCAAGTTATTCGATCAATCAGCTTGGGCACAACCAGCCTGCCCGATTTTACATGTGATTCTTGCTAGCGGCCCCACCCCCTCTCTCCACCCTCTGCTGGGAGAACACTGGAGGGATTGACTGGAGGTTGACATTATTGGGCCTTCGCATGAGATCCTGGGAAAGTTTCATATCCCAAATCCAGTGAGAATAAACTCCTGCACAATGCTGAAAGGTCTCCTCGTGGGATTTGGGATCTTCAGCTTTTCCACTGAGGACCAATGAAGTTACCTTTGCTACAGAAAGCAGCCAGAAGCTGGATAGCTTTGAAGTCCATTTCCAATTGAACTTTTTTTTTTATTTGGATAGTGTGGGGTAGGGTTAAAAGTTATGTTTTTTGATGTCCATAAGTTTGTCGGATAGTTTTTTCTTTACATGGTGACATTGTTGTCAGCAAAACTGGAAGTGAGGGGAAGTCTCCAGCAGGGACCCAGAATTAACTTTTTTTCAGTAGAGTAGGGAAAGGCTAGAACCCCTGTTAACTTTTTATTGCTAAACAAAATAAAAATAGAGGCACTAGACTTAATGTCTAGCAAGTTGACAATGGTTCCTGTTCAGTGGTTCCAGATTGCTCAAAAAACATGAAGTGAGGAATTGTCTCATGGAAGTGGAACACCTGACTTCAAAGATTATGTAAACAGAAGAAACCGACCACTAAATGATCATTTCAAAATTCCATTTCACGATTCATGACAATGATCTTACAGCAGTAGCCAACTAATTTTGGAGGCCAAAACCCCCTTCATCAGGGCTGAAATTTGATTTTGCCAGAAGCATGCAAAGCTCACAGGCTGTGTGATGGCATTACCACTGAACTCGGCATGTTTCCAGTTCAAGTGATCAGATATTCATTTGGAAGAGTTTTTTATAGAGTCCATGTCAGGAACCCCAGCAATCAAAACTCAGCCCTGATGAAGGGGGATTTTTGGACCCCAAAACACGTTGGCTACCAACCATCAATGTCAAGAATAAAGGTTATATGGACTTTTGATCTGAACATTTGGTTCTCTGTGTATTCTGTTTGGGCAACTTTAAATAGTTGCCTGTGATTCTATTACATATTTTTTTCTCACTTCTTGTTGGATGGTAATGTTGTAATAGATAATGAATGCGGGAGAAATTCTCCCCAGGAAGGCCTCACATAGCAATATAAATCTCTCATAGGTTTACCCACTGACCCACTCTCTCTCCGAAACTAAGTTTTGGATGGAAATTCACTTTAGGATATGTAGTAAAAAGTTGTAATAGGAGGTCTCTTGTCATAATATCATACTTTTATTGACAGGCTGGTATTTCCAGAAATTGCCTCCAGTTTTGAGGTGGGTGGCTGAGAGACTTGTGCCTAGAAATGGCCAGAAATCCATGATCCAATCTGTAGCCCCAGGCTTTATTCATGGAATGTTGGAAAGAATCCTTAAAGTGATACTAAACACACATTGCACACATTTACATTGTCCTGTCTATTTCTGTATGTGGACGAGGGCTCTGTAATTATTTTGATTAAAAAAAAAAAACACCTAAGTATCTTTTTCCTAATCGATATACAGCTGTCACATGATCCAGATCAGGGTTTCTCAACCAGGGTTCCCTGGAACCCAAGGGTCCCTTTATAGGTTGCTAGGGGTTCCTTGAGCAATTAACTTTTAGAGAAGTTCCTACCAACACCATTGATCTTTTTAGCTATCTATAAGGGGGTAATTCTTCCCAATGGCCACAATTGTAAGGAACATTCTTCCCACTGACCACCACACGAATGTATCATGAGTTGTGGATATAGTAATTTTTAGCAGGGGTTCCCTGAGACCTGAAAGTTATTTCAAGGGTTCCCTTGTGTTGAAAAGGTTGAGAAAGACTGACCTAGATCTTTCCCAGCCTGTCTATAGGGAAGTATAAGCAGGAGGATCTTCTAGTCCTCTGCTGCCTGTCACATGTTCAAAATAAAAAAGAAAACAGTCTTTGGAATACAGAGTAAAAATAAATGATATCAATAAGCTGTTTTAAATTTTCATACAAATATATATTTGAAATCCAATCTTTATTATTTTTGGTAATAACATGGTGTGGGCGGATATCTGCTTGTCACAGGCATGTCACACCCCTCCCCCCGTGTCTTAGAATAGAAGGGAGGTGAAGCCTCTATCAATCTACATGTAATACCCTGCCGCTATAGCGTTGTTTATTGAAACCCCACACAAATGGAAACCGGAAGTGACATTCCGTCGCCGCCATATTGCTACACTCGCACAGGTCCACAGTAAGGATATAAAAAGAAGGCAGCAAGCAGACATCTTCTTACACCCTTACATCAATTTTTTAAGGTAGTGCTGGAAAAAAATGGTGGCCACAAAATATTGACACTTTGGGCCCAATTTGGACATTTTCACTTAGGGGTGTACTCACTTTTGTGAGATACTGCATGTGTCCATATTTGCACAGAGCATCTGAGAGTAAAATATCTTATGATGCCTATCTACAAATGGGTTGGGTTCCTGACTGTTTGCTGTGTAGGTTTGTTTTGTGTGGCATTCAGGTGGTTTTACCATTTTGGCAGCAGTGAAAGGAGCAGTTTCATCAGGTTCTTGGCCTTTTTTTTGTGGATCTCAGTCTTCAGCTCCAGCAGAGAAGGCACAAACCCCAACATCAGGACACAGTCTCCCCACCTTTCGGGTTTCATTCTTTCTTGGTAGATACAAAATAATTGACCATGAGTCTGTGTATTTACAAATGACTGCATACAAAAGCCCCACAGAGAAAAATGAATTTTGAGAAGCAGGAGTTCTATCATAGAAGTACAGGGCATGCATTAACTGAGAACTGCTTCAGCTCCAAGCCGAAATGTCACTGCTATCCAACACCAATCAGAATAGTGTTTGATGTGAGAAACTCCAGCTGGGTCCAGTCAATAAAGGATTACATCAGGATACTTTGTTGCCCTTTGTTTGAAGTGCTTAACCATTTCTCTGTAAAAATTAATCAGTCTGACAAACAGCAACATTTACATTTTAGAAAAAGAAAGCATAGTGGGCCTTATTGGAGTACCATATTAACCGCTCATTGGTAGCAATGTTTTTTTCTAATTATTATTATTATTGGATATATACGTGTTATTGGATATTGGGGTGTAGAAGGATTGACCAATTCTGATTGCTGTATTTGGCCCTGTTAGTAAGATTTTCTGCTCACGTGGACACACAGGAAATTGGATGTGTCTCTCTAATTACTGACCGCTAAAAAATACATCTTTAAAGTGGTATTAAACCCCAAAACAAAAATGTATTATATTGCAATTTACCAATTTTTAGGCTTTGTTTCCACATTAGCTTTTTTTTTTCTTTTTTTTCACCTGGTGATCCTGCCATTAAGTCTGTTCTTTTGCAACTTCCTTTTACAGACAAAGCTGTCCAGTAAAACTTGCAGTTAGAGGGTTGAGACAAACCATTTACAACTGACAGGGGTGCTTACAATGGTCCACTTTTATTCATTAAAGTGATTGTAAAGTCTTGTTCTTTTATCAATAAAAATAACAAACATGTTATACTTACCTCCTCTATGCAGTGGATTTGAACAGAGCAGCCCAGATCCTCCTCTTCTCGGGTCCCTCTTCGCTGCTCCTGGCCCCTCCCTCCTGTCGAGGGCCTCCACAGAAAGTGGCTTGCTATAGGGGGGCCGAGCCGAGTAACAGCTCCCAGTATCCATGCAGACATGGAGCTGCTGCTCGGCCCCACCCCCTCTCTCTCCTGATCGACTGACTGACTGACTGACTTTGACAGCAGCAAGTGCTGTGTTCATTCAGACATGGAGCTGCGGCCCAGCCCCACCCCCTCTGTCTCCTGATTGGCTGACTGACTTTGACAGCAGCGAGAACCAATGGCACCACTGCTGTGTCTCAGCCAATCAGGAGAGAGAGTCTCGGACGGTCGAGACACTCGTGGACATTGTGGGACAAAGATGGGGCTCAGGTAAGTATTAGGGGGGCTGGGGCGGCTGCTGCACACAGAAGGCTTTTTATCTTAATGCATAGAATACATTAAGATTAAAAAAAAGCTTCTGACTTTACAACTCCTTTAATGTAAAACCTTTATCCAAAAAGAAAAAAAAACTAACAGTTATCACTACTTTACAATTTGTTACCCCAACATTTCAAAACCCCTGATGTTCCTGTTGTACCATGTACTTGTATGAGATAGTATCCTGTTCTCTTGCTTTATTTCGGTTAAATTCCTGGTGTTCCTGCCACTCCCCCCAGCTTTCCTATTAAAAACTAACCACACTAGGCATGAGAGCACAGCATTGGCAGTTTTCTGGCTGTGCTGGGAGCTCAGCCTGCTCTCCTCCAATGATTAGACTTGTGCTGACATGTCATGCCCCCACTCGGCGAGTTTTCCATCCCCCAGGTCTCAGCATAAACGAGTACACCCCCGTCAGATTTTAATCAATCTCTCAATGAACACAGGAACAATTTCCAAAATTTTGACAAAACTGAGTTTTATAGAACATTTGTTTAGCTCATTACATGAAAGTAAGGTTAATAATATAACTTAGATTACAAAATCTTCAGTTTTACTCAAATCAATTGATGCAAAAATGAATACACCCCACAACAAAAACTACTACATCTAATATTTTGTATGACCTCCATGATTTGTAAGCACAGCACCAAGTCTTGTAGGCATGGAATGAACAAGTTGGCAACATATTGCAACATCTATTTTTTTCCATTCTTCAAGAAAGACCTCTTTTTAGAGCCTGGATACGGGATGGAGCAACTTGTCTCTTCAGAATTCCCCATAGGTGTTTGATGGGTTTCAGATCATGAGACGTACTTGGCCACTGCATCACTTTCACCTTGTTCTTCTTCAGAAATGCAACAGTGGCCTTAGATGTGTGTTTTGGATCATTGTCAAGTTAGAAAAGTGCACGACGACTAAAGGCATGGAGTGATGGTAGCATCTTCTCTTTCAATATGGAGTAGTACATTTGTGAATTCATGATGCCATCAATGAAATGTCTTAAAGGGTCACGGGTACGACTTTTTCTTCTACTGATGATCCTGAGACATGAGCCCTCACTACTCTGGTTCTATTTACAAAAACCTTGACTACCGAAGTTTTGACATACCACAACGTTTCCACTCTTCATGTTACTTTTTGCGTACCACGGATGTCACTTTGTCCCACCACCGTCACAGGAAGACACCCCGACGTGTTCACGACGTCGACGACCGTAGTTCTTCGACGTAAAGTAACTACCGTAGTACTTAAGTGTTTACATGATGAGGTATAACTTTCTCTTCTACGATGGTAGTGACGCACGGAAATCAGCAGCACGTGAAAAGATTGTACTGTTACTAGGTTTTGTGTGTAGATTCCGGTGACAACGTAAAGACTTCTTCTTGTTCCACTTTCACTACG
>BLSH010078348.1:792515-814530 GCA_018402905.1 Glandirana rugosa | reverse complement strand
TTCCCTATCCCCATTTATTTGTAGGGCACTTGCCCTAGTTTGAAGATGATTTTAGAACAGTTATATGGCTTCTACCATTAATTAATACTTTTCAGACACAGTTTGAAGATGATCCACATTCACCTCCATTTTTGCTTTTTTTATGTTTTTATTTTTTTAAAAATATTTACAGTTATTTCCCTGTCCCCATTTTTTTGTAGGGCACTTGCCCTACCCTTACCCCCATTTTACTTCCTTTTGCAGCCCTCTAGGGCTTTCCAGGACTTTGTTACAGCCATTTTTGTGCATAAAAGTTCGGGTCCCCATTGATTTCAATGGGGTTCGTTGTCCGTGCGATCGTTCGGGTTCCGTCCGGACCCGGACTTTGTCCCGAAGTTCGGACGGACCAGCAGAACCCGAACTTCCAGAGGTTCGCTCAACTCTAGTCCTGTGAACTGGTGGCTGCTGTCTACAGTAGGAACCCTCAGTCCTCTGCCCCTGAATACCTTTGCAGCGGTGATCTTCTAGTGCTGTGGGGATTCATTTCAGTGCCCGTGACAGGCACTTGTCAGAAGTGTGGACTGTGCCCGTCCTTTCCACCCATGCTCCATTCATAGCCCTTATACTGTAGGTTCCCACAGTGCAAAGTGGTCCGTTATTAGAGGAGGCATACCTTTCAGCTTTATATATGTGGTCCACTTTGTAGGGGTACATGAAAGTGATTGGGTTGGCCATGAGTGTTGTATTCTTGTAACCCTGCTGCACGCTGTGGTTCTTACTGCCTACACATTGATGAGATAGTTGGTAGCACAGCAAGCAGAGGGGAACCAGCCAAACACACTATCCAAAGTGTGTCAGAAGTTGAAGATTCTTAAAGTGGAACTTCACTCTCTCAATCAACACTGACTAACTGACTATTTTGAATCTTTATGCTGCTAGCATTAGTAAATAGATAGGGAAGTATATCATTTTTACTTGTTTAGTTTAAACAGTTTTTTTACATTTCTTTGGTTACTTCCTAGTTTCTATGCCTAGGCAAATGTCATACACCCCAGTAGTCTTCAGAAGGGGAGGAGGGGCTTACTTAGCTAAGCACACCCTCCCACCTGTGTGTGTGTGCTAAGGGAAGATGGATTCCAGGAAGTAATTGCTCCTTTACTCAAGATGGCCATGGCCAGAAATGCTAGGGGAGTGTTTTCCAAAGTGATTTCTCAGCGAATAAAGCAAGGAGACATGGATGGATGGGCGAGTTTACTTTGATTATTAAAAATGAATTAAATAGCGCTTTTGGTTTGTGGTGCTCGGATACAGTGTAGTTCTGCAAGACAGTGAATATTGAAAGCACTGGGATGGGATGAGTAATATTCCTGTTCTTTTGCAGGGTGTATTTTGGTGACAGTCAATTTAACCACTTCCTTACTGGGCACTTAAACCCCTCCTCCTGCCCAGACCAATTTTTGGCTTTCAGCGCTGTCGCATTTTGAATGAGAATTGCGCGCTCATGCGATGTTGTACCCAAACTAAATTTATATAATTTTTTTCCCCACAAATAGAGTTTTCTTTTGGTGGTATTTGATCACCTCTGTGTCAATTCTGATCGCCGCTATAAACAAACAAAGAGAGATGATTTTGAAAAAAACCCAATATTTTTTCCTTTTTGCTATAATAAATATCCAAAAAAAAAAATGTAAAAATAAAAATGATTCAACAGTTTTGGCCGATATATATTCTTCTACATATTTTTGGTAAAAAAAAATCGCAATCAGCGTATATTGATTGGTTTGCGCAAAAGTTACCGCGTCTACAAACTATGGGAATTGATTTATGGCGTTTTTATTATTTATTTTTATTTTTTTACTAGTAATGGCGGCGATCTGCAATTTTTATCGGGACTGCAATAAGACCTGCAGGTCTTACAGGGGATCGCGGGTCTCGGGCGGACATCGAGTCCGCCCGACCCGCGTGCGCGCACCGCCTGTGAGTGCGCGCCAGGAGCGCGCACATGGCCAGGACGTCCATGGACGTCCACCCGGCATTTCAGATCCGCACTGGAGCCGTACTTTGGCTATAGCGCGGATCTGGACGGGTTAAAGGAGAAGTATGGCCTGAGCTCATTTGGCCACACTCCTCCTATGGGTCACAGGTGTGCAACCCGTTTTGCATTCCTGTGACCCGTTTTTAGTGCTGACGTCACAGGAGTCAGGACAGGCACTGCGTCATCATGACTTCAAGAGTCGGGATCCGCCAGGTGCCTGGACCGACAGCCGCCTCAGCCACTCAGCGAACCTTTGAGAGCCCAAGATGGCCGATCCCCATCCCTCCACAGCCCAGCGCTCCAGTGAGCGTGGGGAAGCAGAGAGGAGAGCTGCTGATTGACAGCCAGCAGCTCTCAGGTCGGGGGTCTGTGAGAACCGAGCCATCGGCGGTGTTTGATGGCTCGGTTCTCAGTGCAGAGGCGCCGGGGGACAGATGAAGTATCGCAACGATGCTGCATCCACCTAGGCAAGTATAAATCTGAAAATAAAAACCCCATACTTCTCTTTTAAGCTGACATGTGGACAGGTAGAGGGTAAAACATTGCAGTTATACTGGGTAATGCTTATTCTTGATTATCACTATTGCAGTCATCGGTCATGCAGCAACAGTGATTTAGTGAGTGTGACAGTTTATCTTTTTGTGGGGTGGTATACTTTTTGAGTCTGGACAGGAAACAAATGCAAGGAAGTCTGTCTCTAAGCAGCACTATACATCCTGTAAGTTGTGATAGTCAAAGACCAGAAGACAGAGAATGGTTTAAAAATGTCTTTCATCTGTGCATTAGCGATAGTGCCATCCTATAAAGTGGTTCTAAAGTCAAACTGTCAAAGTATTCTCTGCATTGAGGTTAATAAAAATGCCCCACTAACTGTTCCCCCTCCCAACCATCCCTAAACACTTACCTGTCTTCTCTTACCAATCCTGCTGCTGTCCCAGCTGCAGCACTGCTCTCCTCTCTTCCTGGTCTCACAGGAGACACTGAGGGCAACGGAAGCCATAGGCTCCTGTTGCTGTCAATCAAACTCCCGTGAGGAGGGAGTGGGGGCGTGGCTTACCGGTGCTATGTGTGTCCATGGACACACACAGCCTGGCTGAGGAGTGTGCCTGCACAAGTGCCCGCATAGCACATGGCTTGCTAAGGGGCACACAAAGGAAGAAGGAATGGATAGCACCAACAGGGGACCGCCAAAGAGAAGATCAGGGACTGCTTTGTGCAATATCGTTGCACAGAGAAGGTAAGTATAACATCTTTATCTCCAGCTCCCTCTACTATAGCTTTTTGGCTTACCCTTATTAATCAGCAGCTCCCATTATACAAATTGACATATGAAGCTGGGAGCTGCCCTCGCAAATTTCATAAAATCTGGGACTTATGGGTAAATTCCATCTGTACTATACAACCTGATACTTAAGGTACCGACTGGTGGTAGGCACTACTTGCTGATTTCCCCTTTTCTCCTTTTTGATTGTTACGCATACTTTTTTTTTCTATTAGAATAGCAAATATCTTATGCTTACCTGCTCTGTGCAGTGGTTTTGCACAGAGCAGCCCGGATCTTCCTCTTCTAGGGTCCCTCTTCAGTGCTCCTGGCCCCTCCCTCCTGTTGAGTGCCCCCACAGCAAGCAGCTTGCTATGGGGGCACCCGAGCCAAGCTGCAGCTCCGTGTTTCCATTCAGACACAGAGCTGCGTTCAGGCCCCACCCCTTCTCTCACCTGATTGGCTAACTGAGTTTGCTTGACAGCAGTGGGAGCCAATGGAGCCGCTGCTGTGTCTCAACCAATCAGGAGGCAGAGTCCCGGACAGCCGAGGCATTCGCTGGATAGAAATGGGGCTCAAGTATTAGAGGTACTGAGGGGAGCTGCTGCACACAGGTTTTTTTTATCTTCATGCATAACATACATTAAGATAAAAAAAAAAAACCTTCTGCCTTTACAAACACTTTAAGTGTTTTTAGATGATTTTATGATGTAATAATAAACTTTATTTTATATAGCGCCTTTAAAGGTGGCTTCTCAAAGCGCTTTACAAGGAAAGCACAAGAAATACACAGGATAAAACACAAGAAACACACAGGTTAACATAACATAAGGGATAAAGGAACAATTAAGTGAAAGCTTGTCTAAAGAAAAAAGTTTTTAGATTTGATTTGAATGAGTTTAGAGAAGAGGACTCTGACATTCTTAGGAAGTGAATTCCATAGTTTTGGAACATAGCAGGAGAAGGCTCGGTCTCCCATTGAGTGTAGGTGAGTAGGGGGACCAGAATTTGAGAAGCGGAGGTTACGAGCGGGGGAGTAAGTTGAAAAAAGTTTAGAGAGATAATGGGGTGCCAAGCCATGAAGAGCCTTGTAGGCGAGCAAGGGGATCTTAAAGTAGCCAGTGCTGGGGTTAATATGATCACTTGTACCCATGGGCGTCCGCAGGTAGGGGCAAGGGGGGGCAATTGCCCCCCCCCTGGAATCGGGGATCAGATCAGGGGCTCCCCACTAGGTCCTTATCCTCTTGAGCCATGTATGCAGTTTCTGACAGTCTCTTGGGCCACGTATGCAGTCTCTGACCGTTTCCTGTACCATGTCCGCAGTCTCTGACTGTCTCCTGTTCCATGTCCGCAGTCTCTGACCGTATCCTGTACCATGTCCGCAGTCTCTGACCGTATCCTGTTCTATGTCCGCAGTCTCTGACCGTCTCCTGTACCATGTCTGCAGTCTCTGACTGTCTCCTGCACCATGTCCGCAGTCTCTGACCATCTCCTGGATCATGTCTGCAGTCTCTGACCATCTCCTGTACCATGTCCGCAGTCTCTGACCATCTCCTGTACCATGTCTGCAGTCTCTGACTGTCTCCTGTACCATGTCCGCAGTCTCTGACCATCTCCTGGATCATGTCTGCAGTCTCTGACCATCTCCTGTATCACGTCTGCAGTCTCTGACCATCTCCTGGATCGTGCCTGCAGTCTCTGACCATCTCCTGGATCATGTCTGCAGTCTCTGACCGTGATAATGTAATTATGACATTGTCAAAAAGGGGCAGAGCATGGATGACCTTGAAATTATGCCCCCCCCTGGAAAAAGTTCTGCAGACGCCCATGCTTGTACCATGTGTAAACACTTTTCTTGATACTCACTGTACCTGTATGAAGTGGACACTCTGTTTACATTATGTTGTGATACCTGAGCAAGGTTTGCTCTATTTTCTTTCTTTTTTTGTACTTGCAAAATGTACAATAAAGTTACCCTTAAAAAAAATGTATAACCTCCTTTTATTTTAGTTAAACAACATTTAAAAATGTAATATCATTTTAAGGCAAGTATAGGCCCATGACCTTTCAGATGGTCTACAAAAGGTTGCCAAAATATGTTATGGACTTGCAGTTCCTCAGGAGATGCAGCTTCTACCAAATCGTTATTTGTTTTATGTAATTCCTATAGCAATGCCATAATATAACACTCCTAATAGAAGATATAGAACTATTCACACCAATCCCTTTCAGAGGCACGTGCAATGCATTGTCCTTCTCAATCATCCAGGCACACTCACACTAGGACCAAGGTGGTCAGAAGTCAGTTGACCAATTTGGAGTTGTTGGAGGAAACACAGCATGTAAAAAAAAAACACAAACAGGAAAGATTATAAAAATGAGCAACTACACCCAACCCAATGCTACAAGAAGAGCATGCTAAGAACCTGCTTACTGTATTGCTTGTTATGGATATTTGGACATCTATTGCTACCATAGACTTGACATTGGCACGCAGCCTGGCTGAAAATGGCTGGATTGGGTGACTTTCATCACATGACTGTCCCGTAAGGTCCGCACTCTGCAACTACGTTCTCCAGACAGTTTAATCCTCTATTTGGGTCATCTGATTCTTTTAGCAATTGTAAAGGCTTTCTTGCCACTGCTTTGTAGATGCTAGATCACATTTTGAGGTTAACGTGACTAGTGTTTGCCAACAGGGCACTGAATACAATGTAGTCTGATCCCTGATTTTATGTGCTGATTCTGTGAATAAGGTGGAACAGGGACTAAGAAAAAGACATTTGTTAGACGGGTAAATGATATGTAATAATAGCTGTGTGCCTGAGATTAATCTGCCAGGGTGACCTGTTCTGTGCCCTCCAATTGCGTTAGTTGTTTTAAGGAAAATACTTGCAACATCGATACATTTAACGTCTCTTCTTTTCTAGCATACCAATGGATGTTTTATGCACTTGAGAATGGTGTTGCATCTACTGGATAAACCAGTTCTTCTATTTTGAGTGCTAATACATTCCCATTTTCAGGCCTGTTCACTTCCAAAGAAGTGGATACTGCTTAGAGCAGCCTTTTTGAACCTTTTTATGATAGAGGAACAAAAGTTAGAGATTTCAGGGAACCGCAAAATACATTGTACAGGAGAGTAGTTTGGATCATTCACACCAGTGGGCAGCGGCGGCTGGTCCATAAGGGGTGCTTGGGCGCCTCCTCCCTGCCACTGACAAGAAGGAAAAAAAAAAGTCAGCCCGGCCCCCCTGCAGGAGGTGCCGGTATATTGACTTTTTTTTCCTCGGCTCCTTGCTGTCAGCTGAAGCAAGTAGTGAGCCGATTGGTCAGTCATAAAAGACTGTGTGTGCGCTGAACAGGCACACACATAGTCTGGCTACCCCCTGAGCCATCAGATCCAATGACTCTCTGTCACTGGATGCTGTGGGCAGGGGTGAAACTATGGCAGACGTGCTGGCTGCGTGATTACTCACGAAGGCGCAGCACTCCACCAGGACTTCCGCAGACCATCCAGGATGAGAGGAGAGGAGGACAGTCCACTGCCACTCTGCCAGCCAGGCCCAGCCAGCCACCGCTGCCAGTTCCAGACCAGACGGAGCAGCGAGGCAGGGGCCAGTCAGTGTGAGCCAGAACCAGCCAGAGACAGGACATCCCGGCTGTAGACTGCACTGGACAGGTGGGTCATCTAGTGTATACACTATCTGGGACTCTGTATACCCCTATCTGGTGACTGTATACCCTATCTGGTGACTGTATATCCTATCTGGTGCTATGTATACACCTATCTGGGACTCTGTATACCCATATCTGGCGATGCTGTATACCTCTCTGGTGACTGTAAACCCTATCTGGTGTTATGTATAGTGCGATATGGTGACTCTGTATACTGCTATATGGGGCTCTGTATACTGCTGTATGGTGACTCTGTATACTGCTATATGGGGCTCTGTATACTGCTGTATGGTGACTCTGTATATTGCTATCTGGGGCTCTGTATACTGCTATATGGTGACTCTGTATACTCCTATCTGGTGACTTTGTATACTCCTATCTGGTGACTCTGTATACCCCTATCTGGTGATGCTGTATACCCTATCTGTGATGCTGTATCCCTATCTGGTGATGCTGGGCTGTATACTCCTGACACAAGGGGTGGAAACTATAAGGGGTGGGGCTTGTGGGAAGTGGGAGGGATCAAAAAGGAAGGGCGGGGTCTGGGCCCCCCCACCCTAAAATTTCACCAGCCGCCACTGCCAGTCTGTATAATGTGCATCTGTGCGTGAGTGCTGCGGAGGGGCAGTGCGATGCACTGTTTTTAAATGGGTTGTCTTTTTAAACCTTGCTGAAATGTCACGAAATAAAAATGCATTCATCGTTTTGCATTGTAGTGCATTGTAGTGTGTTGGAACATGCTGCGCTGTGTAAAAACACCTCTTGTGCATACAAATTGCCTTGTCTATATATTCAGACTGCATTGGGCATGGCTACCAATTGCATGTCAAAACATACAGTATCTCACAAAAGTAAGTACACCCCTCACATTTTTGTAAATATTTTATTATATCTTTTGATGCAACAACATTGAAGAAATGACACTTTGCTATAATGTAAAGTAGTGAGTGTACAGCTTGTATAACAGTGTAAATTTGCTGTCCCCTCAAAATAACTCAACACACAGTCATTAATGTCTAAACCGCTGGCAACAAAAGTGAGTACACCCCTAAGTGAAAATGTCCAAATTGGGCCAATTAGCCATTTTCCCTTCCTGGTGTCATGTGACTCGTTAGTGTTACAAGGTCTCAGGTGTGAATAGGGAGCAGGTGTGTTAAATTTGGTGTTATTGCTCTCACTCTCTCATACTGGTCACTGGAAGTTCAACATGGCACCTCATGGCAAAGAACTCTCTGAGGATCTGAAAAAAAGAATTGTTGCTCTACATAAAGATGGCCTAGGCTATAAGAAGATTGCCAAGACCCTGAAACTGAGCTGCAACACGGTGGCCAAGACCATACCGTGGTTTAACAGGACAGGTTCCACTCAGAACAGGCCTCGCCATGGTCGACCAAAGAAATTGAGTGCACGTGCTCAGCATCATATCCAGAGGTTGTCTTTGGGAAATAGACATATGAGTGCTGCCAGCATTGCTGCAGAGGTTGAAGGGGTGGGGGTCAGCCTGTCAGTGCTCAGACCATACACTGCATCAAATTGGTCTCCATGGCTGTCGTCCCAGAAGGAAGCCTCTTCTAAAGATGATGCACAAGAAAGCCCACAATCAGTTTGCTGAAGACGAGCAGACTTTGGACATGGATTACTGGAACCATAATGAGACCAAGATAAACTTATTTGGTTCAGATTGTGTCAAGTGTGTGTGGTGGTAACTAGGTGAGGAGTATAAAGACAAGTGTGTCTTGACTACAGTCAAGCATGTTGGTAGGAGTGTTATGGTCTGGGGTTGCATGAGTGTTGCCAGCACTGGGGAGCTACAGTTCATTGAGGGAACCACGAATGCCAACATGTACTGTGGCATACTGAAACAGAGCATGATCCCCTCCCTTCGGAGACTGGGCTGCAGGGCAGTATTCCAACATGATAACCCCAAACACACCTCCAAGACGACCACTGCCTTGCTTAAGAAGCTGAGGGTAAAGGTGATGGACTCGCCAAGCATGTCTTCAGACCTAAACCCTATTGAGCATCTGTAAGGCATCCTCAAATGGAAGGCGGAGGAGTGCAAGGTCTCTAACATCCACCAGCTCCGTAATGTTGTCATGGAAGAGTGGTAGAGGACTCCAGTGGCAATCTTTGAAGCTCTGGCGAACTCCATGCCCAAGAGCGTTAAGGCAGTGCTGGAAAATAATGGTGGCCACACAAAATATTGACACTTTGGGCCCAATTTGGACATTTTCACTTAGGGGTGTACTCACTTTTTTTGCCAGCGGTTTAGACATTAATGGCTGTGTGTTGAGTTATTTTGAGGGGACAGCAGATTTACACTGTTATACAAGCTGTGCACTGACTACTTTACATTGTAGTAAAGTTTAATTTCTTCAGTGTTGTCACATGAAAAGATATAATAATAGATTTACAAAAATGCGAGGGGTGTACTCACTTTTGTGAGATACTGTATGGTGTGATTGAGCCCTTAGGCTGGCCTTACATGAGTATTTTTTTAATTCAACCAGCTGGTTAAACAAAGGAAAATGCCTCAATTTCCCCCATCCACACATTTGATGCGGATGGGGGAATCCCTCCCAGTGAGCTATTGTATTGTGACAGCGGGTAGACAGCCCGGCCGTGAGAATACATTTTATCAGCGCCTTTGGCTATAGCCGGCATCGCTGACTGAGAGAATTTTCCAACAGGCTGGTGGTACACAAGTCGATCGATAGAACCGTCCAAATGTAGATCCATGTATGACCAGCTTTAGGCATTTGGCTATCAGTGCAGGCAGGGGAGGGCTGGCAGCCTTAGGCCTGGGGGGCAAGTCCAGTCAAGTGGCCCATTGAACCACCGAATCAGCTCACCATCCATGCCCATCTGGTTTTATAACGGATATTGATGTTATGAAGCAAGACAAATATGATACAATGTGGTAACATAATTTAATGTTGATAGCAACAAAGGAGCTTTAACAAAAATAATGCATCAATGCAGCCTCACCACCCACCAATGCAGCCTCACCAGTGCCCATCAATGCAGCCTCACCACCCACCAATGCAGCCTCACCAGTGCCCACCAATGCAGCCTCACCAGTGCCCATCAATGTAGCCTTACCACCCACCAATGCAGCCTTACCAGTGCCCATCAATGCAGCCTCACCAGTGCCCCCCCGCCCCCTTTGCCTGCAGTTAGTTGGTGGCTGCGCCCCTGGCCCTTACTTCCTTCCTCCACAAGAAGAAAAAAGTGTGAGAGGCAGTGGTCGTCAGCCATTTTGAATGTAAGTTAGGGTGGCCTGGGGGGCAATTGCCACCCTGCTCCCCAGCCCAGCCCTCCACTGAGTACAGGGGCTCAGAGCTGTTGCACGTGTGACTTGACCCACGGAAGCACATGTACAGGTATAACCTCCTCCCACTTCATATTAAAGATCAGAATTGAATACCTCCAAGGCTCATAAGGTATAGTACTTAAATATTAAAGTGTCTAATCCATATCAGACAATGTGGAGGAATGAGGGTAAATCGTTCCCCAACCAATACCCCAAGACAATTTAAAAAGTTGGACTATCACGACACCAATGTAAGTAAGGTAGAGCTTCAAAGGTTTAGTAAAATAACAGAGTTTTTTATATGACATTAAAAAGGCAACTTGGCCATTACAGACAATTACATAAAAACAAACTGTCACCGATACACAACTCTCCCTACAAGGGGGTATGATGGTGTTAGTCAATAACAGCAGCGAATGGACACAAAAAAGTACAATTCATACAACGGGGGAATATGAAGGTTACCTAGCTTACCAACACGCCTGGCCACACAAGGGGCGTGGTGAAGAAAACAATGTTCCCCAATGCTTTCTGCACCGTGCCCCTGGTGTGGCCAGGCATGTGGGTAAGCTAGGTAACCTTCATATTCCCCCGTTGTATGAATTGTACTTTTGGGTGTCCTTTTGCTGCTGTTATTGACTTCTTTTTCACTAACCTAGATATCTCCCCTGATAAAGCTGAATTATATCCACAAAACATGTAGAGACCTACCAATATCTGTGGCCTGACACGATCATACCTCCTTGTGGGGAGAGTTGTGTATTGGTGACAGTTTGTTTTTATGTAATTGTCTGTAATGACTAAGTTGCCTTTTTAATGTCATATATCAATAAAAAACTTTGTTATATTTTTACTAAACCTTTGAAGCCCTACTATACTTACATTGGTGTTGTGATAGTTCTACTTTTTAAATTGTCTTGGAGTATTGGTTGGGAACCGATTTACCCTCATTCCTCCACATTATTAATGATCAGGTAGGTATTATAGAGGTTTCCCATTAAAGGAGAAGTACAGCCAAAGCTTGTCTGGCTGTACTTTTCCTGTGGATCACAGGAGTACAGTTCATTCTGCACTGCTTTGAACCATTTTCAGCTTTCAGCGGGCTGAAGTCACAGAGCGAGTCCAGGCTGGGGAATAATCACGACCATATGGTCGGGATCCACCCAGAAGCCTGGATCGGCACCTGGCTCAGCCTCTCAGAGAACCACTGAGATCCTGAGCCAACCGCTACCGCCTCCTCCACAGCTCAGAGCTCCAGGAGGGGCAGAGCAGAATGCAGTAACTGACAGTCACCAGCTCTATGCTCACTGAGCACTGAGCGATCAACAGTGTTTGATTGCTCAGTTATCAGTCTTAGAGCCGACGGGGGACAGATGCAGCATTGGACCAAAAATCCTAAACTTCTCTTCTCTTTTACGTATTTATCTGAAACCAGGTGTACTACACTCTTGCGCCTGTATGATGACAATAGCAGCTGGAACTTTAATGTTACTGTCAGCAGATATCAATGTGCACAGTAATGTTCAACAATGACTCAGCTTTGAAACCACTGCTAAGTAGATATAAATCCACTGCTGCGGTGGGCTGTGGTGGAACCTTCGTTTAGAAACCCTATGGCTAGATTACGCTCATTTGAGGTAAAGTGGGGCTGTCTCTCTTTGCTAGCTTTAACAGAAAAGACATGCATAGAATAGAGAATGGCCTGGAAGGTAGATGCTGAACTTTATTTTGAAAAGAGGTGGAAATAGTCATCTTTCACTAAATGATACTGGTTGGCTTCCTCAAGAAGCAATGCATGTACACCATGTTAAAAACTGGTTACTGGTGCCATGAAGATGCATGTTTGGAAACGTCCTGCTATAGGGTGACCACACACCATTTTCTAGATTTTGCTCGGTGTTGTCATCAAGTCACAAGGGCTTCTGATGGAGACTGTAAGTGACTGGATTGATAAACATTATGCTGTTGACACCATTTGGAACACCAACTTGAGAAATGCCAGGTAGCCATGCTGGTCTGTATGCATGTATACTATATTCCCTAAAGTATTGGGACACATACCTGTACATGCACATGAACTTTAATGGCATCCCAGTCTTAGCCCATAGGGTTCAATATTGAGTTGGCCCACCCTTTGCAGCTATAACAGCTTCAACTCCTTTGGGAAGGCTGTCCACAAGGTTTAGAAATGTGTTTATGGGAATGTTTGACCATTCTTCCAGAAGCACGTTTGTGGGGTCAGGCACTCATGTGGACGATGAGGCCTGGCTTGCAGTCTCTGCTCTAATTCATCACAAAGGTGTTCTATCAGGTTGAGGTCAGGACTCTGTGCAAGCCAGTCAAGTTCCTCCACCCCAAACTCACTCATCCATGTCTTTATGGACCTTGCTTTGTGCACTGGTGCACAGTCATGTTGGATCAGGAAGGGGCCATACCCAAACTGTCCCCAGAAAGTTGGGAGCATGAAATTGTCCAAAATGTCTTGGCATGCTGTTGCCTTAAAAGTTCCTTTCACTGGAACTAAGGGGCCAAGCCCAACCCCTGAAAAACAATCACACACCATAATCCCCCCTCCAAATGATTTGTACCATTGCACAAAGCAAGGTCCATAAAGACATGTATGAGCGAGTTTGGGGTGGAGGAACTTGACTGTCTTGCACAGAGTCCTGACCTCAACCCGATAGAACACTTTTGGGATGAATTAGAGCGGAGACTGCCAGCCAGGCCTTCTCGTCCACATCAATGCTGGACCTCACAAACACACTTCTGGAAGAATGGTCAAACATTCCCATAGACACATTTCTAAACCTTGTGGACAGCCTTCCCATAGACACACTCATAAACCTTAAGATGCAAAAGATCTGTAGCACTCAGATGCAACAAAGGATTAAAAAAAGTGAAAACAGTATTTTTTATTGTTTTAATGACAGTTGTTTAGGATACATTGTGCTTTAGGAAATAAATGTCATTCAGTTCAACAGGAGAGCTGCTAACTTGATAGTCACAGTAGAAGATAGGTATGTGCTGGTGACTCCACTAGTAGCTGATGGCTGGACAATGTAAGAAATTGTTTCATTCAGCTCAGTGTTTATAGATTTGTATGTTTCAGAAATGTACTGTGCTTGAGTGCTGCCACTGGGCAGGGGGCTGCTCTGTGTGTTACCTGGATTGAGTCGGAGCGAGTTTGAAATCCACAGGGACTTATTCTGTGCCGAGAAATGTGGGAGGAACATTGACAAAAGAAACTCTATTGTTTGTCACTCTGGAGGAAAATGGAGGAAAATTGCAATCACATTAGCATTAATACAACAACTTTCCCTAAATGGAAACACGGCAGGAAATCTTCTGCCAACCTGCAAGAATATAAGAAGTGAAATGGAGAAACGCTCTCCTTTATTTCGTTTTATTTTCCATGACGTGATCCTCTGTGCAAATGACAGATTATGTGCCAAATTGGTGTCATATGCTCTCAAATGCCTCCTAGAAAACAACTTGCTGCACTGTATGCTAGTGCTGAGCATCGCCACATGGTATTCCTTATGTAACTAGGGCAGAGTAATGGTCTAGTCTAACAACATAGCATGCTGGGGGTTTAATAAGCTGTTAACTCTAGGCTGGCAGGCAGCATTGAAGGCACAGGTGAACGGAGCTCTTGTATACTGGGTTAGGTATATTTAAGCTTGTGATTGTCACAAACATCTCCCAAAACCACTTCTGGTAAACTGAGAATAGAAAGCTCTAAAAAGGAAGTGTGGAGCTGGGTGTGAAGCACGAACACACCAGTTACTTCCTGGGGCGTATCTTCATTTATGAGTATGAATCCTGAACCGAAAATTAACCTTTAAATCAATGTTAGCCCAAGGTGGGAAAGTTATAAGGTCTCGGCATTCTAATATTTAAACCATAAAAGCTTAATGCTGCTCAAGAGTTACTGCTCTTCGCATTTCGTCACCAAAAAAAATTTTCTTTGCCAATATCTGCAGAAAATATTGCAAAACCATTCAGCTTTTAAACACAAGACCAGTGCATAATTGGTAAACAAAGCTATAGTCCTGTCTGTCCCCAGAGATAATCTTATTCCTTTGCTGGGTGCTGCCATCTTTCTCCTCCCACAGTAAAAACTAAAGTTAAGCCAGATTGTCAATCAAAGCCAGCATGTCAAAGTCACCTTTGCCCTTCCTTGGACTATCACGTGCCATTGATTTCTGCAAAACAGTAGGCATATATCAATGGCCCAGGGAGTGGTTTCTGGTGTGGTAAGGGAGTGTTTACTCACCACCTCAATCTCCTCACGCATCAAAAACTTACTGAATGACCTATCAGTATGGATGTCACACCACTTCCTCAAACTCAATCTGTCTAAAACAGAGCTCATAATATTTCCATCTCCCTGATCCCCTCCAAATGACTTTACCAATGAGATCAACGGCCCAACCATTGGTCTCTCCACACATGCCAGGGTGCTGGGTGTAATCCTAGAATGTGACATCTCCTTCAGCCCCCACATCCAATCAGTGGCTAAATCTTGCCACCTTAACCTCCAACATCTCCAGAATTCGCCCCTTCCTAACCAACGACCACACAAAACCACTTATTCACTCCTTAGTTTTTTCCCGCCTTGACTACTGCAACTCCCTCCTCACTGGTCTACCTTGACACAGGCTGTCCCACCTCCAGTCTATAATGAATGCTGCTGCTAGACTAATACACCTTACTAACTGATCCGTGACTGCTGCTCCTCTCTGCCAATCTCTTCACTGGCTTCCCCTACCCCACAGTATTACATTCAAAATACTAACCACAACATACAAGGCCATCCTCAACATCGCCCCCAGCTACATCACCAATCTCATCTGCAGATATCGCCCAAATCGTCCTCTCTGATCCTCTCAGGACCTCCTGCTCTCTGGCTCCCTTGTTAACTTCTCCCATGCTCACCTACAGGACTTCTCCAGAGCCTCTCCCATCCCTCATGGAACTCCCTGCCCCAGTATGTCTGGTCAGCTCCTACCCTGTCCGCCTGTAGGCGATCCTTGAAAACTCACTTATTCAGGGAAACCTACCCCACCTCCACTTAAGAACTGTACTTGAGTCCCCTCCATCAGATCATTCCCTGCAGCCATTACCTTTTGTACCACCTCCCCCTCCCTTTAGATTGTAAGCTCCACGAGCAGGGACCTCCTATTCCTTCTGTATTGAACTGTATTGCAATTATACTGCCACCCCTTTATATTGTAAAGTGCTGCGTAACCTGTTGGCGCTATATAAATCCTGTATAATAATAATAATAATCATTTAGTGGTGTGGTTTGGTAGGGGGAAGCTTCTCTAATTGCATCACCGTAGACAGGGGGTGGATAAGACCGCTGTAAAGAGACTGTTGCTCTCACACATTGTTTACCGCAGCGGTGTCCAACCTACGGCGCAAGAGGACTATGAATGCGACCTAACACAAAATC
This sequence comes from Glandirana rugosa, assembly GCA_018402905.1. Taxonomy (NCBI): domain Eukaryota; kingdom Metazoa; phylum Chordata; class Amphibia; order Anura; family Ranidae; genus Glandirana; species Glandirana rugosa. Next base: position 798,806 of record BLSH010078348.1, on the reverse strand, counting down.
ATAAACCTACCTAAATGTAATTTAAAAAAAAAAAAAAAATGATTTTCCCCTTTGCGAACACATGCGGACAAGAAAAATTTGACAGTGTCTCTTTACTGGACTTTTATAAGTTTTATCTTCCCAAAGGAAAATCTCCCACTCGTCACAATCACGCCTCATGCATTTTCTTTTTGGCACCTATATTTGTGAGCAACTATTTTCATTGGTGACTCGCACAAAGAGCAAAATTAAAACCAAAATATCTGATGAGCATCTTGAGAATTCATTGTGAATTGCTACTACATCCATCGAACCACATATTGATACGTTTGTTTATCAAAAACAGTGTCAAATAAGCCTTCAAGTACCCCCGACAAGTGAAACTAACCTTAGTGGCACTGCCAGCAGGTCCCAATCAGTGCCTTTCATGTGTTAAACCTTGGCTATGTGTACCCCAGGAGTCTCTGAAACACATAAATGCCGCAGCACTCAACATCCGATTTTTATAAAAGACCTTGCTAAAGCAATCCCTGATTGCATCCCACTATGCAATGCAGGACATCTCTCAATATGCTGAATCGGGGGGGGACAGCCCATATTACCCCTAGGAGTCCGGGCCCCCAAACAAAAGACTTGTTAACCTACTGTATAGTAACAGCCAGGGCTTTTTTTCTGACACTTCCCGGGAACGGTGTTCCGGCACCTCTGCCAGAGGCAGTGAGGGAGAAGCACTCTCAGTATGCTATTGCTTTAGCAGGGCAGCTGAGGAGTGAGCCAATGCAGCTCACTTAGTTCCAGGTGCAGCCTGAGAGAGGTGAAGTGATATCCACTCCGCATCTCCCTGTGGGCCGAAAGCCGAAGGTTTGGGTGCCAGTCACACCTCATGCTGTGTGGAAGAGCTGGGCTGTATGTAGCCTGCCTGACTGCTCACTGTGGATTGAAGACAAGTTGTTAGACATCACATTTTTGGTAACTTGATTGACAAGGTTTCTGGATGTGGGCCTGTGCAGTGAGTGCCTCTTTGTTGGATTGGGCTGTCTCTTTGCTTGATGGGGATGTCTTTGCTAAATTGGGCTGTCTCTCTGAATATATGGGGATGGCTCTTTGCTGGATGGGACTGTCTCTCTGCTGGATTGGGCTGTCTCTTTGATATAATGTGATGTCTCTTTGCTGGATTGGGCTGTCATTTTGCTGGACTGGGATTTCTCTTTACCGAATATATGGGGATGTCTCTTTGCTGAATATATGGGGCTGTCGGATTCGGTGGGAAGGTCAGTGGGTGGGCCCTGGGGAATGGCGGCTACAGGAAGCACACTCGTAGCTAGCTGTGGGGTAGATTTTCTAAAACTGGAGAGTGCAAAATCAGGTGCAGCTCTGCATATAAACCAATCAGCTTCCAGGTTTTTTGTCAAAGATTAAAGTATAACTAAAGGCAAAACTTTTTTTTTTAGTTTTGGACAGAGTGGACATGGATTAGAACATCTGTCGGTTTTTATTGCTGTCTGTGCCCCGTTAAAGAGATTCACCACCTCTATTTGTCCCGTTTTACCGTCTCAAATTTTGGGTTGTCTACAGAAGGGGGGGAAATCTTCCAATGGGGGCACCAGTTCTGGTGACCAGGGGGTCCCCAAGGAATTCCCTTAATTTGCAGGGATTTCCTTTCACTTCCTATTTGGTTATGGGGCAGGAAGTGAAGGGGAAATCTCTGCAATGGGATAAAGATGACGAGAAAAAAAATTGTCAGGGGTATAATCCTCCCTTGCTCTATCCAAAATAAAAAATTGCTCAAAATTCTACTTTAATTGAACAAGCTGAAGTTAGAAGCCGATTGTCTACTATGCACAGCTGCACCCTCCGGTGTTAGTAAATCGACCTCTGTGTGCCTAATCTGTAGGGAATTACACACAATGCTTATTATGGTAAATAGAGGCACTTATATAATTCCTACTGATCCGTGTTATGTGCCTTCATGGTTGAATTTGCATACTTTTCAACCTTGCCTTCGGTTGGGGAAGGCGGAGTATAGTTATGTGACCATTTGGGCTTGGTCTCGCGTCTTCATGTTAAATGCTGTAATTCTCCTCTATGCCTCTCATTTTAATGTACACCTTTTGCGCATTACTTTTTATACTTTTTATTTTGTTATTTTACAGTTGCAAAACTCAATAAAAATATTTGTAAAGCAGAATGACATTAATATTCCTAAAGCACTTGGTATCCTTTTACTATTGCTGTTTTTAAATATTTTTTGCATCTCAGAGCTGCTGATATAAAAATTTTTGCAGCCATTTTTTTTTTACATACATGCACTCCAACTGCATGGCATTTCTCAGGGCAGAATTTTTTACGGTGACAACAGTGGCCCATGGATGTGCACTGACTGCCAATTGTTTCCATCAATAGCCCATGTGACAGGGTGATGGTGCATGAACATAATTGGAAGACCAATAGGCATTGGTCACAGGACCAGTGGCGGCCATTCCATTAAGGGCGCTTAAGGCTCTAATTGGCTTCCAGGAGGGGCTTGGGGTGCAGATCACTGTGCTCTGAGCCCACCCAGTTGTGTGACAATAGCAAATTTATATTCACTATTGTCTTCCTGATTCTGCTCCCAGCCAATCAGGAATCGGGCCTTGAGACCTGATTGGCCAAGGAGTCTTAGGACTCCTGGCCAATCGAGTCTCAGGACCTACTTTCTGTTTGGCCAGGAGGAGAAGCAACGCCTGTAACGGCAGCCCGGGAGGGAAGAGACGGAGTGGACGAGCAGGAGCAGTGCGAGTACCTACCAAGGCCGGCCTATGCTCTGGGTGTGATGGCGGTATGTGCGAGTGAGGGGGGCAGGTTTGTTTGCCGCCCCCCCCCAAAATATTGGGCACCAGCCGCCGCTGAACAGGACATTATAACATTTTATCTCCAATTTCATTGTAATCATTGTCCAAGTCAAAATTATAAATATTGTCTGGCAGAACTAAGGATATGGCTATATTAACACACACTACAATCAGTTTTAAATCTGTAGGTTCCTTTTGCTGAGTCCAGGATTTCTTAAAAACATTTGAACCAGCCAGCCAGGCTGCACTTTTTTACATCTTCCAACTGCTGAGAGCTACACCAAGGGTTAAAATATGTTGTCTTGTCAGCACATAGGAGGGTCAGACTGTGGCTGTGTCTTATGCCTCGTACACACTGTGCGACTGTCGTACGACCGCACGTTCAACTTTTTCCAACATTGGCTGTTGGCGGTTGTGTCTAGCGTAGTGACATGAGTCAAGTAATCAGCCAACAAAGCCGAATGTAGTGATGTGTTATGAGCGTATAACAAGGAAGTTCAGGTGAATGTGATTTGTGAATTAGGAACACAGGTTTACATGACTGAATACTTCCTGGATTCAGAGCATGCGTGTTTGCACTTTCAACTTTTGTTGGGCCAACTTCTGTACACACGAGCCAACAGTCGTACGATGCTTTGTTGGCCAACAAAAGTTTTCTAGTTTTCTCAGCCAACTTCTGTTGTATGATTGTCGAATGGCGTACTAATGGTCGGATGATCGTACAACAAGCTGTTGTATGACAATCGTACCATGTGTACGGGACATTACAAAGCAGCAGCCATGCTCTCCAGCAGTTCAGATTTGTTACCTGAACACTGTTCCAATTAGCGCTGCTCAAGATGCAAAAGCACTACTGATTAGAGCACTGTAGAGTCCCTTACTTATTACTGTATTTTGAACCTGACTGCTTTATAGAAATAAATAACAAGGGTTCAGTTGCTCTTTTGGAATTTATTTCCAACCCAGGTCTACAAATTTTTGGCTGCTAAAAAAGTTGGTATCAATATACCCATAGCCATTAAAGGGTTGTATGACAATATCTGTAATGATGGTGATCTTGGACTTTTATTAGAATGATATTGGTGCATGTGGGCAACACAGTGTCTAAGTGCTTGGCACTTCCGCCTAACGGCACTTGGGTTGCCGGTTCGAATCCCAACCATGGCACTACCTGCCTGGAGTTTGCATGCTCTCTCTGTGCCTGTGTGGGTTTCCGCCCACACTCCAAAGACATGCTGGCAGGTAAATTGGCTCATGTCTAAATTGTCCCTAGTATGTGTATGTATAAATGTGAGTTAGGGACCTTAGACTCCATACACACTATACAACTTTTGTTGTCTGATTTCCTTTAGATTTACCAAAAGAATGTAGTGCAAGGGCCTGCCTGATTGCATACAAATTGAAATTGTTAAGGCTTGACCTCCTATTATATGGTTTTGATAAATCTGAAGGAAAAAATACAGAAAATTGTATAGTGTGTATCCAACTTAAAATTGTAAGCTCCTTGAGGGCAAGGACTGATGTGAATGTACAATCTACAGTATCTCATAGAAGTGAGTACACCCTAACACCAGTTCGTAAATAGTGTAAAAGTGAGACACCAATTTGAAAGTGTCTTGTGCATATAACGGACTTCCAGTGGAAAAACGTGCTAGACAAAATTCACCGTGACTTACCCCAGATGAGAGGACGAAACGCGTCTGGTCTGCGTCCCATCCAGGCCATTGCGTTACTCCGTTCACTACTATTGATGAGCTCATGTTTTCTGGATTGATGCAAGTTTTCTACCTTTATTGAATACATTTTACAAGGCAGAATTACACTATGTGGAGCCTTCTTTTGTTTTATGACTCTATTGGAACTCCTGTGTGTGGTGTTTGATCGGGATTACGCCATGCAATCGATGAAGTTGCCCATGTCCAAGTTCTGATGTTTGGCAGTGGATGTCCTATATGAATATCTGGGATTCCCTTTGTGGGTGGACATCTGAATTTATATACAGGCTATACTCATATTGCCTTCTGGCAATGAGCTTTGACTGGCATTCAGTGAGCTTTAACAAAGCCTGTCCAAAGCCTTGTTTTGAAGCAAGTGTAAACTAGCCCATAGTTTCCCGCCACACATAGCGTTTTGCCACAAAGTTTAATTTTGGTCTCATGTGACCAGAGCATCTTCTTCCACATGTTTTCTGTGTCCCCCACATGGCTTCTCGCAAACTGCAAACGGGACTTCTTATGGCTTTCTTTCAATAATGGCTTTCTTCTCGCCACTCTTCCATAAAGGCCAAATTTGTGGAGTGCATGATTAATAGTTGTCCTGTGGACAGATTCTCCCACCTGAGCTGTGGATCTCTGCAACTCCTCCAGAGTTACCATGGGCCTCTTGGCTGCTTCTCTGATTAATGCTATCCTTGCCTGGCCTGTCAGTTTAGGTGGACGGCCATGTCTTGGTAGGTTTGCAGTTGTGCCATACTCTTTCCATTTTTGTATGATGGATAGAACAGTGCTCCGTGAGATGTTCAAAGCTAGGGATTTTTTTATAACCTAACCCTGCTTTAAACTTCTCCACAACTTTATCCCTGACCTGCCTGGTGTGTTCCTTGGCTTTCATGATGCTGTTTGTTCACTAAGGCTCACTAAGTGCCCATTCACACAGGGGCGACTTGCGCTCCGACTTGGGACACCTCAAGTCGCCCCACATTTGAAATCCCATTGAAATGAATGGGAGCCATCTTAATGTACACTACTGAAGTCAGAGCGACTTCATAAAAGGTTCCTGTACTACTTCTGGGCGACTTCTGACTTCTGCCCATAGAACTGAATAGAAGTCGCCTCCAAGTCGTATCCCCCATCTAACTGGAAGCGACTTTACAGTTAAAAGAAAATAATTTATCATGAGCAACCCCCTCCCACCCTGCTGATTGGCCACAGGCAAAGTCACCTGGCATGAAGTCGCCTGAAGTCACCTGGAATTGCCTGAAGTTGCGCTGAAATTGCCTAGCAAAGTCACGCTGAAGTCGGGTCGCCCCTGTGTGAATGCAGTCTTAGAAACCTCTGAGGGCTTCACAGAACAGCGGTATTTCTACTGACATTAAATTACATACAGGTGGACTCTATTTACTAATTAGGTGACTTCTGAAGGCAATTGGTTCCACTAGATTTTAGTTAAGGGTATCAGTGTAAAGGGGGCTGAATACAAATGCACGCCACACTATCCAGATTTTTATTTGCTAAACATTTGAAAACCATTTATTATTTTCCTTCCACTTCGCAATTATGTGCCACTTTGTGTTTGTCTATCACATAAAATGTCAATAAAATACATTTGTTTTTAGTTGTAACCTCACAAAATGTGGAAAATTTCAAAGGGTATGAATACTTTTTCAAGGCACTGCGTGTGTGTGTGTGTGTGTATATATATATATATATATATGATATATATATATATATATATATATATATATATATATATGTGTGTGTGT
>BLSH010078348.1:765382-776045 GCA_018402905.1 Glandirana rugosa | reverse complement strand
AAAGAGTCTGCTCTGCCCTTTCTTATAAATTGCCTCAGTGTTGTCTGTCCAGTCCAGTTTGTTGTTTAGGTGAACACCTAGGTATTTGTAAAAGTCCACTCTCACAATGTCCTTTCCCTGAATGTTTACCAATGGAAATGATGAAGTGTGTTTGTGCCTATGGAAATCCACCAGTTCTTTGGTTTTCCCCACGTTTATCTGGAGGCAGCTCCGTTGGCACCAGTCCACAAAGTTCTGTATAAGTCCTTTGTACTCTCTGTCATCATTCGTGATCAGACCGACGATGGCAGAGTCATCAGAGAACTTCTGTAGATGACAGGTTGCTGAGCTAAACATGAAGTCTGCAGTGTAGATGGTGAAGAGAACCATTCCCTGCGGGGCTCCAGTGTTGCAGACAATCATGTCAGCCTCACAGTCACGAGTCCTCACATACTGTGGTCGTAGGGTTGCCACATCATCCCTTTAATCCAGGACACATATTAATTACACAGGTTCTTTGGCTGATTAAGGTGGTAATTAAACTCGGTGCCTCATCTGCATTAAATTAGCCTCAGAATCAGTGTAATTCATATGTGTCCTGGATTAAAGGGATGATGTGGCAACCCTATGTGGTCGGTCTGTGAGGTAGTCCAGTATCCAGGCAGACAGATGATGGTTCACTCCCATGTACACCATCTTATCCCTCAGGAGCGCAGGTTGGATGGTGTTAAAAGCACTAGAGAAGTCAAAAAACATGACTCTCACAGTGCTCCCAGCCTTTTCCAGGTGTGAAGTAGCCCGATTTCGGAGGAAGATGACTGCGTCTTCTACGCCAATGCAAGGTTGGTAGGCAAACTGAAGTGGATTCACTTATTACTAAAGTAGCGATAGGCTGGGCTTTTGTAAAATCCATTTAATGCTAGAAGATCAGAAGGATTTTTCATAGTAAACATGTTTTCAGGCAAAAATCTGTTAATATTTGTAAGACAATGAATAACACCATTTAATTGATGTCTGTACTGAAGTGTGGTATATGCTTTATTTTCCAGCTCTGGGGTGTGATCAAGCAAGGATATCGCTGCAAAGGTAAATACTATATAACAAGAATTATCACAGAAGTCCGTACAAGGGGGATAACCGTGCACCTCATTTCTCAGTAGTCTGTGTTATCACTAGCAGCTGGTTGCATTCTTTAGCATATCCACAGGGTACCTCCTGCCCATAGGTGTGCACCCCAAAGCTCAAAACACACAAGACTTTCTCTGCAGCCTCAACTGCACTGGACAGTGAATGAATGGAAAGTGCTCTGTGCTGAGCGGCTTCCGGTTCATTCACAAGCTGAAGCATAGTAAACACTTAGTAAAACACTTTACTATGCTTCAGCCATGAATGAACAACAGTGAGTGAGTGTGTTCACTATGTTCTTTTAGAAAGGAAAGGGCCAGTAAACAACCTATTGACTACCCTTTCCCCTGCTCGTCTTTCTGAAACATCCCCTGCAGCAGGGGATAGCCGGCAGCAGAGGGGGGCAAAACAGGGGTAAACCTGGACAGTAGGGAAAATTGGCACTGCACAGAGTGATTAGGGTGTGCCCAGGCATATCTGGCACACCCCCTGCACACACCTATACTCCTTTCCACTGCTCATAAGGTTCACTGAATCCTATCCGCAGTTAGTGTGCACAACCATTTGTCTGTTTTGACAGTGCAAGAAAATTGAATATGAGATGCTTTGGGAAAAAGCAAGGTGCTTGTCCACATTTTAGGACTACTGCTCATAGGGTTCTATGAATCCTAAAAGGAACAGCTGGGGAAGGGGGCACTTTGGCTGCATTGAGTGCAGGTGTGGCTCAAATGGTCTTTTAAACATTCATGACCTAACCTGCATATTTCCTTTGTTGTTGTATTTTGCACAGACTGTGGGATGAATTGCCATAAACAATGTAAAGAGCTGGTGGTGTTTGAATGTAAGAAGAGAACTAAAAGCTCCACTGAAGACTGCAGTCTATCTCCGGATGCTGCCGCTTCTGACATTTCATCGGCCAGTGGCAAAGGGTCAACAAATGGTAAGTAAGTGATTGCTATAATACATTCAAGATGAGGTGCAAACTGTCACTGTGAACAGTTGTGCTTTTTGCGGATTAGGTAGCACAGAATTGGGTAAACACAGGGCTAGACAGACTGTGCAGCTGATAGGCAAAGAGCAGTTAATCAGAGGAAGCAATCAGATTACATAACTGATCAATGAGAAATTATTGTATTCACACCTGCTAGATGTAAATACTGTACATATTGAACTCCATTATTGCTCTTTACTCTTCCTTACTAATTAAATGCAACAAACTTCCAGAATTGCAGTGATCATGTAATCACAATTGTTTTCTATGCCTGCCCTCTAGTGGCACACCAAGGAAATGCTGCAGATAAATGTATAGAGAGCTAGACTGTTTTGTGAAAGTTGATCTTTGTAACCTTGCTCTCAATATACTAATTACTGCATATTCTAACCTTTAAAGTCTCTAAAGATTAGAGCAGAGGCACACACTGTACAGAGTTGCCTTGACACTGGCATGGACAGTACCTTCCCCAGCAGAAGTTTGAAAACTGAGACTACTGTGTTTTGTTTTGTCTCTAAATACTAAAAGCAGGTTTTAATTGGTTCTTGGTCCATTTATGTTGGTCATTTTGGGTTTTTCCTTCCAAAATTATGCAGCTGAAGAGGACCCTTTCCCTTACACAAATGGTGAAGACAGTGAGCAGACAGAGGTTGGCAAAGACAGGACAATCATGCTGATGGGAAGCTCCACTCAGAAAATCTCTGTACGGTTGCAACCAACAACGAGACACCGGAGCACGCAGACAGAAGACGGTCCTTCCAGTCCCTGCTTACAGGTTACCTCTCCTCATAGGAGTCGAACTCCAGATGGCGGTCTGAGTCCGCTTTTAATTAGGAAGCGGGCATATGCCAAGTGGGAAAATAAAGACTCTGTCCGCAAAGCCAGAGAGGAGAGACGAGTATCTAAACAAACAACACAAGAACTGGAAAAGGTAACCACTATACATTGATAAAATCTTATTAAAGTGTTACTAAACCCAGTAATATGAAAATAGTTAATCTTCCCCCACCCCCCACAGTGCCCACAGCTTATAAATATTTTTAGATTAAAATATTGCCACTATATACCTTTTTGGCTGATCTGTATACCACAGTCACATGATAAGCTGCAGGGCCGGCCCAGTGCTCAGTTTTCAGGTAGTAGGAGATTTTCACTATAGCCTATATACACACCCACATGTGTGATGTCAATATCATGTGACCTGGCTAGCGCTGAGAACAAGGAAATGTTCTCCCCAGCATTAGAGTCCAAACTGAGCATGTGCAGCTTTACTACCCTCATTGTGTATTATCTGGCCTTGCCAAGAGGAACCCTGCAGGAGGAGGAGGATCTGTCCATACAGGATCAAAGAACCTTTTTACACAATGCAGAGGATTAACACCTTAAGTTCCACAGTATAATAAGAATGCTTTACTGAATATACAGACAGATTTTACTGTTGTGGGTTTGGTAACACTTTAATAACCTTATATTCTTATTTTATGAATGCTATTATAATGCTATAATGATTACTTTTTTGGTAATAAGCATTTCATTTATACAGTACTGTGTAAATGTTTTAGGCAGGTGTGAAGAAATGCTGTAACGTAAGAATGCTTTCAAATATATATATATTTTATTTGTTTTTTTATATCAGTTTCAAAATGCAAAGTGAGCAAACAGAAGAAAAATCAAATCAGTATTTGGTGTTACTACCCTTTGGCTTCAAACCAGCACCAGTTCTTACACTTGCACACTTTGTACACTTGCACAAAGTCAGGCATTTTGTAGGTTGAGATTGAGTTGTATGATTAACCAATTATACCAAGCAGGTGCTAATGATCATCAATTTCATAATTAAGTTGAAATACAGTCATTAACTGAAGCAGAAAGAGCTGTGTAGGAAGCTTAAAATTGGGTCAGGAACAGCCAAACTCTGCTAATAAGGTGAGGTTGTAGTAGACTGGTTCATGTCACAATGAAGGTTAATCAAACAAGGAAGCGCTGATCAGTCATAAGCACCAAAAAGTCAAGTTTGAATGTATAAACAAGCTTTAATTAACTGAAACCCATCAGAACAAAAACTACAAGTCTGGCAGAGGAATGATTGAATAAATGCACTGAAACTCATTGATCAAGTGAAGGTTGTGGCAGAGCCTGGAAGGATGGATGGTTGTCTCTGTTGCTGGTGTTCCCAGGAGCAGGTGGGCGGCTCAAACACAATGAGCTGTTGCCCCAGTGGTGGTAATGGGGGCTCCGCTGGGCTCAGAGGCGCCACAAGTATGTGTGGCCAATGTAGGGGGCATGCAGAGCCCCAGGAGCCACGCTCCGGTGATGGTAGGCAGAGCAGGAGCCGAGAACAGTGGCAGCAGGCTTGGATGCAATGTAGTGATGAGAGGGTATGGAAACAAAACGCCGGAGCTCTCAGAGGGATTAAGCTCGTCTTCAGGTCATCTGATCAGAGCCGAAAAAAGGAGGATATATATTTGGAAAACCAGGAGGCGGATCAACTATCCATTCCTGGTCCATGATTAAACCTCCAGGCAAAGCTTTGCCCAATCAGGTAGCCGAATACCTGCTGAACACCCTGCAAATTCAGGTGTTCCCTGAACGGGGCGAACAGCCAATGTTTGGCCCGAGCATGAGTTCGCCCACCATTTACCATCAGGGGGGTGTGTGATTGACCCCAAATTTATTATGCAGCAGTGCAACGACCCCAAACATGCAGCCACTGTCATTAAGAACTATCCTCAATGTAAAGAAAAACCAGAAGTCCTGGAAGTGATGGTTTGGCCCCAACAGAGTCCTGATCTTAACATCGAGCGGCACAGTGGTGTAGTGGATAGCACTTTCATCTAGTAGCAAAAGGGTTGCTGGTTCAAATCCCAACCACGACACTACCTGCCAGGAGTTCGCATGTTCTCCCTGTGCCCCTGCGTGGGTTTCCTCTGGGTACTCCGGTTTCCTCCCACACTCCAAAGACATCCTGGTAGGTTAATTAGATCCTGTCTAAATTGGCCCTAGTATATGAATGTGAGTTAGGGACTTTAGATTGTACACTCCTTGAGGGTAGGGACTGATGTGAATGTATAATATATGTGTAAAGCGCTGCGTAAATTGACAGCGTTATATAAGCACCTGAAATAAATAAAGTCTTTCTGAGATTACGTGAGACAGAAAGATTCAAGGCAGCCTACATCCACAGATATTCTCCAAATTATGATTGGAACAACCTACCTGCCGAGTTTCATCAAGAACTGTGTGCAAGTGTGCTTAAAGGAACTGATGCTGTAATGAAGGCAAAAGGTGGTCACACCAAATATTGATTTGATTTGGACTTCCCTTCTGTTCATTTACTTTCCATTTTGTGAATTGATAAAAAAAAAAATGATTAACACTTCTTCCGTTTGTGAAAGCATTCTTAATTTACAGCATTTTTTCACACTTGCCAAAAACTTTTGCACAGTAGTATACAGTTGTGCACATATGTTTACATACCCTGGCAGAATTTATGATTTCTTGGCCATTTTTCAGAGAATATGAATGAGAACACAAAAACATTTCTTTCACTCGTGGTTAGTGTTTGGCTGAAGTCATTTATTATCAATCAACTGTGTTTACTCTTTTTATATGACAACAGAAACGACCCAAATGACACTGATCAAAAGTTTACATACCCCAGTTCTTAATATCATGTATTGCCCCCTTTAACATCGCTGACAGCTTGAAGTCTTTTGTGGTATTTGTGGATGAGGCTCTTTATCTTCTCAGATGGTAAAGCTGCCCATTCCTGGCAAAAAGTCTCCAGTTCCTGGAAATTCTTGGGCTGTCTTGCATGAACTGCATGTTTGAGATCTCCCCAGAGTGGCTCAATGATATTGAGGTCAGGAGACTGAGATGGCCACTCCAGAACCTTCACTTTATTCTGCTGTAGCCAATGACAGGTCGACTTGGCCTTGTGTTTTGGATCATTGGCATGTTGGAATTTCCAAGTACGCCCCATGAGCAGCTTCCTGACTGATGAATGCAAATGTTCCTGCAGTATTTTTTGATAACATACTGCATTCATCTTGCCATCAATTTTCACCAAATTTCCTGTGCCTTTGTAGCTCACACATCCCCAAAACATCAGCGATCCACCTCCATGTTTCACAGGCCTTGTTGACTCATCTCCAAATGTAGCATTTATGGTTGTGGCCAAAAAGCTCAGTTTTGGTCTCATCACGCCAAATGACTTTGTACCAGAAGGTTTGAGGCTTGTCTCTGTGCTGTTTGGCATATTGTAAGTGGGATACTTTGTGGAATTTGCATAGTAATGGCTTTCTTCTGGCGACTCGACCATGCAGCACATCTTTCTTCAAGTGCCTCCTTATTGTGCATCTTGAAACAGCCACACCACGTTTTCAGAGAGTCCTGAAGTTATTTGTGTGTTTTTCTTTGTATCCTGAACAATTTTCCTGGCAGTTGTGGCTGAAATTTTAGTTGATCTACCTGACCGTGGTTTGGTTTCAACAGAACCCTTCATTTTCCACTTCTTGAATAGAGTTTGAACACTGCTGATTGACATTCTCAATTCCTTGGATATCTTTTTATATCCCTTTGCTGTTTTATACAGTTCAACTACCTTTTCCCGCAGATCCTTTGACAATTCGTTTGCTTTCCCCATGACTCAGAATCCAGAAACATCAGTGCAGCACTGGATGAAAGATGCAAGTATCTCTCAGGAGTCCAGAAACTCATTGACCTTTTATAAACACACACTAATTACAAGCAAACAGATCACAGCTGGGGATGGTTACCTTGAATAGCCATTCAAACCCCTTTGTGTCAACTTGTGTGCATGTTATCAGGCCAAGACCTCCAGGGTTTTGATCAGGGTCATTTTGGTAGTTTCTGTTGTCATCATGATTTAAAAAGAGTAAACACAGTTGATTAATAATAAATGGCTTCAGCCAAACACTATCCATGAGTGAAAGAAATGTTTTTGTGTTCTCATTCATATTCTCTGAAAAATGGCCAAGAAATCATAAATTCTGCCAGGGTATGTAAACTTATGAGCACAATTGTATATTCCAGTACAATAGCTGCTTAATGTCCCTCATTTGGCAGGATTGTTCCTCTCTTTGGTATGCTCTAGAGATCTCTATCATAAATATACTACAGTCAGTCCCTGGGTTACGAACAAATTCTGTAGGTTTGTTCTTAAATTGAATTTGTATGTAAGTTGGAACAGATACATTTTTTAAGCGGATCTCCGGCCAAAAAAATATTATTGAGTTGTGGATAGCATAGGGAAGGGTTAACTGGCCATGTAGTGAGTGAGATTGCTGACAAGCCTGCTGGACAGTAGGTGGCAGCATGCAATGAGCAACAAGATGATGTCACGCTGCCTCAGTTCTTAAAGTGTAACTTTACCCATAACAACTTGATAAATAAATGTTCTTTAGCAAGGAACATACATTCCACATTAATAATTATGCTACCAAAATTAGTGTGTGCTGTAAATTGCCTCTAGCATTGCTACTGTTACTCCTTGCCAGAGACTGCCATTTTGCCCAAAGCCTCAGCAGTAAATCATAAAGCAGAACTAAACCCATCAAATTACTGGTTTAAATACAGTTACATCCCTGGAATTTTGGAAATGCAAACTGTCACATTTTATTGTATCCTCAACCAAACTGTCAAACCATCAAATGGCTGGTGTTATAGCTGATCAGATGTGCAGCACCATGGTAGTTACAGTTCAAACAGAAGCAGCTTCCTTGGCTGTAAAGGATAGGCGGGTTTAATTCTGCGTTAAGGCTATCAGCAGATCAGCCTCTGCAAACTCAGCAGTGCCTAAAAATGGAGAGTAACTGAGCATGTGCAGAGCAGGTTGAGACAGCGTATTAACAGCGTATTTTAAACCGTATAGGCACTTACTGTATTTTTAACGTTTTACATAGCTATACCTTCAGAAGGGCCAGCCTGAAGTGATCTAGAAAGACTTCATTTTCTGCCTAAAGTTTCATTTTAAGTATGAGTCGTATTTTAGGGTCCTTTCAAACACATGGACCGTTCAGGTCTGCCTGTCAGTTTTTCAAGCGGACCTGAACGGACACTCTCCACTGTCCTCTATGGAGCGACGGATGTCAGCGGTGACATGTCCGCTGACATCCGATCCGCTAAACACAGATGGATGGAAACCCTATTTTCCATCTGACTGGCGGATCGGATGAACACGGACAGATGGTCTGTGTTCATCCGATCCCCCATAGAGGAGAGCGGAGCTCTGACAGGTCCATTTCTGCGTGGAGTACAGAGACTGTCCTGTTATCTGTCGGCTCAGCGGGGATCAACGAATGGATCCCCGCTGAGCAGCGGAGCCCGTCAAAACCCTAAGTCGGATGTTTGTAACTCTGCCTGTATTTAATTACCAAAAGTGTTATACTCCATCCAACTTCTAAGTGATTGAATTAGTTTTTTGAAAGGCCAATAAAAAGGAAAAATAGTGGTTAAAAAAAGCACCAGTCATTTTTGGCATTTTAATTCTTCATGGTTTGCATAAGAGGGAACGTAACAGGGGTGTCCTTAGCCTATATACTTTTCGTTAAAAGATGTCCCTCTTCCTGATCTCTGAAAGTTGGAGCTTGTGCAAACTAAAAGATCAGCAGATACAGGCAAAATGAGGGTCTGCAGCCTTTTTGAAAACCTAAACATTCTGCCACTTCATACATTTCGCCTTACCTTGTCCTCTAGAGAATTCTGGGATTTGCACTTGCCCAAAAGCTGGAGGTCTCCAGCTTGCTATTCACTGCTGTGATGGTCTATGTTAAAAAATCAGCACATGCCTAACCGTTCTTCCCAAAGTCTGGCCATGTCACCAAGGATCTAGGCCAATCCTCTGCTGTGCAGAACAAGCCAAAAAAAAATAAATAAATTTCAGAACGCTAACTGCTTACTTTGCATTTTAGGTAATGTTTATTGTTTCTGGTACCAATTTTAATGCTTCTGAGATCAATCAATACCAGGAGCAATGTCACATGATGTGCAAAGTAAGCAGTGGTGCTGTAGAGATCCTAAAATATGTCCGTACAATGTGGTTTGCAAGACTAATGTTCTATTTTTGCTCTTCGCAACAGGAAAGATCCCTGTTAAAGGAGGAGAACACAAACCTGAAGATCCAGCTTAAAGATGCACATCGAAGAATGGAGGCTTTGCGAGCAGAGCTTAGAAAGTATGTCATGGACAATGAGACTGTTGGGAAAGGATCATAGGTACAGGGACTGCTGGAAAGCCCATTGCCACGGACTGTACAGATACAGGCCATTATTCTGCTACAGAGCATGATGGACTCCATGTCCACAGCCGGAAGGTAGAAACTAGGTGCTTGCCAGTTGCACAGTGGAACACACCAGGGATTCTGCATTTTGAAGTAATACGGTGTACACCTTACTTCCATGAAGGTTAACTATATGTATACCTGTTCTAAGACTCTACTACGTGTGATCTTAAGGTTTCTCTCCTAATACATCACATTTCATGGTGTAGATATGGGGTGTCTATCGGTAATTGGAGGTGTGTAAATACAACCTTTGTCTGGCCAGTTTATTTAGTAAGGATGAGTACATTGGTGATGTCAGTGTACAATGTATGTAGTGTTCTCCTTTCCTTACCTGACTGGCATGTCGAAACAGAACACACCTGCAGCAATGAACATAGAATGTAATTATAGTTCAGAACTGAAAGCTAAACAAAGCAGCTTGGTTTTATATTGGCTGCCCTACTTCTGCTGGTTTCAATACCAAATGCAATTCTACATGGTAAGATGTCTCAGGCTATGCTGTGACATGACACTTTTCTAAACGCAATTTGGAAGAAAACAAATGTGGCCGTAGTGAAGATCACTGCAGCTCAGGGGTAAACAACCTCAAAGTGGTGGAGATCTACCTGCACAACAAGGGAGAAGTCAAAGATCACCAGGTCAAGTGTCACTTCCTCACACCTGATTTAAACCTCTAATTGCTGTACTACCATGTTGCAATTACGTGCATTGTACGGCAATCATGGGTTTAAATCATGTGGTAAGGAGGCAACATATCGCCTCCTCACCACCTGTCAAACACACTGAAATTGCTTTTCAGGGGAGCAGCAGTGCCTGCTGCAATTGTGAATGAGCCCTTAGTTGCATAGGGGGAGATGATTTATGCTAGGAGGGAGGATTTGTGCTAGAAGAGGTGATATGGTAGAGGGGGACGGGGATTTGTGCTAGGAGGGGATTTTTTTTTAGGAGGGGAAGATTGGTGCTTTTAGGGATGATTGGGGTATTTATGCTAGGAGAGGACATTTTTTTGGGGGGGGGGATTATTTGTGCTAGGAGGGGGGAGAATTTGTGTTAGAAGTAGGAAGGGGGATTTGGTGTGGGGAGAGGATTTGTGCTTGGAGGGGACATTTGAGGGGTAGAGGTTTTATGCTAGAAGGGGTGATTTTTTTTTGGGGGGGAGGGGGGATTTGTGCTGGGATGATTTGCAGAGAGGGAGGATGATGGTATAGTGGAGAAGATCGTGTTTAGGAGGGAGGATCGTATTTAGTAGAGGGGGATACGTTGAT
>BLSH010078348.1:743605-758000 GCA_018402905.1 Glandirana rugosa | reverse complement strand
GGTAGTTGGCAATAGATTTGTATCACTCTTAGCTTTACATTTAACAAATGACAGATGACACTGATTGGGCAATAAGAAATGTCATCAATAGCACAATTTTCTTTTTTTTTTTTTTTTCAGTTTCAAAGTGTTTATTGGTTTTTCCAAATACAATACAAGTATAAACAGGTTATATAGTTTTTTTTTTTTTTCTTGACTACAAATTTGCCATAATCCTGCTTTTTGTCATTCAAACGTTATTTTATATCTGTATTAACTAGATATAGCTTAGATTTAGCTCTAAATAACTAGAGAAAAGATAGAAAGAGAAAGGGAGGGGAGAAGAGAGAGAACAAGGATGGTGGATATGAACAATCATCTGAGTATACAATGAAGACAATCATTAAATAAAAGAAGACGATCAGCCATTACGTTGAGGTGGTAATGATATACTGTTCCTTAAGCTTACCTATCGAAGAAGTCCCATTCGCCCCAAAGGGAAAATAGCACAATTTTCAACATATGGCCCTACATATGCTGATTGTATTTTCATAACCAACAGTGTTTTGGATAGTGAGTAAGAGTCAGAACCTTTGTCAAGTGTTTATTGTTGTACTAGGGAGGTTTCCTTTTCTGTCCTGTCCCAATGTCATCCTATGTGTCAGGCTATGATAGGGCTTCATCCAGAACTGAAAGTTAGGGAAAGATTTTCAACAGGGACACGTCAACATTGCCACCTGACATTGGTACGGGGTGAGGCGAAACACATTGGGGTTGATTTACTAAAACTGGAGAGTCCAAAATCTGGTGCAGCTGTGCACAGAAACCAATCTGCTTTCAAGTTTTTTTTTTTATGAAAGCTTAATTGAACAAGCTGAATTTGAAAGCTGATACCACGCACGGCTGGACCAGATTTTGCACTGTCCAGTTTTAGTAAATCAAACCCATAGTATCCCTCTGACTCCCAGTGTGGGCACAGTCAACAAATTGTTCACAGATAAAAAGGTCATACTTGGACAACAAGCAGCTTTGCTACAAATATTTAGTTTAGAGCAGAATACTCCTTTAACTTTAGTGGTGTTTTACACACAGACAGAGCTCAAAGGCAATGGGGTACAGTATCCTTTTTTAGACCTCCATAAATCAAAAATCCCTCATCCCAAGTCTGAGAAAATTTTATTCTATATTTAAAAACCACAATAGTTACTGTATGCTGATGCTGTACTTGGCTCATCACTGATGGTGAAATTTATTTACAATATAGTACTGATCCTATACAGTCCCTGACAAGTCTTGTCGCTTGTGTACAAATTGACCTGAATTGCCGCTGAAATATTTTTCTAATCAAGATTTTTTTTACAAGAAATGGCTCATTTTAATCCCAACAGCTTTTGTAGTAATGTTTCAGTGCAAAACAAAACTGTCAAAAAGTATTCTAATATTCACAGCTTGGTAAAGCCCATTAAGTAATTTTTTGCAAAGACATAAGTGTTGTCGCCTTGTCATATGAGCTTCACCTGTGACTAATAATGGATCAATTAGATCTCAGGTGTGTATAAAAAGAACCCCAATACACTAGACCTCTGCAAACATGCCTAAGATTCACCCTGAGACTAAAGTTTTGATTATCAAGAGGCTGAAGACCAGATCCACTGCTGATGTGGCAGACACCTTCAATGTGTCTCAATGTCAAGTACAGAGGATAAAAAAAAGATTTGAAGAGACTGGAGACGTTTTTGACAAGCCCAGGTCAGGCAGACCCCACAAGACAACCGCTGGAGAGGACCGTTTGTTGTCTCGAAAATCCAAGGCCAGCCCATTTTCCACTGCAGCAGAGCTCCACGAGACTTGGTCACCTGAAGTCCCTGTGCCAACCAGAACAGTTTGTCGGATTCTGTCTCGAAATGGCCTCCATGGTCGCATCTGTGCCCAGAAACCAGCACTAAACAAAAGAATTGAAAAACCGTGTGGCATTTGCCAAGGCCCACAGCCTGCTAAAAGGATGGACGCTGGAAAAGTGTCAGAAGGTGGATTTTTCAGATGAATCTTCTGTTGAATTACACCACAGTCATCGCAAATATTGCAGGAGACCTACTGGAGCCCGCATGGATCCGAGATTCACCCAGAAAACAGTGAAGTTTGGTGGCGGAAAAATCATGGTCTGGGGTTACATCCAGTATGGGGGTGTGTGAGAGATCTGCAGGGTGGAAGGCAACATCAATAGTCTAAAATACCAAGAAATCTTAGCTACCTCTTATATTCCCAACCATAAAAGAGGCCAAATTCTGCAGCAGGATGGTGCTCCATCGCATACTTCCATCTCCACATCAAAGTTCCTCAAGGCGAAGAAGATCAAGATGCTCCAGGATTGGCCAGCCCAGTCACCAGACATGAACATCGTTGAGCATATGTGGGGTAGGATGAAAGAGGAAGCATGGAAGACGAAACCAAAGAATATTGATGAACTCTGGGAGGCATGCAAGACTGCTTTCTTTGCTATTCCTGATTACTTCATCAATAAATTGTATGAATCCTTGCCAAACCGCATGGATGCAGTCCTTCAAACTCATGGAAGTCATACAAGGTATTAAATTTGGATCTCACAGCACCACTACTTAATTTGCTGACATATTTTTGTATTTGCAGTAAATTTGTTCAATTTCTGTATAGGCGACAAAACTTTTGTCTTGCCAAAATTTGACCTTTCTGTCTTGATTAAATGATAAATCTTTTTTTCAGTGAAACAAATTTATTTCAGTGCATTAAACATCATTTGGGAGGGTTTTAGCTTTTCATATGAGCTATTTCTAACACCAATTGATTAATTAAAAGTCAGGTTAATAGCAGGTGTTTCTACAAAATAGATAAGCGACAAGACTTTTGTCAGGGACTGTATAACAGACTAAAAACTAAATAATGACTGACCATTGATGTCAACATACTATAGCACAAGCATTCTTAACCCTTTTACAATTAAAGACCCCTAAAATATTGCCCACTATGTCCCACATTTGCCCATTGCCAGGCTGTTAAACTCACCAGCCATATTAGGTACCAGTATGTCTTCAATAAAATGTCAATAAGTTGATTTCATGTTTTATACAGATACTGTAGCTAGGAATAGAACAGCTGAACAAAAACCATGAGGATTTTATATTTATTTATAGATATATCACGATAGTGGATCTGAGCAGAGGGTACTGTCAAATTCCTCTGGCCCCTGAAGCTCAGGAAAAGTCGACCTTCATCACCCCATTCAGCTTGTTCAAATTTACCGTCATGCCGTTTGGGATGAAGAACACACCAGCTACCTTCCAGAGGGCCATGAATGACTTACTGGAGGGGATGGAAACCTTTGCCGTGGCTTACCTGGACGACATTGTGGTGTTCAGCCCTACCTGGGAGAACATTTGGCGCACCTGTCACGGGTCCTGGACCAACTGACAGCTGCCAATCTGACTGTCAATACCAGCAAGTGTCAGATCGGCATGACTGATGTCCAGTACTTGGGACACCAGGTGGGAGGAAGCACTCTAAGACCTGAGACAGGGAAGGTGGAGGCCATACTGGCCTGGCCAACCCCTCAAACCAAGAAACAGGTTATGTCATTCTTGGGGACAGCTGGCTACTATAGGAAATTTGTAAGTAACTATAGTAGCCTGGCAAAACCTTTGACTGACCTAACCAAGAAGAAACTGCCCAAAGTGGTGTCCTGGACACCAGAATGTGAGAGGGCCTTTCAGGCTCTGAAGGAGGCGCTGGCCAGCGCCCCTGTGCTACAGGCTCTCGACTTCACCCGCCGTTTCTTCGTGCAGACTGATGCCTCTGCCTATGGGTTGGGTGCAGTCCTGAGCCAATTGGATGACAACGGAGAGGAACACCCCATCCTCTACATGAGCTGGAAGCTGCTTCCCAGGGAAGTAGCCTACGCCACGATCGAAAAAGAATGTCTCGCGATCATGTAGGCTCTCCAGATGCTGCAGACTTACCTCCTATGGGAGGCACTTCACAGTGATCAACAATATTAATATGAAGTGGTAATGCACTGCCAAACACTATACACTGATCTGGGATTTGTTATCAGAGCTGCTGCTGCCACCTTTAGTGTTTTACACCATCTAATAACAGTAATCAAAATAAACTGAGAGTGTGGAAGCGCTGCCAACAAAATAGATACTAAAATAAAATATGAAGGGATAGCAAATGCCAACAATGACATTGAACTGTAGAGTGTAAGCAAAACTTCATGTAAATAGGAAAGTGCTTACCAAAAAGTGCATATGAAACAATATAAAAGGAAAACCAAAAAATATGCAAATAGAACACAGGTGCTTATCATAAAGTGCATACAAGTCCAATTCTTATTAATACTAATAAATGTGCAAACAATGCAGATATAAAGTGCTGATGGCATCAAGCAATAAAGTGATCTAGGCGGCCTGAGAATCTGGAAATAGAAGCAAAGTCTATAGGCACACAGATGTAAGGGAATCCCTTCTTGTGACAGGTATACTAGTCTGCCAGTGAATGATCAGGCTGGAATGCTGACATGCTCCCTTCGCCAGGTAGAGTGGACTCTCACCTCTAGAGTAGACCCCACGGGTCTAATCTCTCATAGGTGCTGTAAATAATTCATGCAATCCCGTGGCAGCACTGTGTCCTCCCCCAGATAGATTGGAGGCTCCCCTCAGACTAAGACCCCAATGGGCCTAGTAGTGCATGACTGACGCAGGTAAGTATCCAGGTAGTGTCCCGTTAAAGCTCTTAATGCAACGATCATGAATCTGTTCCTTTGAAGAGAGCTACTGTTTTTAAAATAACGCATCTGGATATCCCTGTCTGCGGTGACAGCGTGTGTTACAGGTGGTTATTCTGAAATATTGGTATTGCTGAAATTCTGAGTTCCTCTCGCTCGGTTCCGAAAGTAGAGGTGTTGGCAATGAAATGGTTAATTGTTTGAATTAGCCTGGTAACAATCGCTCTCAGGCAGCTGGCATTTAGGCGGTGGTCCCGCAAACTGGGAAATCTTTGTGCTGAAAGCAGCTGAGAGTGGCATTGTTACGTTCGTGACAAGCGCAGTGTTAGATCAGGGGGGTCCTCGGTCGCCTGTCGGTGAGGAAGGCAGCGATCTGATACCCGCGTTCGTCACAGGCATAACATAAGCAATTTGGATCTTTTCCTGTCTACACATATTTGGGAATATGATGATATATTTCATCCAGTTCTGTTGGTGGAAATCATAAGGTTTTTTGGAAATAATATGTAGCTACCGGGTGTAATTTGCAAGTGCCCCAGTGAGTGTTTTATATAAAAAAAAAAAAAAAAAAAAAAAGTTCACACCTGCATTATATTCTAATGAACTAATGTGCCTTTAGCGTTAATGTGCATATTTAATGTAA
Organism: Glandirana rugosa; assembly: GCA_018402905.1. Taxonomy (NCBI): domain Eukaryota; kingdom Metazoa; phylum Chordata; class Amphibia; order Anura; family Ranidae; genus Glandirana; species Glandirana rugosa. The sequence goes on along the minus strand of BLSH010078348.1, from coordinate 752,622 downwards.
TTAATACGCTCTAGAATATCACCCCGGGTGCCCTCCAAGAGGAAGTGTTTTTTTTCACACATCCCTGATATTTTATAAACGCTTGTCAAACGGGCTGTAAATGCTACAGGCACATTACTATAGACTTTAAGGCTTAATGTACACGGGATGCTTCTTCTTCCACCTCTCGTGAACAATGTTTTTGACAGCTAGAAGCCGATGCTTAAAACCGGCCGTTTAGATGCGTTTTGCTGCGTTCGCGTCTAGGAGCATGTTTTTTTAAAAATGAAAACACCTGTAAACGAAACACTGCTAAACGTGAGTTACCTTGTTTAGCAGCGTTTACAAGCTGCTACAGGCATTTGGAGTTTCAAATGCCTCTGAACTTCTGTCCTGAACGCATTTTTTTGGGTTAAAAAAAATGCTTCTAAACTCAACTGCCTAGAAACTACTATAAACAACCCTGTGTACATGTACTGATAAGATAACATAGAGGAGAGTTCAGGGTAGCTGAAAAAAACACCCAACTGCTCCTAAACGTCCGTTTACCAGCATCAGTGTGCATGAGGCCTAAGTTGACAAGCTTCACCTCCTACCAGACTTGATGTGCAGCTTCATTTATGCCACGCAGCGACGTAAACACTGTTTTTCAAATGTGCTCTGTCCATTGTCAACATTATGCAGGGTAGACTGCTTTGTTAGGTGTGAACAGTGCCTTAGGCCCCTTTCACACTGAGGCGCTTCTAAGCTGCCACTAAAAACTGAGCGCTTTTGAAGGGCTTTTCAGGCGCTTTTGAAGAGCTTTCCATTCATTTCAATAGAGAGGGGCGTTTTTTCACCGCCCGGCCAGCGCACTGCCCCAGTGTGAAAGCATTCATTGATTTTAATGGAAATTGATTTTAATGGAAATAGGTTTTCGTGAGCTTTTCAGACGCTTTTTTTTTTAGCGTGAAAGCATCTGAAGAGTGCCTCATTGTGAAAGGGGTCTTAAAGATGATTTATGATTCACCAACAGATTAGAATTAGACACAAAGTTGCACATTATCTATATTGCAACATAGTAGGTAACACAGATTAGTCAGTATATAGCGCATGTAGAACTTCAGTAAGGGTTGGTTCACATCATAAAAACGCACTCCAGGTCCATTCTGGATAAGTTTCTGCATGTGCGTTTTAAACACGTTTTTGACGAGTTCCAGTGCGTTTTTGATGCATTTCTGGATGCATTCCAGGTGCTTTTTTTTTTTTTTTTTCTTTTTTCTGTTTTTTTTTTTTCATTATACTAGGGTCCAGTTAATTTTTGATGTGTTTGTTTTACTGCGTTCCAGTACAGGTAACATGCATCATGTTCTACTTTTTTTTTCTGGAACTGGAAAGCCCTGGAACTGACTGCACTGGTGTGAACAATGCCATTAGAAACCATATAACCTACTTTCCATGCATTTTTGATGCAGAAAAAACGCACTGGACTGCATGTGGTGTGAACCTCTAATTCCAGCATTACACTGTGTAAGGGCTGATTCACACCATAAAAACGCACTCCAGATCCTCTCCGGATACGCTTCTGCATGTGCGTTTTTGACGTGTTCCAGTGCGTTTTTGATGCGTCTCCAGGTGCATTCCAGGTGCTTTTTTTTCTGTTTTTTTCCACTATACTAGGGTCCAGAGTTTTGATGCATTTTTGATGCATTCCAGTGCGTTTTTGATTTGTTTTACCGTGTTCCAGCACAGTCCAATGCAGATCAAATGCAACATGTTCTACATTTTCTTCTGGAACTGGAAAGCCCTGGAACTGACTGCACTGGTGTGAACAATGCCATTGGAAACCATATAACCTACTTTCCATGCGTTTTTGGTGCAGAAAAAAAAACGCACTGGACTGCATGCGGTGTGAACTGGCCCTAATAAATCCTTTGTGATTCAAGATAATTTTGGACAGACTTTTGAAACTTAAAGCTGTCCGCAGCTTCTTTGGTCTTAGCCATTATTGCTGCAAATCCTTGAAGAGTCAGCTAAAATACTTTTAAGCTAGGGGCTTTTGTACTGTGAGGGTAATGCCACATGGGTATTTTTGGAAATTATGGCTTTACCATGGGTGAGGCAAAGACCCTCGGAAATCGGATTTTAGAGGCACTTTAGACTACATGCATTATATAAAAGTATTTTATTGGTGCAATACAAAGACAGATATTGTGCAAAGAGCAAAAAACAAGAAGCTTAAAAACATGCATGTAATCAATATGAACATGGTATGGAAAAAGAAGAGGTTGTTACCCCATGTGAGATAAGTGAGCCCCTGTTAGTCAACGCATATCGCTGGTTTGCTTCTTCAGGACACATGCAGGGGTAGTTTGAAAAGAAACAGGTCTCACTATCTAGGATAGAAAACGCACATCATATTACCATACAATATATTAACACGTGCATAAAAATAAAGTCACATTGGGCTCCAGAATAGCATGTTAGAGGTATATTCAACTTGTCAGTACCAACATACATATTCATATAGAACTCATTGACCGAGCATCAAGACAACCAAATAAGCCGGATACTATATTTCCAATATATCTAAGGATGCGCAAGAATCTATAAGAATTAAACAAACAACACAAATTACTTCAGAGAATATAAACCATGGTGTGTAGAGTATTAAACTACAGTAGAGTGAACACACTTACTGATAGTCTAATTCACTCTATATATCTTGTCCAATGTCCAAGTATGGAAAGACATAATTAGGACTGCATTTCAATCTTATTCAATAAGAAAGACCTTATAAGGGATCACCAATCGCAGACACAGCATAAAGAGGAGGGGGGAGGAGGTACAGTCCTCCCATGTTCCCCAATGCACACAAACGTCAAAGAGGCAGGGACACCAGCCCAAAAGGGCGGCAGTGGTACACACCCATAGCCTGACACCAGAAATACCAGTCTAACACGAGCGAGGGGACATAATTTGACAGCAATATAGAAAAAAACCTCAGCAGCCAAAACAAAATATCGAGCACAATAAAATGGTTGAGGCAAAATACCAATAACCATGTGTCCGGGCAAAGAGAACACGGGTGATAGTTAATACAAAAATCAATATAAGCACAATTAGTTAAAGCATTCCCATTAAGATTATAATGAACCCCATTTAAGGGCATCACAGGCAGCAAATTATTGTTGGTGCATGTCTACAAAGGCAGAACAGGACATGGAAAAAGTATGTTTGATATTGACATAGAGGGGGGTTTACTCGGTACCACTAGTTATTCCAAAAATGGTCTAAAGCTACGGACATGATTTAAACCTGGAAAACAGGTAGCTTGTAGATCATAGATCCATTTTGCCTCCCTACGTAGCACCTTCTGGTCAAAGTTGCCCCCTCGTGGGTTCTTATAGACCCTATCGAGGGCTGCAAACCTGAATACAAAAGGATCATATCGGTGCTTGAAGGCTATGTGCCCTTCAGTTACACTTCCTAAGGGACAACTGCATAAAATACAACACCATATCTCATGTCAAACTAAACATTTTACGTTGGCAAAATGATTAGACCATTTTGAAAAAGAATGAAAGATCATATGTATTACGTCATGAATGGCCTATTAAATACATAAATGAGAACCCATGAGGGGGCAACTTTGACCTGAAGGTGCTACGTAGGGAGGCAAAATGGGTCTATGATCTACAAGCTACATCCTTTCCAGGTTTAAAGGATGTCCATAGATTTAGACCATTTTTGGAATAACTAGTGGTACAGAGTAAAAACTCCCCCCACTGTCAATATCAAACATACTTTTTCCATGTCCTGTTCTGCCTTTGTAGACATGCACCAACAATAATTTGCTGCCTGTGATGTCTGTTCTTTACCCCTTAAATGGGGTTCATTACAATCTTAATGGGAATGAGTTAACTAACTGTGCTTATGTTTATGTATTCACGATCACCCGTGTTTCTACCCTTAGACGTAGATGTATTTTCTGGTATACTTGAATATTGCTAATCCAAGCAATTAGCATAGATGCTGGTGTTTGACCCATTGGGCTCCTGATAGTATGTGGGATTAACCATGATGCCTGGGCATATGCTTGTTCTCTTTGCCCGGACACATGGTTATTGGTATTTTGCCTCAACCATTTTAATGTGCTTGATATTTTGTTTTGGCTGCTGAGGTTTTTCTATATTGCTGTCAAATTGTGCCCCCTCACTCGTGTTAGACTGATATTTCTGGTGTCAGGCTATGGGTGTGTACCACTCCCACCCTGTTGGGCTGGCGTCCCTGCCTCTTGGACGCTTGTATGCATCGAGAAATGTGGGAGGAACACTGTACCTCCCCCCTCCTCTTTATGCTGTGTCTGCGACACGTCACTCCTGTCGCTGCCCGCGGGAAGTACCTGGGCTTGACTGTGATGGTTCGTGGGAGGCGTGGCCTTGCTGCATCATCATGTGACATCACTCCCTGCGAGGGACGACTATGTTCCCATGCCTTCCACGAGCGGTGGCCCTTCCGCTGTCCTTCTGGTGGTGGGGTATATAGGTCACCCTGGGGCTCACCTTAGCGAGCATTTCTCCCTGGTGCGACGCTGCAGATGTGTGCATCAGTATGTGCCGGTGTACTGTCCAAATGCCAAACGCCGCAGAATGCCAAACCCTCTTCAATTCCAGTTGCTTTAAACCACCATAACTTCCTAATTATGACAAATTTCTGTTTATGTTCAACAATTGGTGCTTTTGAAAAACACTGGCAATGGACTACAGTCCGGTGCACGGTATATGAGTGGATATTTATACTCCGTTCAAATACTAAGCAAGAAAATGTCTGCCTCTCATGCGGGGGCAAGTTTGTCTCTGTTAGCCGCTGTGTTCCTAACACAGCTAAATCTCCCGGTAACGGACTGCACTCTGTTGCCGGTGTTTTCTACAAACAGGAATTCATCAGAATTGGGAAGTTATCATGGTTTAAACAACCGGAAGTGACGCGGGTATGGCATTCTGCAGAGTTTGGCATTTGGGCAGAACACCGACTATATTAAATGCTTTAAACCATCCCTGTAATTACTGTAATTGTGCATAGGCCTTAGACTGGCCATGGTGGTGCTAATATGTTCCCTTTTAATTTACTCTCTTGTAGGCCACTTTGAGTGACCGGACACTGTCCTGATTGCACACACCTTTTTTGACCTCCTACAGTGCTGCCCATAATTATTCATACCCCTGGCAAATTTTGACTTAAAAAATTACTTGCTGGTTGAATAAAAGTAACTTTGACGGGAAATGACATAGGTGTCTCCCAAAAGATAATAAGACGATGTACAAGAGGCATTATTGTGGAAAAAAAACATTTCTCAGCTTTTATTTACATTTGAGCAAAAGGTGTCCAGTCCAAAATTATTCATACCCTTCACAAACTGTCACAGTCTGTGGGAAAATCAAAAGTTCTATACCATTCCATATAGTCCAAGCTGTTCTAAAGCATCCTAATTACCCTGATTAAATGGAAACAGCTGTTTTAATCAACTCAACAGGTGAAAAACAGCAGCTCTCTGCATTGGTTTGTGGACAGTCATGGCTAAGACAAAGGAGCTCAGTGAGGACCTGCGGCTGCGCATTGTGGCTCCTCACAAGTCAGGAAAGGGCTACAGGGCCATTTCTAAATGTTTTCAAGTTCCAGTGGCTACAGTGCAAAGTATTATTAAAAATACAAGATGTTCCGCACTGTGAAAAATCTCAGAGGACGTGGCTGGAAGCCAAAAGTGACACCTGTGCTGGCCAGGAGGATAGTTAGAGAGGTGAAAAAGAATCCAAGGATCACCACCAAGGCTATCCTGGTGAATCTGGGCTCTGCTGGTGGCAATGTCTCAAGGCAGACAATCCAACGGACACTGCACACTGCTGGGTTCCACAGATGCAGACCAAGGAGGACGCCACTTCTCCAGATAAGGCACACAAAAGCTCGCTTGGACAAAGAAGAAGACCTCTGGTCTTCTGTGTTATGGTCAGATGAAACAAAAATTTAATTGTTTGGTCACAATGATGTTTCCTTCATTTGGCGTAAAAAAGGAGAAGCCTTCAACCCAAAGAACACCATCCCCACTGTCAAACATGGTGGTGGGAACCTAATGCTTTTGGGGGTGTTTTTCAGCCAATGGATCAGGGAACCGGCACCATGAAAAAAAAGCAATACATGAGGATTCTCAACAACAACAACATCAGGCAGTCTGCAGAGAAACTTAGCCTTGGGCACCAGAGGACATTTCAGCATGACAATGACCCAAAACACACAGCAAAAGTGGTGAAGAAATGGTTAGCAGACAACAACATTAACGTTTTGGAGTGGCCCAGCCAGAGTCCAGACTTTAATCCAATTGAGAATCTGTGGAGGGAGCTAAAGATCAGGGTGATGGCTAGAAGACCCTCCAACCTGAAAGATTTGGAGCTCATTGCTAAAGATGAATGGGCAAAAATACCTGTGGAGACATGCAAAAAGCTGGTCTGCAATTATAGGAAGCGTTTGATTGCTGTAATAGCCAATAAAGGCTTTTCTATTGATTATTGAGAAGGGTATGAATAATTTTGGACTGGACGCTTTTTGCTCAAATGTAAATAAAAGTTGAGAAATGTACATCGTCTTATTATCTTTTGGGAGACACCTATGCCATTTCCCGTAAAAAAAAAAAATGACTTGCTGGTTGAATAAAAGTAACTTTAAGTCAAAATTTGCCAGGGGTATGAATAATTATGGGCAGCACAGTAATTGAAGGCAGGCTGCTTCATTTCAATTGGTGATGCCTTATATGGCCTTTCTTATTGAATACGATTGAAATGCAGTCCTAATGATTTCTTTCCATACTTGGACATTGCTGCAAGATATATATATAGCGTGAATTAGACTATCAGTAAGTGTTTACTCAACTGTAGTTTAGTACTCTACACGCCATGGTTTATATTCTCTGAAGTAATTTGTGTTATCTGTTTAATTTTTATAGCTTCTTGTGCATCATTAGATATATTGGAACTATAGTATCCGGCTTATTTGGTTGTCTTGATGCTCGGCCAGGGAGTTCTTCTATATGAATATGTATGTTGGTACTGACAAGTTGAATATACGTGCCTCTAACATGCTATTCTGGAGCCCAATGTGATTTTATTTTTATGCATGTGTTAATGTATTGTATGGAAATATGATGTGTGTTTGCTATCCTAGATAGTGAGACCTGTTTCTTTTCAAACTATCCCTGCGTGTGACCTGAAGCAGCGAAACACGTTGACCTACAGGGGTTCACTTATCTCACATAATGTATCAACCTCTTCTTTTTCCATACCATGTTCATGTTGTTTAGATGCATGTTTTTAAGCTTCTTGTTCTTTGCTGTTTGCACAATATCTGTCTTTGTATTGTAGTAATAAAATGTATACTTTTATATAATGAATGTAGTCTAAAGTGCCTCCAAAGTCCGATTTCTGAAGGTCTTTGCCTCTCCCTTTTTTCTTTTGTCTTCTAAACATTGTCGATGTGGCAATAACAGTGATTCCTACATTTACAATTATGGCTTTACCATGAAAATGCAGTGTAAGGTTGCTCTGCAGTCTGCAGCACAAAATGTGTCAAACATGTTAAAAGCCCTGTTACAAAAGCAAAAAAAGTATGTGTTTGCAGGATAACCAGGTGAAAGTAAAGGAAAAAAACAAGGATAATGAATACAGTCATTTCATTGAAGGACAGGTGGGCTGTAGTTTATTACATACACTATTGAAGCTCAAACTTTTTTTCTCTCATCCATTGAGGGAAATGGGAAGTCTTTCACCTTTAGGTTATACTGCCATCTAGTGGAGGATTCGACATTGGCAAACAAAAAAATTGTTGGCCAACCTAACATTATTCCAAAAACAAGTTAGCTGCAAAACGCTTTCCAGGTCCAGAGCCTCCAGCATTGCCAAAGCATTTGCCCTGACTAAGGTCATACTTTGTGTGGAGTGTCGCTTTCTTTCCTGTCATACAGCGTTGAGGATCTATGTCTGCTGGTGCTGCTCTTTCAAGGTTTTCCAGAGGATTGGAATTATGAAAACATGCCCTCAATAGCTCCTAATTACTTGGTAAAAAAGTTACAATTTGGAGGGATTTTGTCTACCTCACTGTGGATTTGTCAGTAGCCCACCTCAACAAGTAAACCGCTAGGGTACTGGAGGGTATTCCTGTATTCAAGAATCCTACCAATTGGCAGTTGGAAAACCCTCTTTAAAACTCTGTTCTAGCTGGTGGGCCCTGCCTTTCCCCCCCCATTTTACTTATGATTTTAACTTGTCAGACCGGGGAAGAATGGTAAAAATTCCCTAAAAAGAGTCCCTCCATTGTGGCTCCTTCACAGATAGTGTGTGCAGCAGTTAACTGAAGCCACTTGCTCCAGTCTCCTGTTTTTTTGCTGTAATCCTGGAGTATGTATGACTAGGCCTCCAAAACTACGTTCCCCAGCCACTCGCTAAGACTGGGGTAAACAAGCTTGCAAAACCTCTTAACCACTTAAGGACCGGAAGGATTTCCAGCTTTATGACCGGAGCCCTTTTTGCGATTCGGCGCTGCGTCGCTTTAACTGACAATTGCGCGGTTGTGCGACGTTGTACCCAAACGAAATTTGCGTCCTTTTTTTCCCACAAACAGAGCTTTCTTTTGGTGGTATTTGATCCCCTCTGCGTCATTTCTGATCGCCGCTATAAACAAAAGAAGAGCGACAATTTTGCAAAAAAAAACAAATTTCTTACTTTTTGCTAAAATACAAATCCAAAAAAAAAATATAAAAAAACATTTTTTTTCACCGTTTTTGGCCGATTTATATTCTTCATCATATTTGCGACAAAAAAAAATCGCAATCGGCGTTTATTGATTGGTTTGCGCAAAAGTGGTCGCGTTTACGGAAGATGAGAATTAATTTTTGGGGTTTTTTTTTTTTTTTTATTTTTTACTAATAATGGCGGCGATCTGCGATTTTTAGCGGTACTGCGATATTTCAGCGGACATGTCGGAACATTTTGACACTTTTTAACAGTCAATTT
>BLSH010078348.1:720837-743595 GCA_018402905.1 Glandirana rugosa | reverse complement strand
TTTAACTGACAATTGCGCGGTTGTGCGACGTTGTACCCAAACGAAATTTGCGTCCTTTTTTTCCCACAAACAGAGCTTTCTTTTGGTGGTATTTGATCCCCTCTGCGTCATTTCTGATCGCCGCTATAAACAAAAGAAGAGCGACAATTTTGCAAAAAAAAACAAATTTCTTACTTTTTGCTAAAATACAAATCCAAAAAAAAAATATAAAAAAACATTTTTTTTCACCGTTTTTGGCCGATTTATATTCTTCATCATATTTGCGACAAAAAAAAATCGCAATCGGCGTTTATTGATTGGTTTGCGCAAAAGTGGTCGCGTTTACGGAAGATGAGAATTAATTTTTGGGGTTTTTTTTTTTTTTTTATTTTTTACTAATAATGGCGGCGATCTGCGATTTTTAGCGGTACTGCGATATTTCAGCGGACATGTCGGAACATTTTGACACTTTTTTGGGACCATTGGCATTTATACAGCGATCAGTGCTATAAAAATGCACTGATTACTGTGTAAATGCCATTGGCAGTGAAGGGGTTAACCTGCAGGGGGCGCGCTAAGGGTTAACTATGTTCCCTGGGCGTGTTCTAACTGTAGGGGGGCTTGCCTAGCTGGGGAAGGGAAGTGGTCACAGCCTTCATGTACAGGAAGGCTGTGATCACAACCCTTCCCCCTCACACAGAGCGGAGGTCCGTGTTTACTTACACGGACCTCCGCTCCTTCACTCCGGGGGGGGCATCGCGGGTGCCCGGCGGCAATCGAAGCCGCCGCACCCGCTCCCTGGCCCTCCCCGGACACAGTGAGCGCGCGGGCGCGCGCTCACTGTGCGCGATCTGGCGGCCGCCGTCGTATGACGGCGGTTTGCCTTACAGAGCCACTTTGCCGCCGTCAGATGCCGATCGACGGTCGGCAAGTGGTTAAGAAAAGCGTTCATTAGCATCAAGGTTTGCACCCCCTCCCATGTCCAAAGTAGTGCAATTTTCGTTAATTTTGTGGACTCTTGGATAGTTTAAGCAGAGTGATTTTTCAGGGACAGACTGAACCGTCACCTCTAGCTCCCTCTTCAACCTTTCAGGACGTGGACCCCTGATATCCTGGCTCAACTGCATGCTGAACAAATCTACAAAAAGCAAGATATACCCTAGGGTTGCCACCTCATCACTTTAAACCCAAACACATAATTACACAGGTTCTAAGGCCAATTTAATACAGATAAGGCACCATGGGAGTTTAATTACCACCTTAATTAGCCACAGAATCTGGGTAATTGATATGTGTTCGGTTTTAAAGGGATGAGGTGGCAATCCTAGTATACCCGCGTTTAGGCAAAACATAGTGTAAATAAAGCTGCCAGCACAAAAGTCAAGATACAGACTTCAAAACAATATTAAACAGGAAGTGCAGCACTAGTGGATACGATATGATGATATTAAAACAGCAAAATTCAGTCCCAAGAGAATAATGGTAAGCAATAAGACAAACAGTCCAGAACCGGTGCAGGAAAGTCAGGTGAAGCAGATTACAGGGGAGTAAGTTCAGATAATGGTATCCTAACTTCAATACACTCAGGGACTACCACCGTGCCAACACCTAGTGAGGTAGAGTAGGATGTGGCTCCTTACCAGATGGAGTTGACTGCCAAATGATAGGCTGGTCGCATGAGCCTCTGGAGAACTATGGTCTCTACACTACCCCTTTTGCACATTCTCCCTGTATGATCAGGATTGTGGACTGGGATCTCCCTCACGTCACCACCAGGCCAGCTGGGGATGATAGAAGATCTCCAGGCAGCACGTTGTCACTTCCTCTGGCTGGGATGGATGGTGAAGGGGGATGGTTGGGGTTGGAAGTTTTCAATGTCCCTTCTATGGAGGGCCAGAGTCCTCCACATCCCAGGATGGGCAGTAATGACAAGCCCCTTCTATCTCTCCTTCTAGCCTGCCGCTCATGCAGAGGTCACCTCCATACACCGTGTCCCTCTCCTATCACGTGATCCATTATCTGCATTTACTCCCGTGTGATTTGCTTCACCTGACTTTCCTGCACAGGTTTTGGAATGTTCAACTTATTGCTTACTATTATTCTCTTGGGACTGAATTTTCATGTTTTAATATCATCATGTCTTATCCACTAGCGCTGCACTTCCTGTTTAATAAAGTAGTAGGAGCTGCTCTGGTGACTCTGTGATCTGCAACGATGTATACACCTTTCCTCCTCTAAAATTTCTTTCTCATTTGTTGTGCATTATTGAGATTGAAGACTTTCAGGGGATCTTCCTTCCTATGGATTGACCCAGCCAAATATACTTCACCGACCTGGTAAGGTTTCTGACTTTTATTTCATAGACTTTAAAAAATTGATTTGGGGAGTATACTGACTTGGACTATATGATGTTTAGTGAAGAGGGTTTTCCAGCAGGGACTATCGGAGACATTGCCCCGGAGGTGTCTTCCATTCTTGCAGAGAGGGTGGGTTAGAGCTCGGCTCTCAGCACAAATAAGTCAGGATTCTTTGTTTTTTTTGGTTTATGAAATAATTTCAATCCCTCACTTAAAGTGTATTTCCACTATTGCAGTAAAGTTTGAACCCCCCCACAACACACTATGGTCCCTTTCACACGACATTCCGTTTAGGTCCGCATGTCTGTTTTTCAGGTGGACCTTAACAGACACTCCATGCACCTCTATGGAGCATCGGATGTCAGCGGTGACATGTCTGCTGATGTCAACCGCTCCTGTCCCATAAAGTCAGACGGATGGAAACCCTATTTTTCTATCCGTCTGGGGATCAGATAAGGTGACAACGAACAGACGGTCTGTTGCCATCAGATTTCCCACAGAGGAGAGCGGAGCTCTGACAGATCCGTCTCCGCACAGTGAGCAGAGACGGATCTGTCATCCGCCAGCAAAATGGACCCCGCACACGGACACAGCGTGTGAAAGGGCCCATTGGGTGACCTTTATTAAAACTGGAGCAGCTGTTCATAGTAACCAATCAGCATTTAAATTCAACTTGTTCAATGAAGCTTTGACAAGAACACCTATTAGCTGATTGATTACTATGAACAGCTGTACAAGATGTTCTGTGCTCCAGTTTTAGCAAATCTCCCTATATATGTCTGTCATGTATTCCTATAACACTCCTTGGAGGTACAGTTGTGTTCAAAATAATAGCAGTGTGTTTAAAAAAGTGAATAAAGCTCAAATACTTCTAATAGCTTTTATTTCCATACACACAAATGCATTGGGAACCCTACACATTCTATTCCAAATCAAAACATGAAGAAAAATATATCAAATTTGTGGTGTTCCTCTAAAAAATTGAAGAAAAGTGAATATTAGACTATCCAAAAAATAGCAGTGTTTGTATTCTTCTTTACAAACTCAAACATTCACTATATAAACTGAAAAATGTTTGAAGATTTTGTTTTCCTTTGAATAATTTAACTAATATTTAGTTGTATAACCACTGTTTCTGAGAACTGCTGTACATCTGTGTTGCATGAAGTCAACCAACTTCTGGCACCTGTAAACAGGTATTCCAGCCCAGGATGATTGGACTTACATTCCACAGTTCTTCTCTATTTCTTGGTTTTGCCTCAGAAACTGCATTTTTGATGTCACCCCACAAGTTTTCTATTTGATTAAGATCCGGGATTGGGCTGGCCACTCCATAACGTCAATACTGTTGGTTTGGAACCAAGATGTTGCACGTTTACTGGTGTGTTTTGGGTTGTTGTCTTGTTGAAACACCAAGGGCATGTCCTCTTCAGCATAAGGCAGTATGACCTCTTCAAGCATTCTGATGTATTCAAACTGATCCATGATCCCTGATATGCGATAAATAGGCCCAACACCTTAGTATGAGAAACATCCCCATATCACGATGCTTGCGCCACCATGCTTCACTGTCTTCACAGTGTACTGTGACTTGAATTCAGTGTTTGGGGGCCATCTGACAAACTGTCTCCGGCCACTAGACCCAAAAAGAACAATCTTACTTTCATCAGTCCACAAAATGTTGCGTCATTTCTCTTTAGGCCAGTCAATGTGCTCTTTGGCAAATTGCAACCTCTTCAGCACAAGTCTTTTTTTTAAACAGTGGGACTTTGCGGGGGCTTCTTGCAGATAGCTTGGCTTCACATAGGCGTCTTCTAATTGCAACAGTACTCACAGGTAACTTTAGACCTTCTTTGATCTTTCTGGAGCTGATTGTTGGCTGAGTCCTTGCCATTTTGGCTATTCTTCTATCCATTTGAATGGTAGTTTTTTGCTTGCTTCCATGTCTTTCGGGTTTTGGTTGCCATTTTAAAGCATTTGCGATCAATTTAGCTGAGCAGCATATCATTTTCTGCACTTCTTTATATGTTTTCCCCTCTCCAATCAACTTTTTAATCAAGGTACGCTGTTCTTCTGAACAATGTCTGGAACGACCCATTTCCCTCAGAATTTCAGAGAGAAATGCACTGTAACCAGCATATACAACATTTGCTGCCTTACTTCCTTAACCACTTCCTTACTGGGCACTTAAACCCCCCTCCTGCCCAGACCAATTTTTGGCTTTCAGCGCTGTCGCATTTTGAATGACAATTGCGCAGTCGTGCGGCGTTGTACCCAAATAAAATTTGCGTCCTTTTTTCCCACAAATAGAGCTTTCTTTTGGTGGTATTTGATCACCTCTGCGTCATTTCTGATCGTCGCTATAAACAAAAAATGAGCGACAATTTTGCAAAAAAGAACAATATTTTTTACTTTTTGCTAAAGTACAAATCCATTAAAAAAAATTATTCATCAGTTTTGGCCGATATATATTCTTCTACATATTTTTGGTAAAAAAAAAATAAATCGCAATCGGCGTATTTTGATTGGTTTGCGCAAAAGTTATCGTGTCTACAAACTGGGAATTGATTTATGGCGTTTTTATTATTTTTTTATTTTTTACAAGTAATGGCGGCGATCTGCGATTTTTATCGGGACTGCAATATTGCAGCAGACATGTCGGACATTTTTTACACATTTTTGGGACCAATGACATTTATACAGCGATCAGAAATTTAAATATCCACTGATTACTGTGTAAATGTCATTGGCAGTGAAGGGGTTAAATATGTTCCCTGGGTGTGTTCTAACTGTGGGGGGGCGGGGCTGGCCGGGACATAACAGATCTAACTGATCCCAGTGACAGGGATCCGTAGATCTGGTATGTCCCCTGTCACAGAACGGGGAACTGCCGTGTTTACATCGGCGGTTCCCCGTTCTGAGGCTGCTAAAAGAGACCGGCGGGTCTCGGGCAGACATCGAGTCCGCCCGACCCACGGGCGCGCGAGGAGCGTGCACAGGGGACGACATCCATGGACGTCGTCCCGGCATTTCAGATCCGCGCTGGAGCCGTACTTCGGCAATAGCGCGGATCTGTAGGGGTTAAATAAGAGCAATAATTGCCAACTGTTTTTCAAAGAATGAATGACCTCATTAATTGAACTCCACACTGCTATTCTTTTGAACATGCCTCTTTCAATTAGTAATTCAATTACACAGAATCAGCAGCATGCATGTCATGACCGTTGGGTCTGTTGGATTTCTATTACTCTACTACACCTACTAGTAAATTATTTGTATATCATTTCTACCAAAAACAGTGACTGATCAGGTTAGTGATGTCTGACTGCTATTATTTTGAACACAACTGTAATTCTATTCTAGTTCTTTTATGGTACTTTACAAGGGAAGTTTCTGACCTGACAGCTTTTTCAGGCATTGAAACCTATTGCTTTTGGGGGGGGGGGGGGTGTGGGGTAATAAGCAGAAGAGGCACGTTGAAGCCTAGGCCTTACCTTTATCCTAGGGCAGGTTCTGATCTTCTCAGCAACCAGGACATCATTCTTTGGTCTAGCTCATAAAGAGGAGCTTCTCTTCCTTGTTATACTCACAGGCTAGTCAATCTTTTAGCGATTTACTCTTTTTGATCAACCTGGATGGACCCGGTCAACACCCTGCTGGGCCTGTTACCAATTATTCAGTTGACCAAGATTACCCTCTAATAAAATTGTACGGCATAGTATACATCAAATTTACATAAATGTTGGAGAACAGGTGTACTTATAGATCTTTATTCAATATTTGTTGTTCTGTAGCCATTAAAGTCCCACTTATTATATAGAGCAGTGGTTCTCAACTTCGGTCCTCGGGACCCACCAACAGGCCAGATTTTAAGTATTACCTTGGGGAGATGCAGACTAGAATACTGCAATCACTGAGCAGCAAACGATATCACCTGTGATGTATGTCAGTTATCTGCAAACCTGGCCTGTTAGTGGGTCCCGAGGGCTGGAGTTGAGAACCACTGATATAGAGGGTATTCATCTATGTAGGCTGCCCATTAGCACTATATTTTTCAATTGTTTCTGCAAGTATTCAGTTGGACTGCTTTAGGATGTTCCACAAGTGACAAACAATCTGTGCCCCTCAAGAAAGAAAATAGGAATTATGGACTCTGTAAAATCTTCTTTTAGTGTCCATTGAGGGACACAGGTGGGATCACTCTGTCCTTATAAATCACTCTCTTAGTACTGCTTTGCTACAAAACAGCCATGCTAGTGGGGTGAGGGGTTAGCCCGGGTAGGTCTACAATTTTTGTTTAGTCATTGTCCAAGCCTCCTGTATGCGATAGTATAAGCTGAAGGTAAATTTAGTTCTGTCTCTCTCAAAGGACTCCATGAAAAGGACTGAACGGTTCCCACATCGCATTTCCCCCGCAGGCAGTTCACACCGCCCTCTGTGAACCACTAGGGGTGTCAATACAAAGTTAATGACACCCCCAGATCGGTTCACAGATCACAGTGCAAACTGTGGATTCAAACAAGAATGGAATCAGATGGGTGTAAACGCCCATGCGATCCGATTCCAGTGCGGGAAAAAAGTCCCTGCACCTTTTTTGTGTGAATCCAATGCAAGTTCAGCCATAAAACTGTATGTCTGAACTCGCATTGCACAGATATCGCATGTGATCAGCGCAGCAATGCAGGTGCGAATCACATGCCATGTCTGTGTTTGCCTATGTGTGAACCCAGACTGAAAGTCTCTTATATCTTTCAGTGTTTTCATACGTCACGCCCGGTCCTCCGAGGCGCCTAGAGCTGACTGGTGACCATCTGGTCACCAGTCAGCTCTATGGTCAACTACCACTGGCGACGGATCAATTCTCCGGGCCGCCGATGGCACAGGCAGGCCCGGCCTCCCCTGCCTGTAAGATCGATCAAGCGGCTGAACTGCCGCTGATTGTTCTTACGGTGCAGGGAATCACCGGCGGAAAAAAAGGGATTTTATTAAAACTTACCGTAAAATCCTTTTCTCCGAGTTCACTGACAGACGCAGCTCTTCATTGACTTTGTGGGTTTTATGTTCGTCCCACTAGGAGTTAACTAGGCAGGGAAAAGAAACAGCTGGCCCCTCCCCTGGGGGCCGTCCTCTCTTCCTACATCAAACCCCCTCATAGCATAGCTCCTCAATTCGTACACAAGCCGTATAGAAACAGAGCCCAGAGGGGTGGGTGCTGCGTCTGTCAGTGAACTCTGAGAAAAGGATTTTACGGTAAGTTTTAATAAAATCCCTTTTTCTCCTTACGTTCACTGACAGACGCAGCTCTTCATTGACTTTGTGGGGACGTCCCCAAGCTGTGTCAAAAAAGAGGGGTGGGTAAAAGCTAACAACTGTACCCAACTGAACCTCTGAGGAGGCGCCAGACGCGCCTACACCGCCGCCTGCAAAACTTTGCAGCCAAAAACAGCATCCGAAGATGCAAACACATCAACTTTATAAAACTTAGTGAAAGTGTGAACCGAGGCCCAAGTGGCCGCTTTGCACACCTGGAACACCGAAGCCTGGTGTCTGAAAGCCCAGGAAGTACTAACCGCCCGGGTAGAGTGAGCCGTGACTGGAAAAGGGGGAACCTTGCCCCGAACAGAATACGCATGAGTCACGGTTTTTCTGATCCAATGAGAAATCGTAGCCGAAGAGGCCGCCAATCCTTTACGCAGGCCCTCTGGCAGAACAAACAAGGCGTCAGCTTTTCGAAAGGGAGCTGTAGCAGCCAAGTACACCCGTAAGGCCCTCACTACGTCCAAGGCATGCAACTCAAACTCCTTTGGGTGCGATGGACGAGAGCACAATGAAGGCCGGACAATATCTTAATTGATGTGAAAAGAAGAAACTACCTTCGGAAGAAAAGAAGGAGAGGGTCGCAAGACCGCCTTATCCCTATGCATTATCAAATAAGGAGACTTGCACGATAGTGCAGCCAATTCCGACACCCTTCTGGCAGAAGTGATGGCAACTAAGAAGGCCACCTTCTGCGACAGAAGCTGTAAGGAAATCTCCCTGATTTTCTCATAAGCTGGTTTCTGAAGAACAGAAAGCACCAGATTCAGATCCCACGGAGCCATCGGAGATCTTACCCGAGGCGCCACATGTCGCACACCTTGTACAAAGGTACGAATCAGAGAGTGTGAAGCTAAGGGTCTCTGAAAGAGTATGGCTAAAGCCGAGATCTGGCCCTTCAGAGTACTCAAGGCCAAATTCTTATTCAGGCCCTGCTGTAAAAAGGTCAGGACCCTGGACACGACATAAGAGCAAGGGTTATAGCCCTCTGCCTCGCACCAAGCAATGTAAACCTTCCAGGTGCGGTGATAAATCTTACGAGAAGTGCACTTGCAAGCTTTCAACAGAGTAGGGATTACGAAGTCGGCGACCCCCCTATCCCTCAGCACCTGGGACTCAATAGCCAAGATGTCAAAGCCAGCGAGGGTAAAGCAGGGTGCAATATGGGTCCTTGAGACAGAAGATCGTCTCGCATCGGGAGCCGCCAAGGGGCGTCTGCCACCATGTGCACCACGCCGGTATATCAGGTGCGCCGGGGCCACCAGAATAGTTGGTATCCCCTCCATCATGATTCTGCGTACCAATCTCGGGAGCAGTTTTATCAGAGGGAAGGCGTACAGGAGACGATAACGGCTCCAGGGAGCCACTAGAGCGTCCATGGCCACTGCCAACGGATCCCTCGTTCTGGACACAAAGGTTCTCACTTTGTGATTGAACCGGGACGCCATGAGATCCACATCCGGCGTCCCCCATCTGCGGCAAATCTGATTGAACACCTCCGGGTGGAGGGACCACTCCCCCTGGTCCAGCGTCTGGCGACTGAGAAAATCCGCCTGCCAGTTCTCCACGCCTGGATGGTAAACTGCTGAAATAGCCGGAACGTGAAGTTCTGCCCATCGCAGTATCAGAGCTGCCTCTGCTGCAGCCGCTGGACTCCTTGTGCCGCTCTGATGGTTCACATACGCCACCGCTGTGGCATTGTCTGATTGAATTTGGATCGGACGGCCCTGCAATCTCATTGTCCAATGAAAAAGACACAGTCTGATTGCTCTCAGCTCCAGCACATTGATGGGCAGGCGAGCCTCCTGGGCCGACCAACGACCCTGAGCAGATAGCTGCCCCAGGACTCCACCCCAGCCAGTTAGGCTGGCGTCCGTGGTGATTATCATCCACTGAAGAGGCAACAACGACTTCCCCTGAGTTAGGGCCAAGTCCCGAAGCCACCAGATCAGAGACGCCCTGGTCTGGGGAC
Source organism: Glandirana rugosa (assembly GCA_018402905.1). Taxonomy (NCBI): domain Eukaryota; kingdom Metazoa; phylum Chordata; class Amphibia; order Anura; family Ranidae; genus Glandirana; species Glandirana rugosa. The sequence continues at coordinate 733,971 of BLSH010078348.1, read as the reverse complement.
TCAGCCGGATCGGAAGGTCCAACGACCGATGGGACTTGTCCCACTGAGTCAGGATTGCTTGTTGGAGGAAGCGAGTGTGACTCTGAGCAAAGGGTATCGCCTCGAACGACAAGACCATGAGTCCCAGCACCCTCATACAGGACCGCAATGAAGACCGACGGTGCGACAGGAGGGTGCACACTGCCGACTGTAGACACTGCAGTTTTTTCGGAGGGAGGAACACCTTCGCCTGTTCTGTGTCCAGAATGAGACCCAGATACTCCAAACGGCGGGATGGAGACACCGACGACTTCTTCAGGTTTAGTAACCAGCCGAAGTCCAGCAGGGAGGCCATTGTGATACTCACATACTCCTCCAGAGCAGAGGCAGAGTCCGCTCGCAGGAGCAGATCGTCCAGGTATGCCACTATTGCAATTCCTCTCTGACGCAGCAACGCCAACACCGGGGCTAGCAACTTTGTGAAGACCCGGGGTGCAGAGGTCAGGCCGAAAGGGAGAGCCACAAATTGAAAATGGCGATCCCCTATCGCGAACCGCAGAAACCGCTGATGTCGCGGATGGATGGGTACATGGAGGTACGCATCCCTTATGTCCAACGACGCCAAAAAATCCCCTTGGTGAAGGGCGGCCACAACTGACCGAACAGACTCCATCCGGAACTTTCGCGTCCTGACATACCTGTTCAGGGCCTTCAGGTCCAGGATGGGCCGAAATCCCTCCCCTTTTTTGGGTACCACAAAAAGGTTCGAGTAAAAACCTCGAAACCGCTCTCCTGGGGGAACAGGTACAATCACTCCTTGGTCTCAGAGAACCTCTACCACCCCGGAGAGGGCCTTCCTGCGCTCCTGCGGGAGACTTAAATTTGAAGGGAAGAACCTGTCTGGGGGTAGAGTGACGAACTCTATCCTGTACCTGGTGGACAACACCTCCTGGACCCAGCGGTCTAGCCACCGTTCCGCGAACCCCAGAAGACGTCCCCCCACTCGACACTCGGGCGGGGGCAACCCATCAGGCTGAAGAAGACTTGTCTTCCGTCTTGCGCTGCCACTGCTGTTTTCCGGCCCCTGCAGCGACCTTACCGGAACGGGTCCCTTTACTTGCCGCGCCCGGGGCGCGAAAAAACTTCTTCTGACCCGAAGGAGGGGGCTCCTGTCTACGGCGAAACGCACGCCTGCGGGGCTCCGGAAGGAAGGTACTCTTACCTCCCGTGAAATCCTTGATGATCTCATCTAGACGTGGGCCAAAAAGGCGCCCACCTTGAAAAGGGAGGTCAGCCAATCCTCTTTTGGAAGCGTGGTCACCGGACCAGGAACGCAACCAAAGAATTCGTCGGAGTCTGACGGCCGAGATCAATATTCTGGACAACAGAGGCAGAATATCCATGGCCGCATCACACAGGTATTTGATTCCTTGGAGTAAAAACTCAGCCTTCTGCGGCGCCTCCATCAGGCGACCGCCTTCTAGGTCCTTCATGAGTTCTTTCATGCATTCGGAAAAATGCTGTGCCGCCATAGCCGAAGCCAGTGCTGGTCGCACAGCAGAGCCAGCGCTCAAGAACAGGGACTTCAAAAGTGCCTCTGTCTTTCTATCAGCGGGATCCTTAAAGGAAGGAGTCCCTTCCATAGGAATAGTAGTCGCCTTAGTGAGGCGTGCAATGGGGGGGTCCACCACAGGTGATTCCTATTTCTTTAGGAAGCTTTCCTCAAAGGGATAGCGAACAGCAAAACGTGTCGTCAGCGAGGAGGAACGCTGTGGACGCCATTCACGATATAGGAAATGGTCAAAAAATTTTTTGTAAGGATAAGTCTTGGGGGCCCTAGAAGACCCGCACACATACGCAGCAGATCGTGATTCACCATCTTGATCGAGCTGCAACTTAGTGCGAATGCCAGCAATGATGGCGGCAACTAGTGCTTTTTCTTGTGCAGCTGCTTGCCCCTGGTCCCCTTCAGTTAGAACACTGTCGCCTCCCGTTTCCTCATCAGACAGGTCCGCAGGGGTCCCTGAGACCCCTGAGGCCACATCCGGCTCCGAATCCTCCCCTGAGGACAAATGAGGGGGATGCTTCCTAGGGACCCACTGAGCGGCGTCCCCATGGGGAAAAAAACTCAGTAAAAACCATCCGCAGCTGGTCCAGAAAGGCCCCTTGATCAGATTGCGTCGCTGCTGATGCCACCTCAGCAGGTTCAGCAGGGAGATCAGACATAGTTACCCCAGAAATGACACAGGAATAGAAAGGGGCGCCCCCACACACCCACAGGCCTATACTGAGGACAGCACCCACCACCACCAGCACCCGGAGGGAGCCCAGCTATACTTGCTGTTCCGCTGCCCGTTACAGTGCAGATCGTCAGGAAGAGCCGCGCTGCCCGTATCACCGCTTCCAGGGAGAAGCTGCAGCCACGTGTAGATTGCAGAGCATGCAGTCAAAATGGCCGCCGTGAACCACTAGAGGCCAAACACACCCTTCAGGAAACGTGCAGTACCGAGAATGGCCGCTCAGAGCACTAGAGGCTTAAAACGTCCACGGCTACGGCAAAATGGCAGCGGTCCGCCGCAAAATGGCAGCACGGACGAAAAGGCCCAGACAAAGGCAGGGGGGGGCAAGTTAGGGAGCTATAGTGTCCCACCAGTGGCTACCCCGGGACAATTTGTGTGAAAATCACAGTTTTTGTGTGCAGGACGTCGGGCCCCCTTCATGCCCCTAAAAAGGGGGGGGGGAGGCAGGGCGCTCACTTACCAGTCCGACGCCGCGGTAGCCACCCAAAACGCGGACTTTCCGCCCACTCATGGCGGTATGATGCAGGCCCACAGTTGCCCTGCCGAGTCGCATCGGTAAAGGGCACTAACAAGGGGATTACACCCCGGGCCGCCCGCACGGAACGGGCAAGATGCGGCGGGTCCCCTACAGCGGGACTGGCTTCGCATAATGTTGGCCAGGTCGGGGGAAAGTACAGAGTTCTAGGACTCTCTATGCCCCGACCGGCTTCTTGATAGACAGAATCATCTTGATTGCAGAAAAATAAAAATAAAAGTAGAAATAGTCACAATAGGACCACAGTTCCCCTGAAGGGAAGCCAGGTCAACTGCTTGCGAACTAGGCATTGAAACTGAGGAGCTATGCTATGAGGGGGTTTGATGTAGGAAGAGAGGATGGCCCCCAGGGGAGGGGCCAGCTGTTTCTTTTCCCTGCCTAGTTAACTCCTAGTGGGACGAACATAAAACCCACAAAGTCAATGAAGAGCTGCGTCTGTCATTGAACGTAAGGAGAAAAAACAATATCTGAATTGTGCCTGTAGCTGCTGGCACCATTCAGATATTCCTGTGCAAAGTTTGACACGTCATATGACGTTGAGAGGGTGGGAAGTGGTTAAAGTATATAATGAAAAGATTTCTGAGACTTTAAAGCCTTAGGTTTTCCACTTAAGGGCCAGATTCACCAGCTAATAAATTAAGATAATAATCCTAACATAATAATAATAAAGGTTTACCTCACTTTAAGGTGCTTAACAAAGCCAGTTCATCCTGAGGGAGCATGTCGCTGGGGATTCGGATTTCACTGCCCCCTCCCCCAACCTTGCACCCAAGGGTGGCTGATGTCAGCCAGCATGGTCTGGAGGTGGGGTTCCTGTCCCTAGGGAAAAAGGGGTCCCTGTCCTCAGAGGTGATGGGGTTCAGGTCCCTAGGGAAAATGGGGGGGGTTCCCCAATAGGGTCCCCCCCATTACAGTGTCCTCGGTCCCCCTTCACATCACTCTGCCCCCCCCATAGCATTACCCTTTGTCCCCTGAAAACAATCACCTGTTTAATGTGAAAAGTTAACTCCAGCAGTTCCCGTCCCCATCCAGCCCTGTGATCCCGGCCGCTGTGCCATGAATAGGAGAGCCCCAAAAAGTCTACAGGCACTCACGGGCCGGACATTTAATGGTGGCGGTCTGTAGTTTGCCAGCCCCTGCAGAAGATGATCGTTTCTATCCTCTCAGGAATTAATTGACAGAGACGAGGGTAAAATTTGTCTGGCAAATTAGCTCATCTTTATGACCCCAAGTGATTCCTATTAATGTCCACATCACCATCTCACCATAATGTTGACCTATAGTCTGGTCAGTAAATTTGTTTTTTCTTTTCCGCCTCTCCTGCTGAAACCAACATCTAGAGTTTGGAAACATTTCCACAGCTACAATTTGCAAATATGGTGAGAAGAAACATTATTTTCCCAAACGCTGCAAGGATGGCAAAACACATCCTGGCATGCCAGAGGTGCCCTAAAGACATCAATATACTTTATGGAATGAAATGATAAGGACCATAATGAAAGTGCAAGTAGCTTTTCCCTCCAGAGCTCTTCCAGAAGAAGTCTGCTGCTATTGGCTCATCACAAACTGTTTCTTCACCAGCAGCATCTTCAAGTAAGGAAGTGTTGCAAACTACTGCTGACATCTGTAAAACCACTCCACACTGATTTTTATTTTTTCACATGTTCCAAAAGTTTCCATTTTTCTGGGAAAACATTTTTTTTTTTTTTCTCAAGGCTTCAAAATTTCCAGACATTTTACATCTCTAGTCAAGGCGAATATCAAATACATGGGCTTTAAATTACAAAGAAACAATGCATTATTGTGTATCATGTACACACACTAATAAATCAAACAGATAGTTAAAACAATAGATTTTACTGGCAGTATAAATAGTCTAAAAACACAGATCTCACAAAGTATCTGATGCACATAAACAAGTGATCACACAACAGCACGAATTTGTAAGGTATCACGAACACATTTGATTTAAAAACATTTACTAATGGTGAAGTCATTCAACAGTTATCTGAAATTCATGATGCAATGGTTTATCAAACAGCTCAGATCCAATCACAGAATAAACTTTTACATGGCATGTACATATTTCAATAAAACGCCATCTCAGTGTGGCCAGTACCAAGAATAGCTTTTATTTGTGTGCTTACAATTCATTACATTTCTCCATTCTACTAATAAGAGCTATGAATCTGTTGTAGATGTAAAGCCCAAGCCACATTATGGGACTCATCTGGTTAATATTTCCTTATTACAAAGCATTGAGCTATTCATAATGCTAGTCTAAAATACACATAGCTCACAATTGGTAGCCCTGCTTAACATTAGGGGGGCAGACATTGTACTGAAATTGCCAGTTGCATAGCTGTTAAGTGGACTCTTACTTCAGTACTTTTTTATTTTATAGAACAATCTGCATACTTGTTCCAAGTCAGTGACTCAAAGTTTTAAATGAAAAAAGACCTTACATGATAGTATACTTTTTCATAGTAAGGAGGCAGCAATGGCAGCTTCTACATTTGTCTTCATAAGGGGTTACCTTTAAGTGAGAAACACAATCATCAGATTGTGCATTATGAAATGTCTAGAGCTTAGAACCTCACAGTTCATTGGCAGACTTTTCTTGCAAAAACCTCTCTGAAGAACAAGACAAGCAAAGTTCTGCTTCCTTTAAAAGGCTCAATACACTCACAAACATAACACACCTTTGTTTTTCATAATCTGGATATTTCAATTTTATAAAGGATTTACACGCACACATCAAATGCATTATTTTATCAATTGTAAAAGGCAATTCACAGATTGTCACTCCTTAAAATACAATAGCTTCAGTGATGTGTCTATTGAAGAGACAAAAAGAGAAATTGTTTAGTGGTGATTAAGTAATGGTTTATGAAGAAATGAGGCATTTAGCAGTTAAATGCTCATTTCACGTGAGAGGATGACTCCACACCAAATTATGTTTTTTTTATCATTATTTTATGAATTTTTTTCTCCTAATCTTGCGCAATTCACAAACTAATTTATCCTAATACATGTCCAGTATGTGCCATGTAACTGACATCTTGCAATAAAAAAAATGCATTCATTCCACGGTACTGATGTCCTCTATAGTGACTGCTGAGCACAGCGCAATGAGAACGGAAACTGCACAGTGTACAATTCCACCCCCCCTTTACAAGCCAAGTCTGGAAGACAAAATAATTTTGCCAATTTCTAGAGCACCGGTTCCTGCCAGGGTCTTTGACTGCAGTGGTCAGTGTTACCCGACAAAACTTGACTACCCGACTTGTAAAAAAAAAAAAAAAAAGATCTTTTAGCAATCTGTCCACCATCTACAGTCAACATTATGCAGTAGCAGATCTCACTTTAAAAGCAAAAAAAAAAAAAAACGACGAATAAAAAGTAGCACAAAGTTCCACTGGATGTATATTGTACAAGTTGATGCAGTAAGTATTTTATTTCTAGCATAACAAGATCCAGTAATATGTAAACAATGGGAACATTTATTCAAAAAAAAAAAAAAGTCTTGGTTTAGTCACTACCTTCTACAAATTTTTAGCTTACAGCTTTCATTATTTATACTCACATAGGCCAAGTCCAATGATACCAATGTTTCAGTATGCACAGAGAACGAGGCTCCACTAATGACCTTTCACTATCAGCATTCTCAGCTCCAAATAACTTTCTACAATCACACAGCCACAGAACTCTTCCCCAATATAGTGGAATTAGATAATAGCCTAATTTATTGGGCTATAAACATTTTTAGGTTCCCTAACTAAACCAGCCCACACACATTTCTGCAATTTTAGACCTCACAAACCAATCTATATCTTCACTGGCTATCTGCAATACCAATGGACCTGAAGGATACCCACGGGTTCATGCAATTTAGTGCCTGAACCAGAGAGACAGATGATGGCTACATGGGGAAAACAGCAAACTCCTTTACATTGAATATTTTACCACTTTGGAAATTGGATTGCAAATTGCATTTCCATATTGCTGCCTCCACAAGCAAAAAAAAAAAAAGTGGACAGCCTGTTATAACATCCCACACTCCCAGCATATCTCAGTTTTGTAACAAGCTAGTCCATTGAGGGACACAGGATTTAGAGACAATTGGACCATTCAAAAGCAATACAAACGAGGGGTGGGCAACATACCATACACAATGCTACCAGACTCAACTGTAAGGCCTCATGCACACAGGAATTTAAAAAAAACAGCCAAAAAAAGTCAGTAGCTTATCAGGGATGTTTTCTGCTTTTACCAACGTTATATTACCACCATTTTTTTGCGTTTTTAAAGGGCCAGCGGTTTCTTTTTTTCGCAATTGAGCTAAAACGTACAAAAACTTTGGGGATTGACGTTTTTGAGCCTAGGAGTGTTTGAAACGTTTTTACAGTTGAAAAGCGTCCAAAAGAACTCTCTGGTCTTGGGTTTTTTTTTACAGCTCAAAAACGTCACTGCTAAAAACAGTTTATAACAGCCTGTGTGCGCATGAACACATAGCATAACATGGAGGGTTTATTGACTGTAGAAAAAACGTCTGCAGCTAAAAACAGCTGCTGTAAAAACAGTCAAACGTCCTGTGTGCATGAGGCCTAAAAAAAAAACTGCCAAGCAGCTCAAAAAAGCAGTCCGAAGGACCTTTCACCTGAAGCTGGCATCAAATAAGGCCTGAATATCTACCTGGCAAAACTTAAGAGAACGTGTGAACAGAAGGCAGCAGCCTTGCAAATCAGAGAAAGAGTTGATCCATGCTAAAAAAGCCCAAGGAGCACCCTAGGATATAGTAGAGTGCATCTTGGCAGGAAAGGCTGGAACCTAATCACTATGGTTCCATTCAAACCTGGGCGTTTTGGGATTGCGGCAGAATCACTGCGATTCTGCCCGTGATATCATAATGCACTACAATGGCAAAACACATTTTTCCACAATTTATCACATCACGTGAAGCTTGTTGCCCTAAAAGGGAGTAGGAGCTTCTTTTGGGCAACAACCTTCACACACTGCAATTGCCAGGGGATTAATCACGCCACAATCGTGGCAAAGCCGCATCACGTTTTAGGTGCCATTAAAAATAATGGTGCCTGAACCCGCTTTTTGCCATTGTAGTGCGTTTTGAGGTCGCGGGCAGAATCACAGCTATTCTGCCGCAATCTGAAAACGCCGTAGTAGCCCTATACTAGGAGCTTGAAAGATGATCTGCATGAGAAAGTTAGAAATGGTGGAACAAGAAGATGGCTTGCCTTTGTGGGGATCATCCAGAATAACTGAGACAGTAAGCCACAGTTGCTGAGAGGTAGACATGCACAGCTCGAACTACATCTAGACAATGAGGGGTAATCCCCTTCTGTTGTAGTTTGGTCAAACAGAGGGACAAAAACACAATGTCCTGGTTGAGGTGAAAGGTGTATACTACTTTAGCAAAGAAGGAGGCTCTAGGCCTTAATAACCTTTTATATTCTTACACGACGACAAATTGGTATTAACAGGACAAAAGTAGCCAGTTCAGGCATAAACCTCACAAAGGTGATGGCATCCAAGAACACAACCTTCTGAGCGAAAATGGAAAGGGGAATATTTCCGATGGGTTCAAATGGCAGTTTTTAAAGCACCAAGAGAACGAAAATTCTAGTCATCTGTGGGCAACATGGGTAGGTACAAGGGGCCCACATGAGAAACACCCTGTGCAAAAGTTATAATCAATGAATGGGTGGCTAGTAGCTCCGGGAACAAATTGCAAGTGCCAAGATATGACCAATGATGGTACTCCAATTGCTGATCCAGACCTGACTGCGTAAATGTCAGGATTCATCCCACTGAATATTTTCAGGGATAAAGGCTGGTTTTCTTGCACAAAGCAAAGTATGCCTTCCACGTGTGATGGTACAGCTTGCGGGAAGCAGATTTCCTAGCTTTTAACAAGATGGAGATCACTGAATCAGATAGGTGCCTTTTCTATAAAACCTCAGTTTCAACCACCATGCCATTTGTCAACAACTGTGAAGCAGGATGATAATTCAGACCTTGGGCTAAATGATCCAGTCAACCTGGAAGAGCCCACACAATGTCTGCTAGGAGTCCTATCCAATCAGTCCCACATGCACCTGGGCCAGTGCAGGGCTGAGCATCCCTGCATCTCGATTCTTTGAAGCAGATGAAGAGGTTTTAAAGGAAGGATGTAGACCCAGGCGTACTGGTCCCACAAAGCCACCTGAGCGTCCAACCCTGTTGTAGACAACCCTGTCCAGTTTGTTGTTGAACATGGAGGACAGAAGGTCCTCATCTGGCGTTCCCCCACACAGGTTTTGGAACACCTTTCTTTTGGGTCCAGGCAGACCCAATCCCACTCTCCTGAAGCTGCAGAATTTCGGTTAGGAGATGGGATTCCTCTGGGGTGCAAATCTCCTGCGCCTACAAGGTGTCTAGCAGAGACCCTCGAGAATAAAATAGCAATTGTTGCAATATTTTGTCACACAATATTTGCACAGTGTTTTTTTTAAAACGCAATTTTTTGGGAAAAAAAATAAACAATGAATAAAAAAAATGCACACCCCATTTTTTATTTTAAATATGAAAGATGATGTTACGCCGAGTAAATAGATACCCAACATGTCACGCTTTAAAATTGAGCACACTCGCGTCATGGCAACAAACTACGATACTTAAAAACACAGGTGTCAAACACAAGGCCCGCGGGCCGAATCCGGCCCTCCAGGCCATTTCATGTGGCCCTCGCACCTCTCCTGCAGCTGCAGGGGAGCTCCAGCCCACCTCTGGTCCTCCTCCAGACCCTTTACTTTCTGCTTTCCAGCAATGCATCCAGTTTCTTCCCAGCAGAAGCATAAGGCAAGGGGGTGCACTTTGATGTAAGGGAGGGTGGAGGATTCAACTTCTGGTGGGGGTGACTCTTGACATCTAATGGAAGGGAAGGGGATGCTCTGGACATATAGTCTTAAAGATACAACCGGCCCTTTTATGGGCAATCATAATGCTGATGTGGCCCACAATGAAATTGAGTTTGACACCACTGCTTAAAAATATCCATAGGCGACGCTTTAAACATTTTTACACCTTATAGAGTTACAGAGGAGGTCTAGTGCTAGAATTATTGCTCCCACTCCAACGTTGACGGTGACACCTCACGTGTGGTGCGAACACCGTTAACATATGCATGTGTGACTTACAGATCCTTTTTTTTTTTTAAAAGCAAACAAGGATTGTTTACTTCTGTCCTAGACAGGAAGTGATGGATGTCGCTCCGGTCCTCCAAGACCATAGAGGCGATCAGGTCTCCGAGAACCTCTATGGCCAGGTGCATGACCCATCGTATTGTTTCTCGGGCGCGCCGGTAAAAACGGTAAGCCTGTGAAACACTGGCAAGTGGCAGCAGGAGCGCCCCCTCCCGCCGCTTATGAAGCCAATCCAGCGGCTAATTAGACGCTCTGACCTCTTTCATGGGAAAGCCAGCTGCCGGCTGAAGAAAAATCAATACCGAGGTTATGGCTGCGGTCGGCAAGTGGTTAAAAATGTAAACATGTATATTGAGCCAACACATTTAAGGGGAATGTACCCCCCCCCCCCTTCAGGGTTTTTGCTGTGTGCTATTGGATGGAAATGGTTCCCAAAATGAAGATATATTGATTATGAGATGTCAGAAAGCAAAATGGCAGAGTGCCAGTTAGGGATGCAGAGATTCTGCTTTCAGAAATCTCATACATCAAGCTCGCAAAACAGCCCTGAAGGGGGAGTCCATTCCCCCGAAATGCAATGGCTCAATATACGTTTACACTTTTAATAAACAGCTTATGAACCATACATCAAAAGTTGCAGTTTTCTGGACATTGGGCGCACCTTTCCTAACCAAGTTTTTTCACTGAAACAACCATAAGGCTGTATAGGAAAGATAGCAGCCCAAGACCCTAAGAGGGTCCATCACCACCACCACCATTGAGCATGGCTTACCAGAAGGGATTTCTTCCACTTTGCCCACATAATCACCCAGGACCAGTGACTGATCCATGATCCATTTAGTAGTCTTAAGGCCTCAGAGATCCTAAACTGGTAGCAAGGCTGGAATATCCTACAGGCTGCTACTCCAACTTTAAGTGGGCACACAGTGCAGTAAGTCAAATTGGTCTCTGTAAGCCTAAAGTTATACTGAGAAAACTGCACTACGTATATAGCCTTTGCAGCCAGTCAGCAATCTCGTGAAATTCTATACAACTTAAGAGAAATTCGGTTAGGTTAGGACCAAGGAGGGGGATGCACCTGATGGAGCGAAGGAAGACTTAGAGGAATGTAGCAACTCATGCACATTCTGAACTGTCTGCATCAGGTTCTTGCAAGAGAACACCGTAGACCGCGCCAAAACTGTTAATGGAGGGACCCTGTAAGCGGGACTTCTTTTCGCGTGTCTGGGATCAGACATGTTGCACCCCAAGCAGGGACAAATTAGTTCTAATAAAACGCAAAACCTTGAGCACCCACAAACAGACTGCTAGAAGCAAGAAAGGCTCCAATGACCAGATCTGAGCAGGTCACTGTGCGCAGCAGCAAGGACTAACCAAGGTAAAAGAGTACATTCCTTGCAATAAGGGGCAGTGGCAGGAAGGTGCTACCTCACACTGAATGATAGGAACAGGAGCATGGAATGTGTATGTATGACACTCCCTAGCGACACAGGACAGTGATTCTAAAAAAGCATTTAATTTTCAACGATATTGCACAGAGCGGTAACTTAGCTCCTCTATGGCGGTTCCCTGCTGGCACTGTCCACTCCTACTTCTTCCAAGTGCCCCCTAAGCAAGTCAAATGCTAAGGGGGCACCTGTGAAGGCAGGCTCCTAAACCCAGGCTGTGTGCATCCATAGACACACAAAGCGCTGGCAAGCCATGCCCCTCGCCCCCCTTAGTGTTTCCTGTGAGACCAGGAGGGGAAGGAAGAACAGCAGCTGGGATGGCGCTGGAGCTGCAAGAGGTGTCAGGTAAGTGTTTAAAGTTTGGGGGAACAGTTGGCGAGCATCTTTTACCTTAGTGCTGTGAATGTATTAAGGTAAAAAAAGGGTCTAGCATTTTGAACCACTTTGATTCCTCAGCACTGGTAAAGTCCAAAAGATAAAAAAAAAAAAAAAATAATCAGAGCGAGATCCCCATTAGCATGTTAAAAATCCATTGGATACCATATGGACTTCATCAGGTGTTGGAATGCAACAGTAGCTTAGAAATCTCAAGTCGGCATGTGAAAAAACTATTTTGACAGCTGTCAAAAGCCACGGGAACACGGCATCCTGCAGCACTATACGCTATCTCGTGGTAATCCCTACGTGGTACTGGGCATAGTGGGCGGTGATAGGGGGCGGTACCTAGAGTAACCAAATGAAGGGGTTGGGACCCAAGTACCGCTTCTTATCCCCAGTATCACGTAGGAAATACCATGAGGCAGTGTATAGTGCCACAGGATGCTGGGTTCTGGAGGCTTTTTTTGACAGCTGTCAAAATAGTTTCTTCACATGCCGGCTTGAGATTCCTAAACTGCTGCTGCATTCCAACACCTGAAGTCCACATGGTATCCGTGTGCTGATGTCAAGAGTTTTAAATGTAATGGCACTATGTTTTTTGTTGTAATAAATGGATTTTTAACATGCTAATGTGGATCTCGCGCTGATGTTTTTTTTATCTTTTGGACATTACCAATGCTGAGGAATCAAACTTTTGACCTTTCCTGATCCTCCCGGATCTATACTGTAAGCTGCAGGATCCTTGTGGAAGAGTCATCAAATTCCCCTGAACTGTTTTTATGTTGGTGAAAGCTGGGACTTGTATTGTGCTATGCTGGTTTGTTTTTCACTCAGCATTGGTAATGCTGCTGCTCAATGGTTCTAATAAGTAGCTCCAGGTGCTCAGCCCACATGGCCTACTCATAAAATGAGTCTTTAGAGGCCGGTCCATACCAGAGGCACCATAGCTCTGAACCTGGAATGCATTCTGCAGCTAACTGACCATACACAGAGGTCTGGAAGACACCACAGTGCAGAGCTCAGTGTCCTAAGATCACATTCCAGGCAGACCCGGCGATTGCCCAAGGCAACAGGGCCTTAGTATGGCCTCCAAAGCAATTGGTGTATTATTGAAGATACACCAATTTGGATGGCTGCTCAAGATGAAGTCTTTATTGAAGAGACAATCTTGTAAAAAAAAAAAAAAAAATGGCTATTAAAAAGGGTTCATTATGTGGTTATCGAAACCTCCGGTATGATTCCGGGACAACGGAACCCGTTAGCGGCCCAGACGGACCTTACACTAGAATCCT
>BLSH010078348.1:665458-684315 GCA_018402905.1 Glandirana rugosa | reverse complement strand
GAAGACAGGTGGGGGGGGACAAGGGCCACAGAAGACAGGTGGGGGGGAGACATTGGAGACACTGGAATCACTGGAGACATTGGGGGCACTAAGCGCACTGGGGGGCATTGGATACACTGGGGTCACTAGGAACAGTGGGGGTCACTGGACACACTGAGGTCACTGGACACACTGGGGACACCAGGGTCACTGGGATCACTGGAGACACTAGGAACAATAGACACACTGGGGTCAATCGAGACACTGGGGTCACTAAGCGCACTGGGGTCCTTGGAGACACTGGGGACACTAGAAACACTGGGGTCACTGGAGACACTGGGGTCACTAAGAGCACTGGGGTCCCTGGAGACACTGGGGACATTGGGGGCACTAGTCACACTGGGGACATTGGAGACACTGGGGTCACTGAAGACACTGGGATCACTGGGGACATTGGAGACACTAGCGCCACTGGAGACACTGGAGTCATGGGAGACACTGGGGCCACTTAGCACACTGGGGCCCCTGGAGACACTGGGGACATTGGGGCCACTGGGATCATTGGAGACAGTGGGGACACTAGACACACTGGGGTCTTGGGAGACACTGGGGACATTGGGGCTACTGGAGACACTGGGGTCACAGGGGACACTAGACACGCTGGGGTCACTAAGAGCACTGGGGTGTCCAGAGACACTGGGGACATTGGAGACACTGGGATGAGTTGAGACACTGGGGGCACTAAACGCACTGGGACCATTGGAGACGCTGAGGTCAATGGAGACACTAAGGCACTAGGCACACTGGGGATATTGGAGACACTGGGGTCACTAAGCGCACTGGGGTCTCCTCTCCAGAGACTCTGGGAACATTGGAGACACTGGGATGAGTGGAGACACTGGGGGCACTAAACGCACTGGGGCCATTGGAGACGCTAAGGTCAATGGAGACACTAAGGCACTAGGCACACTGGGGACATTGGAGACACTGGAGACACTGGGGTCACTGGGGTCACTGAAGACACTGGGATCACTGAAGACACTGGGGACATTGGAGACAATAGGGCCACTGGAGACACTGGAGTCATGGGAGACTCTGGGGTCACTAAGCACACTGGGGCCCCTGGAGACACTGGGGACATTGGAGATATTGGGGCCACTGGGATCATTGGAGACACTGGGGACACTAGACACACTGGGTTCATGGGAGACACTGGGTCACTAAGCGCACTGGGGCCCCTGGAGACATTGGAGACACTGGGGCCACTGAGGTCAATTGAGACACTAAGGTACTAGGCACACTGGGGATATTGGAGACACTGGGGTCACTAAGCGCACTGGGGTCTCCAGAGACTCTGGGAACATTGGAGACACTGGGATGAGTGGAGACACTGGGGGCACTAAACGCACTGGGGCCATTGGAGACGCTAAGGTCAATGGAGAGACTAAGGCACTAGGCACACTGGGAACATTGGAGACACTGGGGTCACTGGGGTCACTGAAGACACTGGGATCACTGAAGACACTGGGGACATTGGAGACAATAGGGCCACTGGAGACACTGGAGTCATGGGAGACACTGGGGTCACTAAGCACACTGGGGCCCCTGGAGACACTGGGGACATTGGAGCTATTGGGGCCAATGGGATCATTGGAGACACTGGGGTCACTGGGGATACTGGAGACATAGGGGTCACAGAGAACACTGGAGACATTGGAGTCACTGGAGATACTGGGGTCACTGGAGACATAGGGGCGCTGGAGACACTAGGGACATTGGAACCACTGGAGACAGTGGGGACAATGGGCACACTGGGGTCACTGGAGACATAGGGGTCACTGAGTTTTGTGAGGCGACGCATTATGTCTCCTGTTCTTTGTTCGGTCAGAGGCAAACATTTCTCTCCATTTAACCCAAGCGGGTCGCATAAGCAAGTCTCTCAGTCTGTACCCTCCTGTGGTGTGCCTCTTCCTGAGTCTGCCAGGTTACTAGGGGGAACGCCTCAGGAGGACACAGACAGACTGAATGGCTTTGTGTCAGCTTTTCTGACAACAACACGCTGATCATATAGAGCCTGAGTCTAGCCACAACCTATTATATTTGGATAGAAGGAGGGAAGGGTTGAAGCTTCTGGGAAGTTTTTTATTGCTGCATGTGACCTCACTGGGGAGATTCCCCTCCCTATGTGTCCTGTGACACCAGGGCAACAAATGAGGACTGGGGGACACCAGAACAGATATGCACAGAGAGCAATATGCTTTAACCACTTCAGCTCCAGAAGGATTTACCCACTTCCTGACCAGGCCATTTTTTGCAATACGGCACTGCGCCGCTTTAACTGACAATTGCGCGGTCATGCAACGCTGTATCCAAACAAAACTGACGACCTTTTTTTCCTGCAAAGAACTTTCTTTTGGTGGTATTTGATCACCTCTGTGGTTTTTATTTTTTGCTCTATAA
Organism: Glandirana rugosa; assembly: GCA_018402905.1. Taxonomy (NCBI): domain Eukaryota; kingdom Metazoa; phylum Chordata; class Amphibia; order Anura; family Ranidae; genus Glandirana; species Glandirana rugosa. Next base: position 681,876 of record BLSH010078348.1, on the reverse strand, counting down.
ACAAAGAGCGAAATTTTGAAAAAATAAATTTTACTTTTTGATATAATACATATCAAAAAATATATATATATAAAAACTAATTTATTCATCATATATTCTAATATATATTTTTGGTAAAAAAAAATCACAATAAACGTATATTGATTGGTTTGGGCAAAAGTTATCGCATCTACAAACTATGGGATAGATTTAGGAACTAATTTATTTTTATTTATTCTTACTGGTAATGGCGGCAATCTGCAATTTTTAGCGGGACTGCGATATTGCGGTGGACAGATCAGACATTTTTGACACTTTTTTGGGACCACTGACATTTATACAGCGATCAGAGCTAAAACTAGCCACTGATTACTGTACAAATGTCATTGGCAGGGAAGGGGGTGGAAAGATCACCGGGAACAGCAGATCTCTCTCCACTTCCCTGTCTGAATGGGGACAGTGTCTCCAGGGACCCCAGTGCAGTTAGTGACCCCAGTGTCTCCAATGACCCCAGTGTGTCTGGTGTCCCCAGTGACTCCAGTGATCCCAGTGTCTCCAACGTCCCCAATGACCCCTGTCTGAATGGGGATCTGTTTGTTTACATCAACAGATCCCCGTTCTGGCTGTGTGAGGAGCGATCGCGGGTGGCCGGCGGACATTGCGCCTGCTGGCCACGCGCATCGGCTCCAGAGACGTGCAGCGGCGCACACCCCCTACAGTCTCTTAAAGTGCCGCCATACAGCTACAACGATTTGCACAGGAGAGCCAACCTGCTGCCGTCAATTGGCTAAATCTGCCATCTGTATCCCACTGGGGAGATTTCCCTTCATTTCCCATCCCATAGCCAAAACAGGAATAAGGGAGGAAATCCCTCTAAAGTGAGGGAATTGCTTGTTGTCATCAGAACTAAAAGAACTGAAAGAATTCCCCAATATTCCTATTCTGGGGACAACCCAAAATTTTCTTTTCCTTTCACTTTTGATAATGTGGTAAACAGGGTAAATAAGGAGAGTAAATCCTCCTGATGGGGCACAGACAACAATAAAAACCCGACAGATTCTCCGCAACTTACTCAGCCCTCAAGGACCATCGCCCCTACTCCAAAATCATTACCTCTCAAAATGGGTAGAGGAGCTAAACTCGAGTGTCACCCCTGACATGTGGACACGAGCCTTCAAACTTACCTACACAGCCTCCCACTGCTCCAACCATTGTGGGAATCCTACCAAAAAACCAAACACAGACTGTACCTAGCACCCTATCGTCTCTCAAAATTCTTCCCAGGACATCCTACTACTTGTTGGAGGTCCTGTGGAAGTACTGGTACCATAGCACACATCCTGTGGTTTTGCAGATCCATAAGCTCATATTGGAGACAGGTTTTTGGTCTGATTTCCTTAATATCGCATATTCCAACTGCTCCTAACTCTTCACTAGCAATATTTCCAGAGGCAGCCCATCCGTTGAGGCCGCACGGATTATCCATGCGTCCGGCCCCTTTCAGGATGCCCGGTGCATGAATTACAATTGCGGGGGGGTGGGTTTTTGTGAAGCACCGACTAGAGCCAGAGGCTCTAATAGGCTTCAAAATAGGGTTGGCTCAGGGTGCAGAGAGTGCGCTCTCAGCCTACCCAGGTGTGCTACAACAGCGAATGCCTGGTATATGTTCTGAAAGCAGATACCCTAAAAAAATGAAATATTGGTAGTTCCAATTTTTTATGTCTCATGATATAAGTGCAACAGTTTAGGAAATGTAAACTTTCAGTAAAACTACATTAAAATTAAAACAGAACCTTACTCACCTCGGTTCCGCAATGTGCCATCCGAGCTCCCCACCAGGCCGCTGACATATTCGGCAGCTGGCTTCCAGGTCTCGATAGGCAGCCGTTGTCATTGGCCAGGTGGGGATGATGTAAATCCTCTGCATGTGCAGGAGTTCTGTCAGATTCAGCATTGCCGAATTTGTACAGTGAGCTGCTAGCTGTCAGGTAAGTGACTTTAACCCCTTCCTGTCGATGTAACACATATATGCGGCCCCACTGCACTGGGCTTTTTTCTGTGGGGCAGCATATACGTGTATCTCCCTTTGTGCTGGGAGCGTGCCGCACAGCGCACTCTCAGCACAGAGACAAGGGTCTCATCAAGAGCCCTGGGCTACCAATCGGGACTGGGAACTCCCGATTCCAGGTCACCTGATCGCTGTGGTAGCCTCTGATTGGCTACCACAGTGATCAGTATCTATGAAGCGTGCCCCCTGTGTTTCTCTCTCTGTCTTTATGGACCTTGCTTTGTGCACTGGTCCAAATCATTTTGGTGGAGCGGGGATTACGGTGTGGGGTCCATTTTCAGAGGTTGGGCTTGGCCCCTTAGCTCCAGTGAAGGGAACTCTTAAGGCGTTAGCATACCAAGATATTTTGGACAATTTCATGCTCCCAACTTTGTGGGAACAGTTTGGGGATGGCCCCTTCCTGTTCCAACATGACTGCGCTCCAGTGCACAAACAAGGTGGACATGGATGAGCGAGTTTGGGGTGGAGGAACTTGACTGTCCTGATCTCAAGCCAACCTGATAGAACACCTTTAGGCTGGGTTCACACCTATGCGAATTGGATGCGGCTTAAACCGCATCCAATTCGCAGGACACATTGTTTTCAATGTGTCCGGTTCACATATGTGCGGTGCATTCACACTCTGCATTGCACAAAAAAAGTGTGCCTTTTCTGTGCAGTGCGGTGCGAATTCCCAGCACGTTGAGTTCAATGGGAGCGCATCTAACACGGAGATGCACTCCGCACTGAACGGGGATATTTCCCCTACTCGTGGCTCCTCCCCCATCTCTACTCCCGCAGCTGCTGCGCTGTGGGAACAGACAGGAGCCGCCAAACGGTGGCTCCGCCCCTTCCCGGCAGCAGACAGGCTGGAATTCAGCCTTAGGATGAATTAAAGAGAGACTGCAAGCCAGGCCTTCTCATCCAACATCAGTGACTGTCCTCACAAATGCACTTCTGGAAGAATGGTCAAACATACCCATAGACACACTCCTAAACCTTGGAGACAGCCTTCCCAGAAGAGTTGAGGCTGTTATAATTGCAAAGGGTGGGCCAACTTAATATTGAACCCAATGGACTAAGGCTGCATTCACACCTGACCGTTTTGTAGCTTGAAGCCTGAAGCTAAAAAACGCTGGAGGGGAAAAAAATCAATGATTCTCCATGGAGATGGTTCACATCTCCACTCAAAAACGCCTGAAGCCAAAAGCCTGAAAATGCCTGAAGCTCAAACAAGTTCTGGAAGTTTTTTTTCAGGCAGATTTGGGCGTTTTTCTGCTTTTTACATTTGTGACCTTTTGACCTGTACAAAATCACGGCAAAATCAGGGTGAAAATCGCTGCAAATTCGCAGCAAAATCACATGATTTTCTGCCTGAAAAGGACATGCTCAGGTGTGAATGCAGCCTTACACTAGGATGCCATTAAAGTTCATGTGCGTGTAAAGCAGTGGTTCTTAATCCCTATCCCCGGGACCCACTAACAGGCCAGGTTTGCAGGATAACTGAAATACATCACAGGTGATATCATTTGCTGCTCAATGATTGCAGTATTCTAGTCTTACTTAAAATCTGGCCTGTTGGTTGGTCCTGAGGACAAGAGTTGAGAACCACTGGTGTAAAGGCAGGTGTCCCAATACTTTTGACAATATAGTGTATCTGTTTGCATTGTGCTTCTGATGTCTACAATAAACACTCCATTGAGGAGAGAGCAGTGTGGTCCTGTTTTTAAAAGACTTTATTGCTGAAAAATGCTGTCTGTGCCCAACCCCTCCACCACACCGATTAATAGAATATTTTACATACAGAAAAAGGGAGCAACTGCACCATGGAAGAGGAATTTCCTCCTGGTTCTGTCTTGCATGGCTATACAAAGCTGAACAGAAGGAGCTATACTACATACAAAAATTATTTCAAATCTCTGTGAGTTGTATGTCATGAGAAAACCATGCACACAGGATGTAAAAAAATTGGATTTTTTGACTTACCATAAAATCCATTTCTCTGAGTTCATTGACAGACAAAGCATTCCATTATTCATTACTATAGGGTTACATCACCCCCTACAGGAGTAGGACTAGGCAGAAAAAAAGACTTGAGTACGCCTATGGGCAGTCCTAGGTGATATACACCCCCCTCTCTGCTATAGGCCTTCAGTTTAGTAACACGCAGTATCAGAAGTCTCAAAACTCCCAAGAGGGATGGGTGCTGTGTCTGTTAATGAACTCAGAGAAATGGATTTTACGTTAAAGTCAAAAAATCCTATTTTCTCTTTCGTTCATTGACAGACACAGCATTCCATTATTCATTACCTTAGGGACGTCCCAAAGCAGTGCCAAACATGAGGGTGGGATAACGAAAAACCCAAGGCTAACAGAGTCTGACCTCTGACAAGACTCAGGGGCTGCCAAATACACCCGATCACCCCAAATTCCGTAGGATATGTTGACCAGGGACACAGAGGGGGTAAAACAATGTCCTTATTCAAAAGAAAAACAGGAGAAGGAATGGTAAACGAGGGCAAAAACCCACCGTATCCTTGCCGAACCCCGGGTAAGGTGTACGACAAGGTAACGTCACCAGTCCCGACACCTTGCGAGCAAGTTGATAGTTACCAACAAAGGCCGCCTACTAAAACAGAGCAAGCAGGGGAATCCCCCCAATCTCCACAGGCTTCTGTAAAACTGAAAACACCAAGTCGAGACCCCACGGCAGTAGAAGAGACCGCACCAGTGGAGACAGACATCGAGCCCCTGAACAAAGGTATACACCAGGGAGTGCGAGACCAGGGGACACTGAAAACTGCCAAGGCTGACACCTGGTACGTGATGGTACTCAAGCCCATGTCAGCTCAATCCCCCGTGAAGGAAGGGCAGAATCGGAACCACAGAGAAGGACGAAAGTGTCACATCGGAACAACAGCACCTGGCTATCACAGCCAGGTCGTCAAAACAAAACCAGCAAGTAAGTAAGTAAAGTATAGGAAGATGGAAAAATGGCCCTTGGGACCGCAGATCCTCCTTGTAGAAAAGTCACCAAGGAACATCGACGACCAGGGCGTACCAGGTCAGCTTACCCAGACCAACAGTACCAATCCGGAACCAACAGAGTGACCGGAATCCCTGCAGCCATGATCTTGTGCAAAGGCCACAGCCAAAGCTAGGGAAGAGGAAAAGCCTAGACCAAACGATACCGGCCCCACGGGCCACCAGAGCATGTGAAAGGCCCACCAGAACATCCCGTGACCATGCCCGAGCTCTCGGCCCCTTTCTGATGAGCCGGGACACACAAAGTGCCCATCAGAGACCTATCCGAAGAAACACGGCCCAGCGAAGGACCCACACATGGTCTCACACTAGCGGCCTGAGGCATCCACCTGGCAGGATTCCACTCTCGGGAAACATACGTTGGAGAGGTCCGGAACGATACGTTCTGCCCACCGTAGATTTCTGGCTACTGCCAGGGCAGCCAACATTCGTTCCGCCCTGGTGATTGACATAGGCTACCGCTGTTGCTCTTGCCGACTGGATTCGCACCAGGAACCCCGGAAGGTAGTCTGCCGACAGAGCTCAGTCCCAGGACACTTCCCCACCAGTGACCACCATCCATACACGGGGAGAAAGGATTTTCTCTTGCAAAGAACCCAAGAGCAAAGCCACCAGACAAGGGAACCCATGGCTTCCTGGCCTAGCCAATCTGATCGTGCAGAGACCTTGGGCACTAGTCCCATTATGCCAGGATCTCCCTTAAAGGAGGACCTGTGCAAATGGAAACGCCTCGAAGGCAGATACCATTAGGCCCAACAACTGCATGCAGGTCTGCAGGGAGCCCCACCTGCCGGACAACAGTAGATGAAATGCATCAAGCAACTCCTTGAGTTTTGTCCAGATATAGAAACACGCTGGCCAGTACTGAAGTCTGGGTCAGGCCCAGATAACCCAGTGTTCTGGAAAGAGCCAGAGCGGACTCCAGGTAGTATAGAAACCAATTGGATTATTTCAAGGTCTGTATATGAGCTATGTCACCCTACAATTCAACGCACCAAGCCCTCCACCTTTTGACCGTGAACAGGACTGAAGAAACCCCCTGAAAAAACATTCTGACAGAAACCGGGACAAGCACACCCTGAGGAAACAGGGCTTGTACAGCCCCACAAGGAGAACTGCAAACAGTCCGGTGACAGACGCCCAATGGGAGGTAAAAATGCATTTTGGGGAACAACACTATCTTGTAACTGGACAAGATCAAGACGTCCCTCCCATTCCAGACACGAGTGAGGTCGCACCCTCAAGCTGAAGAGGCCTTGTCCGCGGGTCAGAAAAAGCCGCTCTCGGCTTGCCAGACCAGGAACCTCCCGAGGAGGGTTTGAAAGGTTTCGAACCCCTGACAGTGGACCATGAAGAACAGTCAGGCCACATACACGTCTAAGCACCACTGTGGAAACAGAGAGCTCAGTAACCAGGGCTACTGCGGCCAAGAGGCATAGCAGACCAACCGTGGGTCCGCCAAATCAGCACAGGCAGGGGGATTCAGCTCCAGGCATGTTTGCCAGATCTGTAAAACCGGAGATTCCCCTACCAGCATCATAGTTGTCTCGTGCCGTTAAGAGACAGGGGGATCCACCACTGGTGGAACAGTCCACTTCTTAAAGAGGGACCCCTCAAGAGATACCCCACTACGAGCCTATTTGGAAGCACAAAGGGGCGCTTTGGACCCTCCCATTCTTTATGGGCAAATGTTGCCAGATAGGAGGGGGAAGGGAATGCTTTTGCAGTGCCAGACGGCCCCGTACACCACTTCAGATGTGGAGGAAACATCCTCCCTACCTGACCGCACAGAGGTTGCCATTGAGGTCCCGCACAGGGGACGCCACTGAGGTCCCACACAGGGGACGCAACTGAGGTCCCGCACAGGGGAGGCCACTGAGGTCCCGTACAGGAGACGCCACTGAGGCCCCGCACAGGGGATGCCACTGAGGCCCCGCACAGGGGATGCCACTAAGGCCCTGCACAGGGGATGCCACTGAGGCCCCGCACAGGGGACGCCACTGAGGTCCCGCACAGGGGACGCCCCTAAGGCCCTCCAGGGGGCGCCGCCCAAGGTCCCGCACAGGGGAAGCCAAGCCTGGCCCCGCACGTGGGACACCCATGGAGGGCTCACCCAAAGGAGCCCCCAGAAGGGGGTCGCCCCTCTGCTAGAAGGCGGCCGTGAGGCCTAGTAGGCCAAAAGCCACCCCTAGCAGGTCACGGCCTAGCGGGCCGCAAAAGCCGCGGCACGCATTTGTTCTGCGACTGAACCGGACCGTCCGAAGCCGTGGAACGGAGGCCGGATGGGCTGAAACAGGAGGCGTGGCCTCCGCCACCCATCCTGCGGCCCCCACTTGGCCCTCGGTTGGTAGACCATAAAGCTGTGGCCTTAGTTACCGGAGGGCTGCTGCAGGAGAACTCAATCACGGCCTTCTGGTCATCTGCCCCCAGGCCCAACTAAGGCAGCAGATGGGCCAAGGGGCTACCCCATCCCCAATAACAACCCCTAGGGTGGGAGGGGGTGTGGGAAAGGGAGTCCAAAAAGGCACCTAGGCCAGAAGCCTGGGCCTCACCCGGGAAAGGGGGGAGGAGGTGAACCCCAGGGAGTACCCGCATCCCACACCCCATCCAGGGAAGGAGAGGTGGGGGTCCCCTACTCACCGATCCAGCGAAAGCCATGCGGGTATGCTCCCAGACAGATCCTCCTCACCACCTAAGTGGGGGGCTGTCGGCCATAAGGAATGCTGCGACTCAGGCCAAGACCTGGTCATATGCGGCCTCGTGAGATGTTTAACTCGCAGGGCCAGCCCCCGTCCTGTGGGGCTATGTTGCAGCCGACCTAGCACGTAGCTGCGCTCTTCAGGCGCTCGCTGGCCAGACTGGGGAGACCCTCTGGCCCTTAGTGACCAGTCCGTCACCCAGCCGGGCAGTTGCTTGTAGATCTCAATGGAAAAAAATCCAGGAAAAAAGAAAATAACAAACAAAAAAATTGCCAGGACTAGAAATCCCAGCAGGGAACTACATCCTTACTCCTGACTAGGCAGAAAAAAACTGAAGGCCTATAGCAAAGAGGAGGGTGTATATCACCTAGGACTGCCCATAGGCGTAGTCAAGTCTTTTTTTCTGCCTAGTCCTACTCCTGTAGGGGGCGATATAACCCTATGAAATCCCATATACCCCCTTCTTGGTTTTCCAAGGATAGAAGGGAAAGGGAATTGGGGGATTGCCCCCAAGAACAGCATTCAACTTTGAAGAACAATTTTCAACTGGTCATTCTTTGAGGCAGATGGCCTTGTAACTTGAACACTTTTCCTTTGGAGTAGACAAGAACATTGGAATATGGTTCAATAATAGAAGTCTGGATCAGGACCCCAGATGTTACAAGACCACTCAATGTCTCTCTTCTTCGGTCTTTTCACAATCACTTTGTCAATGTGTATAGCCAGGAAGTTTTTCCACAGTGTAGGTTTTGTCTGATTTCTGTAGGACTTTGGAACGAACATAATGTCCCACATAGCTTCATCACACCACATGTCACGTTTGGTTTCTATCTCTTCCATAATATCCCGGGGAGAATAGGGGTAGTCATACCCGTACTCTAGGGCAACCTTGCCTTGTTCCAGTCTCTGTAGCTGGGAGAATTTTGGCAGCTTTTGTCTTTCACCCTTTCCTGCTGGGGCATAAACAGTCACATCCTTTTTGATAAGGAGAGTATAAGCTTTATTTTGCACTCGAGCCTGAGCGTTAGTGCGAGGAGGGGACAGATCAGGAGCTCTGTTAGCATAGGTTTAGCAAAACCCCAAGTTCCTAGCACAGTGTATAAGGATGGATGCTTTCTCACGGTTTCCATCCAGTTGCTCCAAATGCAGAGATCCTTCCTTTTCTGAAGTCTCACAATCACACTCTGTGCCCACTTCTGATCACCAATTGGCTATTCCCTCCTCTATGGACCCATATCGGCATAGGAAGCTAGGGGATCCCACATCAATAATCCCTGGTCTTTCCTCACTTGAAGGACTGGTGGACTCTGCTCTCTGGGTTAGGTGGGTCCCTTCTGTAGCTTTAAGAGCCGGAAAATGGGTCGCGGGGATGGCTACTGATAACGTTGGCTGCTGCACTTTCCTCTTTGACTCTGTACTTTGCACCATTGATATGCAGGCCTCCTGGGTTTGGCAAACCATGGTATGGGTGTAAACCACCGGTCCCGGCCCCAGTGGCGCCCTCAGAGCACGTCTGTCTTCCCCAGAAGCGGTCATGGCAATGGGCATATTCATTTCGGTAGCAAAGCCTGTCTCCCAAATGACTTGTAGAACCCTTGGCTGACAATCACTAGGTTCTAATTGCAGCAGCATCTCCCCGCAATGGCCACACTGACCCCAGGCATGCAGTCTCACTGTCACCCGTCGGCATCTGCCACATACCAGACCTATATGTTCTTTACCTTCAGCACTGCATAGTGCTATACTCCCTCGGGGTATCAGTCTCACTCCGGTGTTGGTCAGCGCACGGCTCTGCCACCCAGTCATCTTCTCTGGCTCTCCGCTAAGTGTGCAGTAACTCCGGTCTCCGCCATCTTGCTACTCTGCACACGCGGCTTCCTCTCGGCTACACCTGGAGGTGGAAGTGACATCATAGCTCTTCTTCTCACCCCGGATTGGGCGACTGTGGCCGGCGACTCCGCCCCGACCTTGGCTGACTGACTGCTTAGCGGCAACCCCACCCCTCAGGCGGGTCTCCACAGCGCGCTCTCTCCCGCGCTGTGAGTTAACCTTTTAACTGCTATCGCTCAACCACCATCCAGCATCAACTTCGCTACTGTGAAGCAGACAGCGTTGAACATAGCAGACACACAGGCAGCACTCTCTCTCCAGTGCTCCAGATCACCATCTTTACCACTGTGGCTTGAAAATGTCCTGTTGCTAATGACTGTGCAGCAGACATTCACTCGCACAGTGCACATGCTCACATGGCCCTCCGCGGCCACGCTCTCAAATAAACTTTGCCTTCTTTACTCTCTGACAGTATGGTTGCACTTAACACTGTAGAGCAGACATTAGCACAGCACACTTTCTCTTTGATTGCGGTCCCGCAATCCATACGGCAAGACATGGCAATATGGCAATTTCTCAAACACTTTATCCGGCCGTTGCTACTGACTTCCACTGCTGCGATAATTCAGGGGATATATCCCAGACTGACAAGCCCCCACATGTAGCGGTACCCCTGAAGAAGCTGCTAATTTATATATTTGTCCCAGGCCTCCCTCTGATTATTCTGCAGCCAGTCACAACGGATTTTCACATGGCCAGGTGCACACACACAATCCTGCTCGTTTTCAATGACCAGTCTAGGGAATGAGTTTTTTTGATGCTTTAACCACTTCACCCCCGGAAGGATTTCCCACTGTAGGACAAGAGAATTTTTTGCGATTCGGCACTGCGTCGCTTTAACTGACAATTGCGCGGTCCAGCGACGTTGTATCCAAACGAAATTGACGTCCTTTTTTTCCCACAAATAGAGCTTTCTTTTGGTGGTATTTGATCACCTCTGTAAACAAAAAAAGAGCAACAATTTTGCAAAAAAAACAATATTTCTTACTTTTTGCTATAATACAAATCCAAAATAAAATAAATAAAGAAACGAATTTATTCATCGGTTTCCCTATCTTCTTCTTCTTCTCCCCATGTTGACACGACGCGATCTACTTCACGAATGCCCTCTTCGCTCTGTGCTGTGCCTTATATTGGCATGGGGTGTGGCCACCAGATGACATCACCCGGAGGCCCCGCCCCACATGATGTCACAGCTCCACCCCCAGGATGTGACCTCATATGGGGCGGGGCCTCCGGGTGATGTCATCTGGTGGCCACACCCCATGCCAATATAAGGCACAGAGCGGAGAGGGCATTCGTGAAGGAGGTTGTGTCGTGTCAACATGGGGAGAAGAAGAAGAAGAAGAGAGGGAAGAGGACAGCGGAGAAGACCGGCAAAAGAGCAGAAGACGCCGCAGAGAAGGAGAAGAAAGAAGACCCCTCAGAAGATGAAAGACCCCCGCAAAAGAGCCGAAGAAAGAAGAGCCAGAGAGGGGAGAAGACCACCGGAGCAGATTTAATAAAATATTTTAAAAAGCTGTGTGGTTTTTTGTGTACATATTTCTTTCCAGGTAAATGGGTAGGGGTACGATGTACCCCATACTCATTTACATAGGGTGGGGGGCTGGCATCTGGGGGCCCCCTTATTAAAGGGGGCTTCCAGATTCCGATAAGTCCCCGCCCGCAGACCCCGACAACCACCGGCCAGGGTTGTCGGGAAGAGGCCCTTGTCCTCATCAACATGGGGACAAGGTGCTTTGTGGTGGGGGGCGCAGAGCCCCCCCCTGCCCCAAAGCACCCATACTCCCCATGTTGAGGGCACGCGGCCTGGTATGGTCCAGGAGGGAGAGGGCCGCTCGCTCGTCCCCACCCCCTTTCCTGGCCTGCCGGGCTGCGTGCTCGGATAAGGGTCTGGTATGGATTTTTGGGGGGACCCCACGCTATTTTTACGGCATGGGGTTCCCCTTAAAATCCGTACCAGACCAAAGGGTCTGGTATGCCCCTGGAGGGGGACCCCATGCCAGTTTTTTCTTTAAAAATATGGTGTGGAGTTCCCCTTCAAGATCCCCAGAGCACAAGTCGCATGCCAAAGTCAGATCAGTGAAGACACTGATACAACTTTGATCCGACTTCAATGCCTTTCAATGGGCTGAAGTAGGATCAAAGTCGGACCAAAGTAGTACAGGAACCTTTTTCAAAGTCGGTCCGACTTTGAAAAACACATGTCGGAGCAGTTAAGACGGCTCTCATAGGGAATCATTGTTTTTGTGACGTAATGCAACTTGTGCTCTTCATGTCGGTCCGAGAATCGGACTAGTGTGAACCCAGCCTAACACTTACTGTTCTTTGCGGGACAGCTGTGAATGAAGTGACCGGCTTCTCCACAGTAAAGGCATAAGTTGTTCTGCCGGCGGTGTAGTCGCTCTTCAGGGCACAGTGCTGAATGCATTAAGACCAACTGCATGGGTTCAGGCATTTCAGGTGCAGAACTGACTGGAACTGGAACTGGATTGGCAGGAACAAAACTGAAGGAAGCAGGAACAGGAGCTCTTGGTGTCAACAATACAGGACGGGTTTGTTGGCTAGATCTCTCCAGGCGCCGCTCACGGAGCCAGTGGTCAAGCTGTATGGTTAGAGCAATCAGACCCTCAAGAGAATTGGGAAATCCTACCCAGGCCAGTTCATCCTTGAGTCCCTCAGAGAGACCCATGCTAAATTGGTGTCGCAGGGCTGCATCATTCCACTTGGTATCCATGCTCCAGCGGTGCTGTGACAGTTCTCAGCCTCTCTGCAGCCTACCTGGAGCAGGTGAAGAGCAGCTTCTGCTGTGGCAGTTCACTGGGGGTCATCATAAAATTCAGGCATGGCGTCAAGGAAGGTTGTCATAGTTTGTATGTGTACACTGTTCTCATCTAGCAACCGATGGGCCCAGGTCTGGGGTTCTCCTTGTAATAGACAGATGATAAACCCCACCTTAGTGACCTCTAATGAAAAAGTCAGAGGTTGCAGAGCAAAATAAAGCTGGCAGGCGTTGCGAAAGGCATGGAACTTGCTTTGGTCACCGGAAAACCTTTCAGGCGTGGGAACCCTGGGTTCGGGTGGTAACATCACCACGGAAGGAGAAGCTACAGTCTGTGAGGTTGCAGCAGGAGCAGGGGTTGCTGATGTGGTACTCTCAGGAGTCGGAGTCTGCACACGATCTTCCAGTCTAGTGTAGCCCATCTGGAGATTCCATACAGCTTGCGTGAGAGCTGCAAGGTGTTGGCAAATCTCCTCCATTGATGTGGTTCCTCCTGCAGGCTCAGACATAGCTGTCTGATACTGTCACGTACCTTGTTGGAGAGCCTGACTTCTGTAGGAGGAGACCTCTCATACAACTGTGGCTCAGGGGCCACTGTAACAGTGGGGTAGGAGAGTCTGTGGAAGCCGCAGTGGCTTGCAGGATACCAGATGCAGGTTCACCAGATAAGCTGGACTGGATGACAGCTGGTTGAGGTGAATTAGATGCAGGTCAGCAGTTCCAGGCACAGGATGGAGGTTCAGCAGCAGGCTGGAGCAGGGTGAGACAAGCCGAGTCAAATACAGGTAATCAGGTACATCAGACAGCAGGCAGAGGGTAATCAAAGAACAGGCACAAGGTCGGCAACAAGACAGCAGGTAATAATAGTCTCTAAGCAGGGTCAGGCAAGCCGAGGTCAGCATTGGAGAAAGCAGGATGGTAAGGGTAAGGTCTTCAGATACAACAGGTACAGGTCTCACAGGAATCACAGGGTATAGCTGTAGACCAGACAGCGCCGCACAAGTGTAGCTGCTGCTCTTTTAAAGGGCCATTTGCGGCAATCCACGCTAGCGAGCGCATGCACGACGCACACTCCTGAGCATGCGCACACGCGCGCGCTCCCGAGCATGCGCACACGCGCGCGCTCCCGAGCATGCGCACACGCGCGCGCTCCCGAGCATGCGCACGTGCTGGTGCCCAGTTGGGAGAATCCCTGTAGGGACCCGCGCATGCGCACACGTCCACGCAACCGCGGCTCTGTAATGTGCCCCTGACAGCCAGTGGGGGACCCCAGAAGAGGTGGTCCAGGGCAATACCATTACACAGAGCAGTTCAGTATACCACATATGTTATTTTAATAAAAAAATAAAATACCCTTTCCGAAAGGTGGCTACAGCCTGACTCTCATTCTGGGAGGGCATCCATGGAGGTCCTCCCAGCACCATGCCCCCCCCCCCCGCGTGCCCCTTGGGGGCATACAGATCACAGTAAAGGGCCAATCACAGCTGATCACATGTAACAGGGCTTGACAAATTTGCTTTGAATCCAGAAGCCAGCTAAAAAAGTTAGGAGCCAGTCTTCTTTTAACCATCAAAGCTTAAAGGTAGAACATGCAACATGTTCCCGAAGGTGAACTTATCCTTTAACCCTTTTCCTGCCAGAGCCATTTTTGTGTTTTCTACACTGTTTAATTTATCATATCATAAAACATTCTATATTTTCTGAAAGCAGACACCCTACAGCAAGGGTCAGCAACCTGTAGATCACGATCTACCAGTAGATCCCAGACAGGTGACTAGTAGATCACAGTCTGGGCTTGCTGACAAGCCATTCCAGAGCATCAAACAGAGTGCAATACTACAGGGTGGGCCATTTATATGGATACACCTTAATAAAATGGGAATGGTTGGTGATATTAACTTCCTGTTTGGGGCACATTAGTATATGGGAGGGGGGAAACTTTTCAAGATGGGTGTTGACCATGGCGGCCATTTTGAAGTCGGCCATTTTGAATCCAACTTTTGTTTTTTCAATAGGAAGAGGGTCATGTGACACATCAAACTTATTGGGAATTTCACAAGAAAAACAATGGTGTGCTTGGTTTTAACGTAACTTTATTCTTTCGTGAGTTATTTACAAGTTCTGACCACTTATAAAATGTGTTCAATGTGCTGCCCATTGTGTTGGATTGTCAATGCAACCCTCTTCTCCCACTCTTCACACACTGATAGCAACACCGCAGGAGAAATGCTAGCACAGGCTTCCAGTATCCGTAGTTTCAGATGCTGCACATCTCATATCTTCACAGCATAGACAATTGCCTTCAGATGACCCCAAAGATAAAAGTCTAAGGGGGTCAGATCGGGAGACCTTGGGGGCCATTCAACTGGCCCACGACGACCAATCCACTTTCCAGGAAACTGTTCATCTAGGAATGCTCGGACCTGACACCCATAATGTGGTGGTGCACCATCTTGCTGGAACTATGATGTCGGTGATAGAGAATTGCTGGCCATTAAGTCGGCTTTGGAGGAATGGCGGTACTTCCTGGAAGGAGGAGCTCATCCGGTATTGGTTTTTACTGACCATAAAAAACATAAAAAAAATATGCTGTGAAGATACGAGATGTGCAGCACCTGAAACTACGGATACTGGAAGCCTGTGCTAGCATTTCTCCTGCGGTGTTGCTATCAGTGTGTGAAGAGTGGGAGAAGAGGGTTGAATTGACAATCCAACACAATGGGCAGCACATTAAACACATTTTATAAGTGGTCAGAAACTTGTAAATAACTCATGAAAGAATAAAGTTACGTTAAAACCAAGCACACCATTGTTTTTTTGTGAAATTCCCAATAAGTTTGATGTGTCACATGACCCTCTTCCTATTGAAAAAACAAAAGTTGGATTCAAAATGGCCAACTTCAAAATGGCCACCATGGTCACCACCCATCTTGAAAAGTTTCCCCCCTCACATATACTAATGTGCCACAAACAGGAAGTTAATATCACCAACCATTCCCATTTTATTAAGGTGTATCCATATAAATGGCCCACCCTGTACTTGTAAAGTTGGAGCTGTAGTAGGGAGCAAGAACCTCATATGGCGATGCCTACTCTGTAGTGCTGGCTCCTGTCCAATGCAGAGCAATAACAACTGCACTCCATCTCTTCTCCCAGCTAGCGGTCTCCAGAGTAGTGCCAGCAGCAGGAAAGAAGAGATCTTCTGGTCAGTATGACGCTGGACACTGGGCATAATAGTATAAGGCTGCTTTCACACTGATGCGCTGGGGTTTACCCACACTGAGGGTGCAGATTAGTTTAAAGATGCTAGTATTTTTCTATATTAGATGGAGAGGATGCCTACATCCTTAGACACTACAAGCTACAACAAGAACCCTCCAATTGGGACTTTTTTAGGGCATGAACTCCAAGAAGTAGAAAAATGTCGTAAAAAAACGCGTTGGGTATACTCTGCATCCAACAACAGAGTATTGTGGTTATACCAATTTTTGTCTATGCCATGTCTTGTTTCTCTGTCCTACTGTAAACTGCAACCATATGACAGTTCAAGCCAGTTTAACCTGTACAGATCCGCGCTATAGCCGAAAGACGGCTACAGCGCGGATCTCAATCTCCGGGACGACGTCAATAGACGTCCGCCCCTTTGCGCGCTCCCAGCCCGCAATCGCGGGCACGCAGCAGGCAGAATCTGTGATCGCTGTGTCCCTTGGACACAGCCTATCACAGATCGCGGTAAACGGCCAATCACAGCGGCCGTCTCTACTAGAGTATACAAATGTAAACTCTAGTAGAAAGCAACCTGGGCGGCTAGTGCACCATTTGCCGGCGACACTAACCGGCAAATGGCGCTAGACACTATCCGACACAGGTTCCCTGTGTCGCTAGTGTCTAAGACGGACGACGCACGGGCGCTAACGCCCGACCCTCGCGCGTTTCCCCGCCTGCAGATAACTGCAGCAGGGCCTCTAACTCTAGG
>BLSH010078348.1:646500-665448 GCA_018402905.1 Glandirana rugosa | reverse complement strand
CTTTTTAGGGTCTCATGAAATGAGATAGGCCGTCAGTACATCAGGTGTGATCAATTTTCAGTGATTTGCACCATAGGTTGTAGACTCTCTAACTTTCACAAAGACCAAATAATATACACTAATTTGGGTTATTTTTACCAATGATATGTAACATTATAAATTTTGACCAAAATTTATGAAGATAAATTACTAATTTGCAAAATTTTATAACAAAAATTAAGAAAAATTTGTTTTTTTTCAAAATTTTCGGTCTTTTTTTAATTATAGTGCAAAAAATAAAAAACCCAGCGGTGATTAAATACCACCAAAAGAAAGCTCTATTTGTGTGAAAAAAAGGACGCAAATTTCATATGGGTACATGACTGAGTAATTGTCATTCAAAGTGTGAGCGCACTGAAAGCTGAAAATTGGTCTGGGCAGGAGGGGGGTTTAAGTGCCCAGTAAGGAAGTGGTTAAATCCTTATTTTCCTCTTTTAATATTTTCTAATAAAATCTATGCATTTTACGACATTTTTCTACTTCTTGGAGTTCATGCCATAAAAAGTCCCAATTGGAGAGTTCTTGTAGCTCACACCACGGGTGCAGCCCAGTGCATATGCAACTTTCCTGAGTTTGCTGCGCTCAGCCATAGACTTCTATTATATCCTGCAGGTTTGGAGCACTTTATTGAAGTGTACCAAAACTCCCGAATGCAGGAGTTTTGGTGCGCTTTCAGAAAGTGCACTACACCTGCAGGATAATAGAAGTCTATGGCAAAGCGCAGCTAACCCAGGAAAGTTGCAGATGCACTGGGCTGCACCCGAGGTGTGAGTACACCGCAGCACATCAGTGTGAAATCAGCCTTATAGAGGGCCCAGAACAGTAAAGGCTCATTTACATTTTCAGTTTGGGGGATGATAAAACCCCATAGTTATGATGTGTTTTTCACCCCTGCCCCAACTGCATCCCCTTTAGCTGCAGTGGCCAGAGTTATACACCCTGTCGTGGTTAATGGGTGTAGCACCGAGTTTTTGGAGAGGATCTCTGGATTGTCACTAGAGGCAGCGGGTTGGGGAGCAGCTGCAGCAGTGGGAACATGTTACTTGTTCCACTCTAAGAATGGGTGGATTATGTTACATCTTCCCAAAGGTGGAATTATCCTTTAAATTGACAGGCCTGTCATAATTGTGACATCCTCCTTAGTAAAAGACTTCAAAGCATTGCTTGCCACATGAGGGCAATGTTGAGCCATTTCATCATGTGCAGCAAAGTCGATTCTGCAGTTAGAAATTCTCTATTTTTATATTAATGAAGATGAGTTTGAATGATAACATTATTATTATTTTTAAATAAAAAAGTAATCAGGCTTTTGTCTCTACATACTAAAATCTCATATCTTTCCATTTCAAATTATTTAATAAGCCTTGGTGTCCAGTGCACTAAATAACAGTCCTTCACGTAAAAGAGGTACTATGAAAGCCAACATTTGCTGATAAAATATGGAACATACAAATGTTCTGTATGAGATCTGTTATAGTTTGTGTTCAGTTTTCAGGCAACGAGCTTCCAATAAAAGCAGGCAATTATTTAAAGCCGAACTTCAGACATTTATTTTTACTTCCAGACACCGTAGGGTTAGAACATTTTTGTTTCACTTTCAATAAGTTTGAAGTTTTACAGAATACATAGCGTAACCTGGACACGTATGAATATAACCAACATTAAAGAATCCAGAATGCATCTGTAAGGCATTATAGGTGATTGATATAAAGAGCAATAAGTATGGCAAGTCAAATGTTGATGGCGCATTAACAATTTATATTGTGTAAGGGGGGGGGGGGGGGGAGTGAATTATGAGTTAGCCATAAACTGGGATGTTGTAGGCATGTCAGGTTTTTTTTTTTTATTGACAGATTTTCCAGGACAGGAAGTCAGGGGGACCTCTCTAATAAAGTTTTTATGACTGCCGGTCTCCAGTGGGGAGATTATTCCTCTCTTCCTGTCCCAGTGACATCCCATGTGTCAGGCTATGGTATTGTGTTGCCAGAAGAAATGAAGTGAAACATCCCCAATGTGGTCAAAGCAACACCGCTATATAGCAAGGGTTCTAATCCACCCCGCTATAAAAAAAAAAAAAA
The DNA here is from genome assembly GCA_018402905.1 of Glandirana rugosa. Lineage (NCBI taxonomy): Eukaryota > Metazoa > Chordata > Amphibia > Anura > Ranidae > Glandirana > Glandirana rugosa. The sequence goes on along the minus strand of BLSH010078348.1, from coordinate 663,331 downwards.
AATGATTTGCCTGAATTTGGACTTTAAAGTGCTTACAATTATCTTGTTACCCCGTCCCTGCCAGTCTTGCATTGAGTTGTCCCTGGTGCAGGGAGATATTGGCTGTGCAGCCACCTTGATTTCATACAGCCTCTAATTGTAATCTTCTCTGGTGGACCTGTGTATGTTTGCCATTTTCTATTTAATTCCATGGGGTTTTCATACTCCAGACCCCTTTTGAAGTACAGCTAGTTTCAGGAGATTTGAAGTGAGATTTGGTGATGTCTCTACTGTGCATTTTAATGTTCTTCCCACAGGACGCTCTGATAGGAGAAAACAAAGCCATTCCTCTACCATGATTGTCACCTCCACAGAGACACAGAACAGGGCATGGTAAAACAATGATGGGAGAAAGATTAGCTGCAGGTAGACCAAAGACAAAATGTGTGTCTAGTCTTTTGCCCTCTGCCTGCCTTTTTTTGGCCACAGCTTCCACAGTTAAGCTCCCCTTTAATGTCTCCAATTCCCATGTATAACGTTGTGGCATAAGGTACAGTACATACAGTGTTTCCCCAAAAATAATCCCTACCCCGAGAATAAGAAGTAGCCTGATTTTTTGGGGAGGGCAGCAATATAAGCCCTACCCTGAAAATAAGCCCTAGTAAAGTCCATGTAAAAATATATAATCCGTTTTGTTATATAATGTCCACTGCGTCTCCTTTTATAACTTTATTGTCGAAAATACCTTATTTACAGCGCTCACGTGACCAACTAGTGATCTCCTCCTCCCGGCTGACACCAGGCCCTACCTCTGTGTAAAGGATGTATAATAATAGACACTCCTCAAAAATAAAGTTTATGTGATATACAGGCGGTCCCCGGGTTACAAACAAGATAGGGACTGTAGGTTTGTTCATAAGTCGAATTTGTTTGTAAGTCGGAACAGGTGTATTTTTTAAGTGTAGCTTCAGCCAAAACAAATATTTTTGAGCTTTTTGGATAGCATAGGGAAGGGTTATCACCCCTGTAATGTTTGTTTTGCTGTCTGTGTTTCTGTTCAGAAGATTTCACCTCACTTCCTGTCCCAATGATAATTGGATTTTAAAAATTTTGGGTTGTTGTGGAAACAAGGATTGGTGATAAAGCATCAGTGGAGACACCTTTTTCCCATAATAACTCTTACAGGAGTATTTCCCTTCCTGGGGGAGATTTCCTCTCACTTCCTGTTGTCTCCCTCCGTTTGTAAGTAGGAGTCGTTTGTAAGTCGGATGTTCATAACTAGGGGACTGCCTGTAGTTTATATGATATGTTCAGCAGCAGCCTGGAACTAAAATTACATGAGGATTGTTAATAAGGTGCTGGATGAACTGATAGAGACTGAGAAAACTTAGCACCAAGTGATAGTGACAAAGATTCCCAAACTGAACAACTACAATTAGAACATTTAAAAGACAGTACCACATTATGCAGGAAAAATTCCAAGAAGCAGCTAGGATGATGGAGGAGGAGGTTAAAGAACTCAGCATTACAAACAAAAATTCAAGGGAAAGCCATTCACAATCAGAACCTGTTTTATCTGCTAAGACGCCTCACCATAGTAACTTGCCAGAAGTCACAATAAGAAAGGACTTTAAATTGCCGGTCAGATAGGTGAAAGGGGACAGAAAGACAAACTGTGTTATACTAAGCTTATGCATCAGCTTGATATGGGACTACAGAGAGGATTGTGGAAGCTATAGTCAAGGCCATAAGTCCTGGTTTAAGTCTTAGAGGCATGCTGGAAATGAAGAATGAGCAGTGGCACCGCCTCCCCTGCCGCTGACAAGAAAAAAAAAAAAGCCAGCCCGAACCCCTACAGGAGGCGCCGGTATATTGACTTTTTTTTCTTGGCTCCTTGCTGTCTGCTGACAGCAAGTAGTGAGCCGATTGGTCAGTCATAAAAGACTATGTATGTGCGCTGAACAGGCGCACACACATAGTCTGATTGGCTGCCCTGAGCCAGTGACTGACTGGCATTGGATGCTGTGGGCGGGGGCGGGACTGTGGCGGACGTGCTGGCTGTGTGATCACTCGTGCAGGCGCTGCACTATGCGGGGTTTTTAGTCCCGACTCCCGCGCCGCAGACCATACACTCCAGCATGCCCTCCACAAGCCGATCTCTGCACACTGCCAGCCTGCTATTAGATGGGGTAAGTGCGGGACTTGTCCTGACTTCGGGGGGGGGGGGGGGGTATGTCAGTGCCATGAGCCCCTATCTGGGGCTTTGTATACTGCTATATGATGACTCTGTATACCCTATCTGGTGATTGTATACCCTATCTGGGGCTCTGTATACTGCGAGGTGGTGACTCTGTATACCCTATCTGATGACTGTATACCCTATCTAGGGCTCTGCGTACTGTGATATGGTGACTCTGTATACTGCTATACGGTGGCTCTGTATACCCTATCTGGGGATCTGTATACTGCTATCTGAGGCTCTGTATACTGCGATATGGTGACTCTGTATACTGCTATATGGTGACTCTGTATACTGCTATATGGTGGCTCTGTATACTCTATCTGGTGACTTTATACCCTATTTGGGGCTCTGTATATTGCTATATGGTGGCTCTGTATACTCTATCTGGTGACTTTATACCCTATCTGGGGCTCTGTATATTGCTATATGGTGGCTCTGTATACTCTATCTGGGGCTCTGTATACTCTATCTGGGGCTCTGTATACTGATATCTGGGGCTCTGTATAATGCTATCTGGGGCTCTGTATACTGCTATATAATGGCTCTGTATACCCCTATCTGGTGACTGTATACCCTATCTGGTGCTTTGTATACTGCTATCTGGTGCTTTGTATACTGCTATCTGGGGCTCTGTATACTGCTATCTGGGGCTCTGTATACTGCTATATGGGGGCTCTGTATACCCCTATCTGGTGACTGTACACCCTATCTGGTGCTAATGTATACTGCTATCTGGGGCTCTGCATACTGCTATCTAGGGCTCTGTATACTGCTATATGGTGACTCTGTATACTCCTGTCTGGGGCTCTGTATACTGCGACATGGTGACTCTGTATACTGCTATATGGTGGCTCTGTATACTGCTATATGGTGACACTGTATACTGCTATCTGGGCTCTGTATACTGCGATATTGTGACTCTGTATACTGCTATATGGGGGCTCTGGATACTGCTATCTGGGGCTCTGTATACTGCGATATGGTGACTCTGTATACTGCTATATGGGGGCTCTGTATACTGTTATCTGGGGCTCTGTATACTGCTATATGGTGACTCTGTATACCCCTATCAGGTGATTCTGTATACTGCTATATGGTGACTCTGTATACAGCTATCTGGTGCTCTGTAAGTGTATACTGCTATCTGGTGATTCTGTATACCCCTATCTGGGGCTCTGTATACTCCTATATGGTGACTCTGTATACCCCTATCTGGTGATGCTGTATACCCTATCTGTGATGCTGTATACCCTATCTGGTGATGTTGGGCTGTATACTCCTGACACAAGGGGTGGAAACTATAAGGGGTGGGGCTTATGGGGAGAGGGAGGGGTCAAAAAGGAAGGGAGGGGTCTGCCCCCCCATTCTAAAATTTCACCAGCCACCACTGAGAATGAGCTGACTCTAGTGCAACTGTAAAGAATCCTAAAAAGTCACTACAAAGGAAGAAAATGTTTAAGATTTGTACCAACAGCAGATTAACATCTCGGAAAATAGCAAAGAGACTCCCCAGAACTTTCTGTTTAGAGCCATTGAATTGAAAGATCACTTTTTGTTTTTTTTCTCAAGGAGAAGGTTCAGATGAACACTTTGGGATTGAGCTAATAAAGAAAAAATTCCTACGGTCAGTAGGTACTGGACTGAGAAGTGACCATATCAAGTTTCAACTGGGCGGCAAAGTGGTTGGGTGGTTAGCACTTTCGCCTAGCAGCAAAAGTGTCGCATGTTCGAATCCCAACCACGACACTACCTGCCTAGAGTTTGCATGTTCTCCCTGTGCCTGCGTTGGTTTCCTCTGGGTACTCTGCTTTCCTCCCACACACCAAAGATATGCTGGTAGGTTAATTGGATCCTGTCTAAATTGGCCCTAGTATGTGTATGTATGAATGTGAGTTAGGGACCTTAGATTGTAAGCTCCTTGAGGGTAGGGACTGATGTGAATGTACAATGTATATGTAAAGCTCTGCATAAATTGACAGCGCTATATAAGTACCGTATATAGCATTTTTTGTGCTGAAAAAGATCTCCCTCGGCTTATACCCGAGTCAGTGTCTGTGAGTGATCAGTAGTTTCACATTAAACAGAGCCGTGCTGCTTTTAAGAGCCGTTCTGCGCTTGTAACTGTGACTAAACACATTGGAATGTAGAGAATGCTGAGAGAGGTGTCAGATTTTCAGCTTGATGTTGGCAGGTGGGCGGGACAAGCTGATGTTAGCTGTTCATCCAGCCCACCTCCTGATCTCAGTGAAGAGCTGCAGCTCTCTCTCAGCATTCTCTACATTCCAATGTGTTTAGTCACATTTACAAGCACAGAACGTTTAATGTGAAACTACCTTACTCATCCCTTATGTGTTCTGGCTACAGTCTGTGTCCTGGCTAAAATCCCTGTGTTCTGGCTGCTGCATTTCCCACCCTAGGCTTATACGCGGGTCAATAAATTTTCCCATATTATTTGGGCAAAAGTAGGGTTTCGGCTTATACACGGGTCAACTTATACACAAGTATATACGGTACCTGAAATAAAATAAATAAACTAAAGCAATATTTAGATGACCCTTAGAAAAAAAATGCTCATAGAAAAAAACAATGAAGCGGCTAACATGGAGATTGAAAGAGAACAGAACAAAATATATCTCAGGCCAACAAACCGATGAATGTCAGCGACTGCCAATCCAATACTCTACATTGTACTCCAGAACCAGTTGCTATTACCTGCACTGCTTGCACAGTACCATCACCTCAACCACAAGTGAGTAGTCAAACAACTCTGAAAACTCTGAATACTAAACCTGATCTTGAAAAGATGATAATGCAGATGCAAAAAGAAATGTTAGAAATGAAAAAGCTTCTTCAACGTTCAGGAGTTAGACATGAATGTGTATTTAAAGGGCCTGCAGCAATGCTGAGAACCAGAATAAGGGGCTGTGAGTATTGTGAAAAGACTGATCAGGGAACCACATGTGACCATTGTTTCAAATGTGGTCAATCTGGACATTTGGCAAAATGATGCAGAGCGACAAATCAGAACCAGTTAAATGGGAGAGGGTTGCTGTTGAGGGACAGACAGTAACCTACGCCACACCTGCATCCCAAAGTCCCATACACCCCCGTACCAAAGAAACTACTAAGGCAAACTCCACACAGCAATGCGTACGTTCACTAAAAATTTAAACTCAGACCTTTCGCAGAGAACACAGGGATGCATTACCCAGCAACCATCCCAGACTGCTGATAGGCTGTCAGCAACAATGGACTCTATTACCCCAAAACATCATAGTAAGTTGCAGAATCTCATTGGGAAAATATGCTACGTGAACTGTAAGATAGACAACATTCCTGTCTATGCTTTATGGGCTACAGGCTCTCAGGTTAGTATAAATAATGACAACTGGAGACAACGATTTTTTCCACATACAGTGCTCAGATCATTTGAAGAATTACTTGGACCAAGAGTTTTACACTGAAGAGCAGCCAATGAGACTGAAATTCCCTTGTCTGGATGCGTTGAAGTAACTTTCCAGCTAATATCAAGCCATAATAACAACACAAAGCAGATATTAGTGCCACTTGTAGTATCAGAGGATGATAAAATAACAGAGAAGCCAATCATTGATTATAACATAATTGAAGAAATATTCAAAGAAACATCTGCTGAAGGAAAGAAATGCATTCCAGGTTTTGTGGATGTACTAAGAACAGTATTAGCTTGGTCAACAATTAAAACAGAGGTCCTTGTAAACTTATTACAAGCCAATTGTAGGGGTAACCGTGGTGCTCTACTAAAGACTGGTACCAAGAGCCAAAGAATTCCTGCAAATAGTGTAACTCACATCAGGTGTAGTGCTCACACAGGACCCTCACTGCAAACTCAGACTGTTCTGTTTACACCTGGTGGCATTCGTAATTTGCATGATGGACTGTATATCAGTGAAACTTTAGTAACAATTCAGAGAGGACAGTTTTCCAAACTGACAATTTCAGTTTGGAATACAACCAAACAGGACTTTGTTTTACCAGGCCGAACAAGGCTTGGATGCATTGAGCCTATAAAGACAGCATATCCAGCACAAGTGAAACTGAAATGAGTGGTGGATGTTGTGACGAACGCGGGCATCAGATCACTGCCCTCCTCACTCACTGGTGATAGAGGACCACTTGAGCTCACACTGCGCTTGTCACTAACGTAACAATACCACTCTCAGCTGCTTCCAGCACAAAGATTCTCCAGCTTTCGGGACAACCGTCTAAGTGCCAGCTGCCTGCGGGCGATTGTTACCCGGCTAATTCAGCAATTAACCCTTTCCGTGCCACCACTGACCGTTGATTTTACGGAAGAGTCAGAGCTTCCACCAATTAGCAACATTAAATATGATTTGAGAATAATCACCTGTAACACACACTGTCACCACAGACAGGGATATTCAGATGAGTTATCCTAAAACAGTAGCACTCTTTAAAGGAACAGGTTCATTATAGCTTGCATTAAGAGCTTAAGGGACAAGATTAACACTTTTCAAAATAAGATTTAATAATGAAAAGGTCAAGATTGGTGCAGTTAAAATATTTACAGAAAAAACGGTGTTACAGAGCAAGCTGATCAAGCAGCAAAACTCCATCTGAGTGCTGAAATGGCGTGCGTTCCACTTCGTAACCACCGCTGGTGGAGATGACGACAGTGACCGTGACAGGCCGGAAGTGACGTCAACGCGTTTCGCTCGCAAACTAGAGTGTCATCATGGACGAAGATGACGCTCTAGTTTGCGAGCGAAACTCAGATGGAGTTTTGCTGCTTGATATCTGTAATTTTGTAGTAGCCTTTGCGCAATAAATAGAATTTGATTACAGTGTATACTATGGAATTTCTCTTTATTTTCTGAGTACTCTGGATTCATCGGACTTTGCTGATTATGTGTGAGGCTCACCCCTGGATCATTGCCTGATCAAGATCTATAGCCTCACCAGATTACAGCTTGCTTGATCTGCTGACTGCAAAGCAGCAGGTCCATTTGTTCTGGTGAGTGAGGGCACAAGAGGGTCATCGGTCACTTTGTCACTTTTGAGCACAGTCTGTATGAAGCACTGAAGAGCACTTTTGATGCACTTTGTCACTTTCATTTAAGTGTGTGTATACATCAATATCTGCACTATTATGGGCACTCATGTTATGTGATTGTGTCATTCGAGCTGGGTTGGCGCTTGTATGTGTATGGATTGAATTTGTGATGGGCGAGTACCCGGCGGCTGTAACCGCCTGGATCATGTGGCAGCTTCCGGGGTGCCCACCTGACCACAAGACATTTCTGTCCAGAAGCGGCATAGGTTAACCAAGGGGGTGCCTTCCTGCCTAGGTAGAGGATGAGATATTTCTCTTCTGTCTCATCCCTCTGGCCCAGGGCTGCACCTGACCCAAAGGTTTTGGCAAAGGTGTGTGCCAGGACCAGACCATGGTTTTTCAGGGCCCCTGTCCCAGGTGCACTGGCCAGTACCTTTGTCAGGAGGGCACGGTCCTCCTTACACACTGGCATCAAGGATACCATGTCCATTGATGCTCGGGTTGGTCGGTCAGTCACAGGTTCAGCTGGGCCCCTATAGTGGCACTCCTGCACATTATTGTAGCCAGCTGTACCCAGGAATGACACAACCAGTATGTTGGCTTAAGGAGTAGGCCAGGCCATGCTAGCCTCAACCTTCCCAGTTCCTAACCTCTGGGTGCTTTCTCCTCCCTGCTGTTCCCAGTACCGAAGAGCTGACATGCCCATCTGACCGTTATTAAGGGGAGCTGTCAGAGTGGGCCGGTGGGTTGTTCAGGACGTCTGACAGGAGCACCAGGTGCTCCACCTAGACAGGGCCAATCCCTTCCAGGTCCCTCAAACAGGTCACTTCCCAAGGTTCCATCCCTCCCCATAGGTCAGTGTGGGCCTCTAGAGAGGTGACTGGTGCGTTCTCATCCCCAGGTAGCAAGCCACATGGGGTGATGAAGGCTGACTCATCGTGAGCCTTCTGTGTTAGAGGGGTTGGTCCTCGCCTCCTGCTCAGGTCAATGATAGTGAGACAGTGGGCATCTGCCAACTGCTCTGGCACTTCATGGTTCCTGGGTATGGGGGAGACCACAACCGCAGGGCGGGCATTCAGCATTGTAAGGCCTCCCGGAAGCCTGATTGTCTTTTTTTAGGAACCAAGATGACGGGATGTCCAGGCTGTCCGAGCTCCTTGAATGACCCCTAACTGCAGTATACCCTCAGTCTCCTTTGTCCTGCCTGTCTGCACTTCTTGTGAGACAAGGTGGATTGCAGGGGTGAGGGGAGGATACAGCCTGCCGCCCACAGCGTGGATGCCATGGTGTGCCGACCCAGGGTTTCCCATGACCCTGACAGGACATTGCACTGCCAGCATCGCAGGTACCTGGAGGGAGAAGGGCCCTGGTAGCTGACCGCCTAAGCCCAGTCCCTGAGTTTCAGCTACCTCATCTAACTGGGTACCTATCTCTTCCCCTTCAGGTGTACTGTCTCTGGCCATTCTGATTTCACCTGTATCCTCACAGACCATATCAGGTGACACCTTCAACCTATGCCTCCTAGGTTGACTGGACACAATGAGCAGTGATTTAACCCTTCCAGTCTCCAGCCCCCCTGCTGGCAGACCTGTAAAACCCATCTGTTCATTGTCCTTTTCAGGCTTTGTGTATCTTTCTCAGCAGGGAAGCTGACAACTAGCCTGTTAAATGCGGCAAGGCTTGTGTGTGTCAGCAGTGCTAGCTTTGCTGTAGCACCACAAAGATCAGCCAGCCCTCCAGTGACACACAAAGACCTCGGCTGGGAGGCACAGTCCTCTGGATCAGAGCATAGAAATGGATCATCTGGGCCACTCCTCGGCTCTGCAGCCAGAGACGGTGTCTCCTGCCCCCGTTCAGCATTGTGGGTGACCTTCAACAAAGACAAAACATTATTACATTCAGTAATGACATTCTTATCATCAACTACACATGCATCTGTTATTGAGACATGCAGGGGAACTTCCTCTCCGTGCTTAGCCAAAGGAGAGCCCTGCGCCTCAACTCTACCCTCCCCCTCCCTCTGTCCATCCATAGGCTTCCCAGATATTACCCCAACATCTGTAAACAGTACCTTGGTAGGTCCAGAGAGTTCCAAGGGAGCATCCTGGGTGGTCTTAGCAGAGGCATAGTACGACACAAGGGTGCCTAAGTCAGCACCCAACAGAATGCCTCTGGGGATCTCGTCCGAGACTCCCACCTCTCTCATTCCACTCCCAGCCCCCCAATCAATAAAAACATGGGCATGGGGTACTCATGAGTGGGTCCCCCCAATTCCGGTGAGGGTAAAACACTGCCCAGGGAGGATGCCCTTCTTTTTATCACCTCTGGTCGGACCAAAGTGACTTCAGCTCCAGGGTCCCGGAAACCAGTTACAACCTGGTTGCCCACGGTGACTTGCTGCAAGTTGGCGGTGGTTACCCAAGTTTTCTTACGGACGAACAGCACTGAAGAAGAATTACTGGCCGGCTAGCCAGGTGATGTCATCTGCTTCTGCTTAGGGCACTGTGTCTTAAGATGGCCAGGCTTGCCACAGGAGTAACTCCTGCAGTTGTCAGTCAGGGCGGGCTTGGCGCCAGGAACTGCAGGTTCAGACCGCTGAGAAGCTTGGTTGGCAGGCAGAGGAGGGGTTGCCACGTGCGATTTTCCCCCTTTCCAGACATTCGGTGGGGCCTTGCGATGGTCCGATACCCGAGTGCTGATGAAGGTATCTGCCGGTTCTGCTGCGGCTTTAGCAGAACCGGGCTTCCGCTCTAACACAAACTGTCTGATGTCTGGAGGACAGATGTGCAAAAGCTGATCTTCAATGATGAGATCTTCCAGGGCCTCAAAATAATTGGCTTTCAGGCCCCTAGTCCATTGTTGGAAGGTGGTACGTAAACAGCTTACCACATCCATATAGGATTCCCCAGGCCCTTTTTGCAGGGACCTAAACAGTTTTCGGTACACTTCCGGAGTTAGTCGATATTTCTGATTCTGACAAGATTAACACTTTTCAGAATAAGATTTAATAATAAAAAGGTCAAGTTTGGTGCAGTTAAAATATTTACAGAAAAATGGTGTTACAAAGCAATTAGAGACAAAATGTACAGCAGAAAAGAGATATATTTTTTTTCCACATCAGATAACCAGCGGAGATTCAATATTTCTTTTTTCAGCTTATATCTTAATCAAGCTGCTCTCCGTTATAGTCACATCATCGTGGTTATTCTTCATTTATTTTCGTAACAACAAAAAAAGCAGCAAAGAGATAAGACAGAATGGAAGGGGAAAAAGTTACTTGCATCTAAATGTCCATGATTAATCAGAGATTAGTTGATGAGTCCACAGGTTCTTGGATGTTCGTTCTTTGATGATAAGGTGAGAACTCGCACTGTCCGGTCTATTCCCTTTTTCTCTGAAGGCCAAAGGGTGGGGCCATATGCCCCTGACCACTCACATGGGTAAGGAGGGCTGTCCAGGGCAGTCCGTGGAATAACAACCCTTCCTAATATGCAATTTGCAGTATAAAAATCATATCTCGGGATCGGATCACCGTGCAAACCCCACATTATGGAATTCAAGTTTAGCATGCACAGTGCATTAAAATAAGTCTAAACACGGCAGACTTGTCACTCTCTGTTACCCTAGGAAGAGGAGAAACTAGCAGGGGGTTCCCGTATGATTGCATTCATCGACGTTTGGATTCATTTTATTCGGTATGAATTTCCACATTCAAATTATTGGGAGGGGGATGAGGAGTTTGTTCTAAGTTTAAACTGTCATGGCTGACCCCTCACAAAATAGTGCAGGTTTTGTGTGTCCCGCGCGTGATATCATTACAGATGTATCAACTCACTCAGTAAGTCATGATCTACATGCATCTACAACAAGACCAAAAGACCAGATGGACAATATCAACAAGGTTGATTCTCTTAAAAACCATACTAATAAAGAGTTATGGGTTCCACCAGTGCCTCTAGAACAACTCACTAACGAGGAACAGCAAGTAGTCCAAAAGATGTTAAGGGAAGAATACAATGCTTTTGCAAAAGATTACTCTGACGTTGGATGTATTCCTTCTTCACAGTTACAGATTCGCCTCAAAGGCAACACACCTGTCAAGAGAACTTATATGTCTGTGACAAAACCATTGCACCAAGAGGTAAAAGAGTACCTGCAGGACTTGCTAAACTGTGCATGGATCGCATAATCAAAATCTTCATGCTCCTCACCCATTGTATGTGTAAGAAAGAAAATGGCAACTTAAGACTGTGCTGTGACTACAGAGAGTTAAACCAGAAGTCCATTCCTGACCGTCATTCAATTACAAGGATTCAAGACATGCTTGACAGTTTAGGAGGAAGTTCTTGGTTCACTGTGCTAGACCAGGGAAAAGCATATCATCAAGGATTTGTGGAAGAAGCTAGTCAACCATTAACTGCCTTTATCACACCTTGGGGTTTGTATGAACGGATCTGAATACCCTTTGGTCTTAGCTCTGCACCTGCCAAATTCCAACACAGTATGGAATTATGTCTAACTGGCTTGAGAGATGACATCTGCCTACCTTACCTAGATGACAATCTGGTCCACAGCAAATCATTCCTTGACCATGTAGCGCATGTACGGTTAGTACTTCAACTTTATCAACAACATGGAGTCAAACTAACAGCCAGAAAATGTGAGCTTTTTAAAGACAAAGTCAGATTCCTGGGCAAAATTGTGTCAAAAGATGGGCATTCCATAGATCCAGCTGAGATTGCACCTGTGCTTGAATTGAGAGATAAAAGACCAGAGACTATTGGAGAACTCAGGAAATTATTGGGGTTTATCTTCAACTACCGCCTCTACATACAAAGCTTCTCCAGAATTGCAAAGCCTTTCTACGACTTACTGTCAGTAGACTCAAAACCTACTCTGATTTCAGGACCAGCTAAGCAGACCAGAAAGAAAAAGAAACCCATGAAAAAATTGAAAGGTCAACTTCCCTCCCTTCATCCAATAGATTGGACTAACCGCCATCAAGAAGTTATGGGTTATGCAGACTATGCTAAGTAATTTGTACTTCACTGTGATGCACCTCAAGAAGGACTACCAAGAACAGGAGGGGAAATTAAAGGTAATTGCTTATGTATCTAGAACTCTTACACCTGCTGAGAAGAATTACCACATGCACTCAAGAGAGCTAGAGTTTCTAGCAATGAAATGGGCAATTTGTGACAGATTTCAAGATTACCTATATTACTGTCTGTCATTTGTGGTATACACTGACAATAACCCTCTAACTTACTTCCTTACAACAGCAAAGTTGAATGCAACAGGCCATAGATCTGTTGCAGAATTGGCCAACTTTAACTTTACCATTAAGTACCATCCTGGGGAAAGAAATATTGATGCAGATGTACTTTCTCGTATGCCCTTGAGTCCTGAACAGTACATGCAACAATGTTCACAAGAAGTAGATCCTAAGACCATCAGCAGCATAACACAAGCTATTCAAGTACACCAGGAAGAAAGAATGCCTTGGCTGTGCCCAATGACAATTGCCAATGCATCATCAAAAACAGATCAAAGTGCATTAAACAAAGTAGCTCAAATTCCCAGAGACCATAAGAAAAGCACAAAAGGAAGATCCGGTGATTGGAAAAGTATGGAAGTACAAAAGTCAAAACAAGTTTCCATCACAAGGTGAACCCTCTGATCTTTCCATACTCATGAGACAGTGGATCAATCTTTAACTCAACAATTTTGAGATGAAAAACATCAACAGGCTCTCAGCTAGTGTTGCCCAAGATGTAGCATCACTTAGCATTTAAGGAATTACATAAAAAAAGATGGGACATTTAGGAGTTGAAAAGCCTGTAAATCTAATGAGAGATAGTTTTTTTGGCCACATATGCAAAGCGACACTGAGCATTACATTACTCGACAATGTACATGTTTTAAGTATAAACGCCCAAATAAGCCTATTCATGCTCCATTGAATACCATTGTAACAAAGTATACTTTTGAGATGGTTTTCATTGACTTTCTGCATCTCTAAGCATGTAAAGGTTAATATGAGTATATCTTAGTGGTAATAGACCATTTTACAAGATTTGCTCAGGCTTATGCAACCAAGAACAAGTCAGCAAAAACAGTTTCAGATAGATTATTCAATGATTTTGTCTTGACATTTGGATTTACAACCAAAATTCACCATGATATGGGTAGAGTTTGAAAATCAATTGTTTTTGGCATTGGGGAAGCACTGCCACATCCAAAACTCTCGCACAACTCCATACCGCCCAGAGGGCAATGGACAAGTTGAAAGGTTCAGTCGTACCCTATTATCCATGCTTTGTACCTTGTCACCAGAATCAAAAAGGGACTGGAAAATAGACATGTGCAATTCATTTTGTTCCGAATTCGTTTTTTAACAAATTTTTCGAAATTCAGCAATTCGGACTAATCCAAATTCTGAATTTCCAATTTCCGAATTTTTCCGAATTTTTGTTTTTTCGAATTAGAGAATTCGGTAATCTGAATACCGGCAAATCCGAAAATCCGAATACCGCAAATTCGTAAATGTGAAAATAAGAACGAACATTTGAAATAATAACTAACTAATAAATAACTATTCAACTACAGGTATTGGAATTTCCTTGAAAATATAGCTGCTAGTGATAAATTTTGTATTTAAATTCACTAACAGCCGTATTTTCAAGGAAATTCCAATATCTATAATGTAATAGTTATTTATTAGTTAGTTATTATTTGAAATGTTCTTTCTTATTTTCGCATTTCAGAATTCCGAATTTCCAATTTTTCGGATTTTTTACTTCCGAATTCCTGAATTTCCGAATTTCGAATGTCCGAATTTCTGAATTCCCAAATAAAAAAACTAACAAATTTTTGGGCCGTGCACAAGCCTACTGGAAAAGTTCACTTGCAAAGGTAATACATGCCTATAATTGTACTCGGAGTGAAGCTACAGGATATTCTCCTTTTTTCTTACTGTTTGGAAGATCTCCAATACTACCTATTGACACAATATTTGACACTCCAATCTATGAAAAATATAAAACACACTCTGAATATGTGGACACATGGACAAAGAGAAAAACTGAAGCTTATAAAGTTTCTTCAAAAACAGCTACTCAAGCTGCACAAAGAGGAAAAGAACATTATGACAAGAAAGTTCACGGTATTGAACTAATACCTGGTAGTAAAGTTCTTGTACAAAATCTTGCTGAAAGAGAAGGCCCTGGAAAATTGAGATCTTATTGGGAAGATACCATATATGTCGTTCTTAAAAGGAAGTGTGAAGATAGCCCAGTGTATGAAGTCAAACCAGAGACTGGAAAAGGTAGAACCAGAACCCTACACCACAATTTGTTATTGCCATGTGATTATTTACCTGTAGACCAAGGTCAGATAATGCCAGAAAGACCCAGTACAAGAAAACAAGAAAAATGTCAAAGTACCACAAGACAACTCACACAGATCTCTGAAGATGACTCAGAAAATGAATCTGACAATGAACAAGAGCATTGCAAAGCTTTCATTCCAGTAACTCAAAGCAACCGCACAAATGCAAACACAACAGAGTACAGAATACAACCAAGCAGAGACCAAATATTTTGACTTATGACACTTTGGGGTTGATTTACTAAAGCTGGAGAGTGCAAAAACTGGTGCAGCTGTGCATGCTAGCCAATCAGCTTCTAACCTCAGCTTGTTCAATCAAGCTTTGACAATAAAACCTTGAAGCTGATTGGTTTCTGTGTGGAGCTGCACCAAATTTTGGCACTTTTGAGCTTTAGTAAATCAACCCCCGGAAAAGGAAAATGAGTAAACAAATAATGCTATTGGTGAAAATTGACAGCTGACATTTCCAGTGTACATTTAGCCTTCCTCCATTCTCAGAGAAGGAAAGGGACAAAAGTAAAAGTGTGTCCCCTGGTTCTTCGTCATCTTTAATTCACTTACAGTAACTTACACAAGTATGTGTGAAATGGGTTTACTAAACAGTTTGCTACACTAGCAAAAAGACATTGCCAGGTACTATAGCGTGCAATGGGCCTAGTGAGAAACTGTGACTTAACACAGGGAGCAGATGTCACAGAGAGGATGTTTCCTCAAGCAACCAAGATTGCTACTTACCCATGACTCCCTAAAGATACTGTAAGACTGCAAGAAAACTATGCTTTATCATAACCCATCTGCTTATGTCGAGGATAACATAAAATTTTGTGGAGGAGAGTGTAAAGGATGTATAATAGACACCCCTCAAAAATAAAGTTTGTATTATACAGTATCTCACAAAAGTGAGTACGCCCCTCACATTTTTGTAAAAATTTTATTACATCTTTTCATGTGACAACACTGAAGAAATCACACTTTGCTACAATGTAAAGTAGTGAGCGTACAGCTTGTATAAATTTACTGTCCCCTCAAAATAACTCAACACACAGCCATTAATGTCTAAACCACTGGCAACAAAAGTGAGTACACCCCTAAGTGAAAATGTTCAAATTGGGCCCAATAAGCCAGTGTCAAGTGACTTGTTAGTGTTACAAGGTCTTAGGTGTGAATGGGGAGCAGGTGTGTTAAATTTGGTGTTATCACTCTCACTCTCTCATACTGGTCACTAGAAGTTCAACACGGCACCTCATGGCAAATAACTCTCTGAGGATCTGAAAAAAAGAATTGTTGCTCTTCATAAAGATGGCCTAGGCTATAAGAAGATTGCCAAGACCCTGAAACTGAGGTGCAGCAAGGTGGCCAAGACCATACAGCAGTTTAACATGACTGGATCCATGCAGAACAGGCCTCGCCATGGTCAACCAAAAAAGTTGAGTGCACATGCTCAGCGTCATATCCAGAGGTTGTCTTTGGGAAATAGATGTATGAGTGCTGCCAGCATTGCTGCAGAGGTTAAAGGGGTGGGGGGTCAGCCTGTCAGTGCTCAGACCATATGCCTCACACTGCATCAAATTTATCTGCATGGCTGTCGTCCCAGAAGGAAGCTTCTTCTAAAGATGATGCACAAGAAAGCCCGCAGTTTGCTGAAGACAAGCAGACTAAGGACAGGGATTACTGGAACCGTGGACTGTGATCTGATGAGACCAAGATAAACCTATTTGGTTCAGGTGGTGTCAAGCGTGTGTGGCGGCAACCAGATGAGGAATACAAAGACAAGTGTGTCTTGCCTACAGTCAAGCATGGTGGTGGGAGTGTCTTGGTCTGAGGCTGCATGAGTGCTTCCGGCACTGGGGAGCTACAGTTCATTGAAGGAGGGGTCACGGCCTTCGTGAGTACGTCGGAGTCTGGTTCTGTGAGGGTGGTGGTACGAACTGACATCCGTTCTGTGTGAACAGAAACATAAGGAGTAGACCAACGGCGGTGTGTGCGAACTGTGGTGGACTTGGTTTATCCAAATAGAACCAGAGTAGTCTAGTGTCAGGTGCCAAGGTCATTAGGGACAGGAATCAGACGAACAGAAGTCGTTTGACGCCCGAAAGAACACGTAGTAGAAATCTTCTTCGAAGGAAGACCCTGCTGTCGGTACGTCTATTTAAACTACGTCACACTCC
>BLSH010078348.1:583093-607327 GCA_018402905.1 Glandirana rugosa | reverse complement strand
TGGACCATGGGCAAACATTTTCTTTGCCCCCCCCCCCCCCCATTCACATCATGACTGCTCACTGATTCTTTGCTGGAGGTTACAGCACATCATCTCACTGCCTGCACACCATGGACTGGGAAGGTGGGGGACTCACCAATAGACAGAAAACTCCTAGAACGTGTTATTAGCAATGAGCAGAGCACACACAGCTATGAAAGTAGGGACTGCAGTGTGTGTGAAAGAGGCCTTCATGGTGAAAGGTCTACTTTAAACCAGAAAAGCTTGTTCTGACTCTCATACACCCCATTTATTGTGTGGATGTATAGCTTGGTTTGAGACTGCATCCCAGTGATGGTTTTCAGGGCCTCAACTGCAGCCCCTGACACACTAAAGGGTTGTGCATATCATTTACTGCCAGACATACTACATGAGATGGTCAGAGACTGCAGGCGTACAAGAGATGGTCAGAGACTACAGACGTATTACAGGAGATGGTCAGAGACTGCAGACATAGTACAGGAGATGGTCAGAGACTGCAGACATAGTACAGGAGAGGGTCAGAGACTGTAGGTGTACTACAGGAGATGGTCAGAGATTGCACGCATACAAGAGATGGTCAGGGACTGCAGGCGCACTATAAGATATGGTCAGAGACTGCAGACGTACAAGAGAATGTCAGAGACTGCAGACGTACTACAAGAGATGGTCAGAAACTGCGGACGTACTACAGGAGATGGTCAGGGATTGCAGACATAGTACAGGAGATGGTCAAAGACTGTAGACATAGTACAGGAAAGGGTCAGACACTGCAGGCGTACACGAGAGGGTCAGAGACTGAAGACGTACTACAGGAGATGATCAGAGACTGCAGGTGTACAAGAGATGGTCAGAGACTGCAGACATACAAGAGATGGTTAGAGACTGCAGGTGTACTACAGGAGATGGTCAGAGACTGTAGGCATACAAGAGATGGTCAGTGACTGCAGGTGTACTACAGGAGATGGTCAGAAACTGCAGACGTTCTATAGGAAATGGTCAGAGACTGCAGACATACTGGAGGAGATGGTCAGAGACTGCAGTTGTGCTACAGGAGATGGTCAGAGACCATCCATGTACTGTCTGATCTCCTATCCCTGTACATTGTCTGCTGAACACTCACAATGGTCCTTCCTGATCAGCATAACACATTCTGTCAGTGTCCCCACACCCCACACATGTCATTTACTTACTGTGTGACACCGACAATGAGGACAGGTTCCAGACTTTCAGCATGGACTTTACAGAGGAAGGAGGAGCCGTCCTGACCTCTCCTCCCCACTGATCACAGGTCTGGTTGTTAGAGGGTGGAGTGATTTGCTGTTAGGGGGATGTGGAAGTCACGTGATGGCAGGTCAGGCAGTGGGAATTGGAAAAGATGATGGAGCACCAATCTGCACAGCTGTAGTCCAGCTCCGCCCCAGTAATTTTTGGCAGCCATCTTATTTGCGGCCAGCGCAAGTGCAAGGGGCAGCTGCTTTGTGCCCCACAACAATGACGTTAAAGACAGCCTTGTGAGGGAGATGCGTTGCAGGTTTTGTGCACTACATCCTAGTGTGAACCGGGGCTTATTATTGTCTTTTCAATACAATTAAAAAAGGGCCAGGGCACTAAGAGCAGCAAACAGTCCAGCCTGGCTCTGGCAGCAATGTTGTTGTGCCTGGTAACCCCTCAGCCCTTTGGCTCTGCAGTCAGCACCACAACATAGCTGACAGAGCGAGGCTGGACTGTCAGCACCAACCAAGCAGTGGAAAATGGTAACCCACGAATCCAGTGATTAGTGAATAACTTTGCCAGTTGCCACAGACTCACTTACCTCAATGGCAGCACAGCAGTGGCGGTAAGTGGTCTGTGATGACCGTCTCTCAGGCAGCAAGCAAGCCGAAAAGGAAAGAGGGAGGCTCAGCTCCTTAGCAGCAGTACTGCTACCTTGTGTGTTTTCTGCTCCATTCTCCTCTGAAGTCCAAGGCAGGAAGTACAGAGTGTAGAGACAGTCGGGCACGGTGGGCAGGACTACAGATGCCGCCCGCTCCCACTGTGTCTTTGATCTGTCCACCGGGAACCCAGCACAGCCTGGTCATAACAGCGTAATGTAAGTGCCTTACACCCGACCTGCTGCATCCACTTCGCCCACAATACTGACTGCTGTGCTCCGCTGTTTGTTGTTGCGGTGCTGGTGCCATGAGAGACGACAGGGCAGAGACACTTTTTATTTTTGGCAGGATGTTCTGGGGGGGGGGTTTGAACACCCCAAACCCCCCCCCCCCTTATCTACAGCCCTGCTGCAGCTGGAGGCTCTGAGGCTCCGAGACGCTGCCATCTTTCCCTTGGGTCTCTCTCTCCTTATGTCTGAATTTCTTGAGTTTCGAGCTGGTTTCAGATGTCTTTCGGGGGGGGGGGGGCACATGGTGTGCAGAGCATGGATGACCTGTGGGGCAAAAATCCACAGGTGGACAGAAGGATTATCTCCAGGATATTGAATAAAGGATACAAATGTAGACAGAGCTTTCTTCACATGTGTCTTATTCCATCATGCTCCAGGCCACGCCCCGGAAGGAATGACTGTTACAATGCTCACTACTCAAGGTAGATTTAATAATCTCTAGAGCAGTGGTATTCAATTCCGGTCCTCGGGACCCACTAACAGGCCAGGTTTGCAGGATAACTCAAATACATCACAGGTGCTATCATTTGCTGCGCAGTGATTGCAGTATTCTAGTCTGCATCTCCCCAAGGTAATACTTAAAATCTGGCCTGTTGGTGGCTCCCGAGGACTGGAGTTGAGAACCACTGCTCTAGAGCAGTGTTTCTCAACCCGGTCCTCAAGTACCCACAACAGGCCATGTTTTCTGGTTTTCCTTTATCTTGCACAGGTGCTTTAAATCAGAGTCAATGGCTTGGTATTTTGAACAGCTATTTTATCTAAGAGAAATTCCCAAAACATGGCCTGTTGGGGGTACTTGAGGACAGGGTTGAGAAACACTGCTCTAGAGGAACCTCAGGGATTCCAAAGGACCCTGGCTGAAAAATGTTGATGAATTTATCAGAGGGCTTGCCGTCCAGATTTTAATTTCCCGGGGCAATTTGACATTCTCTCTAAAATGTGTCTTCTGAAGTGCACATGATTCTTCACTAAAGTCCGAATGGCCATTATTGGTGACATTT
Organism: Glandirana rugosa; assembly: GCA_018402905.1. Lineage (NCBI taxonomy): Eukaryota > Metazoa > Chordata > Amphibia > Anura > Ranidae > Glandirana > Glandirana rugosa. The sequence goes on along the minus strand of BLSH010078348.1, from coordinate 604,144 downwards.
TATAAATCTGCCTACTGCTGCTCTATAATGAAGCTCCATTTTCCCCATTATGTTGCTGCAGGTACAGACATATATAGAAGTGTGACCTATAGCAAGGACAAGGTAAGGCCCTTTCTACTGACAAATTGTAGCACCATCACTGCATGCTTACAGACCACTGTTCTTTTTGAAACAAGGTATGAGGTATTCTTAATTCAGCTTGTACATGAACCTGACATAAAGTCTGATTTGCTTTCACAAGCCTGCTAATTCTATGTGCCCTTTTCTTGAAATATTCTGATGGTTAACAAACCTGAATGTGAGCCGACCGGCTCTGCTATCTCTGCTCTTGAATGCTAGAAGGGTCAGTGGAGGCATTGTTCTGTGAAACATGTAACTTGGACTTTGCTTCTCTACAGAGAAGAAGAACCTGCTTTGTGACATTAGCAGGTGTGGCTGATTGGAAGGCTTGGTGACGTCACATCCTCTCTGTCAGCTTAGTACAATAACCAGCTTATATTGGATGGCATTCAGCGTGCTCTACAAACTTTACCATTTAAATAGGACATTCCTTTCCAACAAAAGAATACACATCCTACCTCACAATTTCTAACTGATCTACATAGTTACATAGTTAGTCTGGTTGAAAAAAAGTCCATCTAGTTCAACCAATATACAAAAAATATACAATTCTATATACAAAATCCTATACTTACAGTTGATCCAGAGGAAGGGAAAACCCCATCAGGGGAAAGAATCCCTTCCTGATCCCCCAAGAGGCAATTGGATATTCCCTGATATCTAACAGTATCTCTGAACTGCACATTGGTCATACATGTGAACAGACACTAAATAAATGAACACATTCATGGTTTCTTTTTACATTTGCAAGCTTTGAATAGAATGACACAATGTGAGTTTGTTAGCTGGCAGGAGCATTCTCACTGTGCTGTTGAGAAACTATGGCCTCATACATACAGTGACATATGGTATTGCACTGTATACAGGACCGTTGATAAGGCAGTACAGCCAATCCCCCTTTACCGGGCCCAGGCCCCATCAGTTCAAAAGGGGGGCCCCGGGCACCTGCCAAGCAGAAACGACTGCTGTACTGTTTTTTTGCCAACTCTTGGGTCTCCCCCTTCAGCTCTGCCGGCTTCTCCTCCTTTTTCTTAATCCGACTGCACTGCAGGGGGATTGGTATCTGCGTCACCACCCCTCTGCTGTCTGGGCCTTCCTGTGTGCCCCCCTACCCAGCAGGGTTGCCAGCTTCCCTCCTCTGCTCTCCCACCAGAATTTACTGAGGGCACACAGGGATGTTTCAGGATGGCGAGGTGGGGGTGCACAGTAAATATATCCTATTTACCACCCTATTCATTTCCTGAATGAACACAGTGAGTGGCACCAGTCACTCACTGTGTCCATTCATCACTGAAGCATAGTAAATTGTGTTTACTGTGCTCCAGTTTGTTAATGAACAGGAAGTCTCAGAGTTATTCCCATCCATTCACTGTCCAGTGCAGCTGAGGCTGCAGAGAAAGGGACTGGGGAATTTCTGTCCTCAGTCCCTTTCTCTGTCTCAAATGTGAGCCATCAGGGGTCTGTTTAGACCTGATATTTCACCAAAGGCCCCCCTAACAAGGCTTGTCAGGTAGGGTGTATGGGGCCCCATGATTTCTAACAGCAGTCTGTAAATTTTGTCACAAAATGCATTGCCAAGGAAGTAGATACATCACATCCAGCGTATGTGGGCTCTAACTGGGGTTTATTTGCTAAAGCTGGAGAGTGCAAAATCAGAGAATCAGCTTGTAACCTTTGCTTCTACAATAAAACTTTGACAATAAAACCTGGAAGCTGATTGGTTTCTATGCAGAAGTGAAACTGATTTTGCACTCTCCAGCTGTAGTGAATAAACCCCAATGTGTCCTCCCATGGTGCAATCATTGGCTTCTGTCTAAGGCCTCATGCACATAGGACGTTAAAAAAAACGTCAGTAGCTTTTAGTGACTATTTCAGCTTTTTTGAGTGTTTTTGCAGCAGCATTTTTGCCCATTTTTCGGTGCTAGCTGTAAGCCGCATTCCTCATGCCTCTATTAAACTCAATGGTTCCCTATGGCCCATTGATTTGAATAGTAGAAATCGTACCAGGAGTCAGATAATGATGATCAGACTTGCGGCGCGACTTGTGTGCTGAGCATCTTGAAGGGATACCCCACAAAATTAAAAAAAAAGATTGCGTTGGGTTCTCCCCCAAGAGCAGACCAGACCCTTAGGTCTGATTTGGATTTTAAGGGGAACCCCAATGCCAAAAAAAATGGCATGATGCCCCCCCCAAATCCATACCAGATCCTTTGTCCGGACACGCAGCCTGGCAGACCAGGAAAGGGGGTGGGGATGAGCGAGCGCCCCCCTCCTGGACCATACCAGGCCGCATGCCCTCAACATGGGGAGTATGGGTGCTTTGGGGCAGGGGGGGCACTGCACCCCCCCCACCCCAAAGCACCTTATCCCCATGTTGCTGAGACCAAGAGCCTCTTCCCAACAACCCTTGCCGGTGGTTCTCGGGGTCTGCGGGCGGGGAGCTTATCGGAATCTGGAAGCCCCCTTTAACAAGGGGGTCCCCAGATCCCGGACCCCCACCCTATGTGAATGAGTATGGGGTACATTGTACCCCTACCCATTCACCTGAAAAAAAAGTGTAAAAAAATCCACTACACAGCTTTTTAAAATATTTTATCAAATCAGCTCCGGCATCTCCACCCCTCTCCGGCGTCTTCTTTCTTCTGCTCTTTTGCGGGGTCTCCTATCTTTTGAAGGGTCTTCTATCCTCTTCTATCTTCTGCTCTTTTGCCGCTGTCTTCTCCCTCTGTCCTTCTTCCCATGTTGACACGGCACAATCTCCCCGACTTATGCTGTGTGCGCACTTTGCAATCAGTTATATAGGCATGGGGCGGGGCCATCCGCTGACGACATCCAGAGGCCCCCCTTTTATAACGTTACATCCCATCATGCCTCGGGGTGTGATGTCATAAGGGGGCGGGGCCACAGCCAAAAAGAGTTGATAACAGCCTATGTGTGCATGAACACATAGGATAACATGATGCTGTAAAAACGTCCAGTGTGCATGAGGCCTTACTGTTATGTCACTTCCTGTGATGCCCCCAGATGACTCCATCAATTCTCCCTTCAGGAGCTTATTCCTTGTGGGGTCCAGTGAATTAAAGGCACCACTGCTGATCTTCATACCCATTACCTACATCTGCATCAGGGTTTCTCAACCAGGGTTCCTCCAGAGGCTACTAGGGGTTCCTTGAGCAATGGTCAATTTCTACCTCTCAGATAAATTCCCAATGATACCATTGATCTTTTTAGCTATCTGTAAGGGGGTAATTCTTCCCAATGACCACAAGTATAAGGAGCATTCTTCCCATTGACCATCACACAAATGTATCATGAGTTGTAGATTTTTAATTTTTCTCAGGGGTTCCCCGAGACCAGAGAATTATTTCAAGAGTTCCTCGTTGTTGAAAAGGTTGAGAAAGGTTGATCCACATTATGGAACCAACGTAAGCAGCTAGTTGCCTTTGGTTGCCTGCATCGTGGCTGTGGCTGTTCACACCAGTGATTAACTCAATTTACATTTCTTTTATATTCAATAAACTGTTCTTTGAAACTTAATTTGTGATGGGACATTTTTGCTGTTTTCACAATGCTAATTACAGCCTTAAGATGGGACACTGAGCTTTACACATCAGTGCTTTTTCAGGTTTTCTGTGAGAGCTTTATTTAGTCTGCTTTGGTTGTCTCATCTCACCCCATCATAGCTGCCCAAGGAAATACCTGTTGTCTGGCTCACTGTTTATGCATAGTCCATTGGATCCTACTACAAGTGTGGTTTTAGCACCAGACCTTAGGTTTTTTTTGGTTCTCAGAGGGAGTTATCAGCACATACAGGAGGATGAAGGATAATGTGATTAAAGCCAGTCAATGTAGGCATAAGTTTTCATCAGGGTATCACAGGAGCAACGTTTACAGAATTTCCTTCTAATTCATACATCCAATGATAGAGCATGCCCTCTGCTCAGAACATACAGTTAACCTTGTAGATGCATTGCCTGATGGTATTTGAAGTGTCCTCACACTTCCCTCATCCATTCTCCTCATTGTTGAAGCACTCTTGGCAGTATATTCACCTCGAGCACTGCCAATTCTCTGTCCGCTTCTTTAGAGAAGACATAGTTTGACTCTTAATTGACCGCGCTAGTAGGGATCGGCTGCCATGCTTAGTGCAGTCAGTTTGCAACCAGGAACTGGGGAAATGGCAGGATAAGCCAGGTGTAGGGCACCCCACATAGGAGCCGCTGGTGAAAAGGGATCCCCTACCCTACACAGCCAGGCACACCAAATTTCCACAGGCACACTTGAGGCAGGAAACAGTCCAGCAATTTGTTTTTGCGATTTTTATTGAGGGGATAAAACTTGGATGAGGAGTAGGGGTATTATGGGATGCCCATCTGACTTGAGAAAATGTCAGGGACAACTCTCCTATATACAGTCTATATACAATTCTTCCTCCAGCACTTCACTTGCAAAAAAAACAAAAAACAGACTCAACTGGGACACTTTAGTGAATCTGGCAAAGTGCTCAGCCAGATCAAAGAAGAAAGCCCTTTACAGGGCCGGACTCTTTGGTTGTGTAGCAAAGTCCAATGTCCAGCTTACATCCCTGTGGCTACTGATCCCAGCACCACCTCTTCAGGCACTGCCAGCCCACCTGGCTGCAGCTGCCCCTTTCACTAACCCTCCTGGCTACTTCTCTTCAGTCCTCCCAGACTGACATTACAGTCCTCCCAGACTGCACGCTTTCCAGCCCACCTGACTGACTCTCCTGGAGAACTCCTGGATGTGCTGACCTTTTCCTGCTGTCCTCACACTTGCTCCCATGCCTCCAGGAATGGTATCCTTGGTGTGTTGTAGAGGGTCCCTCCAGCACCCAAGCCCCAGACCCGAGGTCACCCTGCTCAAACTAGGGGGCACCCTAAGGGCCACCGACAGCCTCCTCAGTACTCCTTCTCCATCTTCTACCCAACTGCCCCTGCTGGCATGACCCAGGAGTATTTAAGAGGTCCACTTTGCTGGGGATTGGCTAGGGCCATCCTCAATATTCCAAGCAGCAACTCCTAGACTCCACCCTCTATTTCTGAAAGCTTCTCCAAGGTTCCAAAAAACAGGGAGAGTTACCAGAGGTGCTGCTCGCTGAGTCATTCAGCCTCCTCCATGTGTCACTCAGCCTCTACCCAGATTCAACCCAGGCTTGGCTGCCAGCCAAGCCAAATTTACCTACTCTTAACAACTATGCTCACTAGCACACTAAGCTAGAGGGTGCTACACAGAAGGAGCATAATAAGAAATTGTATATATATATATATATATATATATATCAAAATCATTTTTAAAGGCCTAAAAATGTATTACTGTAAATTATATTTAAGGTAACAAATACTTAAGGTTTAACAAGCACAAGCTACATATAACAAAATTAATATGCTCCTATGAGCGCCTCCTGGCAATTTAAAGGATTCTTCCTGGGTTGAATGAGTCACTGGGTCATCCTGGTGCTTTGTGCTTACCACCACAGCAGCCATTAGTTAGAATATTTCCTTCTAAATAATTCAATGGTAGAGTATACTCTCCATGCAGAACATACAGCTAACTTTGTAGATATATTGCCTGTGGGATCTAAAGCATCCTAGTACTTCCCTTGTCCTGTTTTCTTCATTGTTGAAACACTCTTGACAGTATATGCACCTCAAGGGCTCCCCATGTTTTTCCTCCACTTCTTAAGGGAAGACATAGGTTGACTCTCAACTAACCATGCTACCAGGAGCACGGCTTAGTGTGCTTAGTGTGGTCAGCTTGCAACCAGGATCTGGGGAAATGGTAGGATTAACTAGGTATCACCGAAGGAGCACAGTAAGAAATGTTTTACAGTATTCTATATCACAAAACACAAACTCTGGCAATTTAAAGGATTCTTCCTTGGTTGAATGAGTTACTGGGTCAACTTGGTGCTTTGTGCTTACCACCACAGCAGCTGCACATATCCCAACAGTGGTGACAGGCTCTCATATTCAGGGGGCAATTAAAGGATATTGTCACTAAAGCCAGCCAGCGCAGGCATACTTTTTCATCAGAGGTATCACAGGAGCAAGGGTTAAAGAATTTCCTTCTGAAGTAGACATGCAATGGTAGAGCATGCCCTCCACACAGAACATAAAGCCTGATGGGATCCGAAGCATCCTGGCACTTTCCTCATCCGATCTCCTCATGGTTGAAGCACTCTTGACAGTATAAGCACCTCAAGTGCTCTCCATCCTCTTTCTTCCGCTTCTTAAAAGAGAACATAGGTAGAATGGTAACTTCTCCAAACTGACCATGATAGCAGAGATCAGCTTCTGTGCTTGGCATGGTCAGTTTGCAGGAACTAAGGAAATGTCAGGATCAACCAGGTATCGCAGAAGGAGCACACTAAGAAATTATTTATATATCACAAAACACTATATTAAAAGCATTTAATAAATCACATTTTTAAGGAAACAAATACTTTAAGGCAATTTAAAGGACTGTGGTGAAACCTAGTGCTCTGTGCTTACCACCACAACAGCTGCACACCTCTCCCAGTGACGGAACTCTAGGGCCCAGTCACAAGTGCACTCGCGACTCTGGAATTTCCGCCACTGGTGTCAGTAGATTTTTCATTTTTGTTATTTTTTTAAATTATATTTTACAATTTTATTAATTTATTTTTGTTTACAACTTTATTTTTTATTGCTTTTTTAGGAGCCCAGTTGGGTGACTTTTGTGAAATATCAGTGTCTAAACAGACCTCTGATGTATCACTTTTGAGGCAGGGAAAGGAGATTGAGGACACAGCCCTCAATCTCCATCTGTGCAGCCTCGGCTGCACAGAATGAATCGACAGAATGAATCTGTACAGAGCTTTCCATTCATTCACAAACGGAAGCACAGTAAACAGTTTACTATGCTTCAACTATGAATGGATAGAGTCAGTAATTGGGACCAATCACTGACTCTCTATTCAGAAAAGGAAGGGGCTGGTAAATTATATATTTACCAACCCCTTCCCTGCTGTCCATTCTGACATAATCCCTGCAGCAGCCAGTGGAAGAGAGGAGGAGGGATAGCCAGCAGCACGGAGGAGGGACAATGGGGGGGTCAGGGGACCCCACAGAGGCCCGGGGGCAACAAAAAGAAGAGGAAGCTGGATAGGAGAGGCAGTGGAGGCGGCATATAGAGGAACCGCTCCCCTCATTTTTCTCATGTAGCTGCTGAATGCCTGCAAGAGGGAAAGGAGGAGTTGCAATTGTGATCCCTGTGATTACACCCCTGTGAAAGTGGTGACAGGCTCTCAGACGGAGCTCCTGCCGACCTCTGTACACTGCCCTACATACTATTGACTTCTGTACACTGCCCTACATACTACTAATCTCTGTACAATGGTTTATATCCTAAGGAAATCTGTACACTGCAGGAGTTGCAGTACTGTGCAGAATCGTCAGGTGTCAAATAATGTTTCCAGAATATTTGATGCAAAACGTATGTAGCAACCTGGTCTTGAACAGGGATGCTGTCAAATTTAGTTTTGCTGGGAGGTAACTACCCTGGCTAATTGTTAGGGGGTCTCCTGATTCGTTTCCTAACTCTGAGTTTGATGCACCTCTCTCTTCTGCCACTGGGTGGCATTGTTGCTTATGGCATTGGAATGATAAGGTGTATATGAACTTGGAATATGAGTGAATAGGTTGTTACGGCCAATTGGCAGGGGGTTTCTTGGGCCCCATGGACTGCTGGGAGAGCCTATTTATTTGGGACGAGTCAGGTGATTAGGGCTTTGATGCCACCTGGGCGGCTGTCTGAGTGGATGTGTGTTAAAAGCTCCTGGTTGCTAGGCCAGAAGCCTGAGGCCTGTTCAGGAGTTCCTAGTTGCTAGGTAGTCTGAGGCCTATCCAGGACGGAAGGGTTGGGGCTTCATGCTGGAAACCTAACCAAGTTGCACGGGTACTGCCGACCGGAGAACCCGTCTTTGTCGGAGGTGAAGGGACATGGTTGTCAACAAGGGACAACCACTTCTATCGCCAGAGGCAAAGCATGAACCAGGGTCAGAGGTAAAGGGGAAACTGTCGACCTCAAGGGACAACGCTCCTGTTATCAGAAGCCAGAGTTCAGAGTCTGAGAGAGTACCAGAGCAGCCTTTTTCACTAGCCAGGGATGGTGAAGCAGTTGGGAAAGTCTCAGCGGAGGCAAGCTAGGGACCCACCAGCATAGCGGGGGTGGCGCTTGCAAGAGAGGTCAGCAGGTTAATGGAAGAGATGGGAAAGGGACCCAGCAGGTCAGCGTGAGTGACACTCGGAGTATTCAGCGGTTGGCTGTATGCAGCTCAAGGGACCCAATGGCAGTTGGAATCCGAAGAGATTGGTAAGAGACTGGGAGCTCAAACTGAAGAAGCTGCAGCGGGAGGCTGCAAGATTGAGACAAGGTCTACACATCGGGGATACCAGGCTTGGTATGTGTACAGATTTATGTTGAAGTCAAAGTTACAAGTTCACTTGCCAAAGGAGATGGCTCTCTTCAGGTACAGTTCAGCTCTAAGGCCTTTGGAACTGTACAGCTACTATACTGTTCTATTTTTGTGTGTCTCAGAGTCTGTTAAGTGCTTTTTCACCTACTCAAAGGGTGTCCTGGCCCTAACCCTCTCTCCCCAGTTCCTTAAGAGAAAATACATCTCTTTTTGTTCTGCGTCATCAAAGTGTCTTGCGCCCAACTTACTCTACACTACCCTGCACCCACCATGCCTAGTGACCCACACTGTGGGAATGGATGTCAGCTCTCCCTGAATCTGAAGGTCACCATAGGCTCTTCAGAGGTCGGGCCTGGGCTACATGTACTTGCAGTGTTATATGTATTTATCCCTGTATTCTCTGTAAGATCTGTTGGGTTGACACACTTTAAAGAGACTGTACTGTTGTAGCCAAACAAATACATCAATGATTGGACTAATGAACAATACCTTCTTGGCTATGTTCCTGTCCTTACTATGATAAATCTGCCTGTATATACAGTATTTTAATAATAAATTGTTGCATACAGTATGCAAAGTACTACGAAAATTGTAGGTGCTATATATATATGACTGTAACAAGAGTTTTTGGATTTCTCATCATTATACATATTCTGAAAAAAGGGCCTTAAAAACAAGGATAGATGAGCATGTGACCAGTATCAAGAAGTTCAAGGAGGGTGATGACAAGCCACTGGCTATTCACTTTAATGAATTCCACTGAAAGGGCCCCTCAGGCCTCAAGGTCAAGGGCATAAATGTCTTGGATTTGCCCTTGAGAAGGGGAGATTTCGATTGGATTCTTTTGAAGAAAGAAAAAATGTGGATTTATATTTTGGAATCTATGACCCCCAAGGGGGTAAATATGGAGTTTAATCTCTCCGTATTTTGGGATCCATAACTGAGGCTCACCCCTGTCCCATGGCTGAATGGAATGTTGCACCCCCTCCATGTGTGTAGATTACTTTAATCCCTATGTTGGGATAATTGTACTATAGCTTTATCCATTATAGAGATGTTCTTTATTCCTGGTCTTCAGCATGGCAATATTTGGGGGGAGCAAGGAGTCTTTAACCACTTCAATACAGGACATTTATACCCCCTTCCTGCCCAGACCAATTTTCAGCAATCAGTGCTCTCACATTTTGAATGCCAATTACTCAGTCATGCTACACTGTACCCAAACAAAATTTTTATCATTTTTTTCACACAAATAGAGCTTTCTTTTGGTGGTATTTAATCATCTCTGTTTTTTTTTTTTTTTGCAACATAAGTGAAAAGAGCGAAAATTTTTAATAAAAAACACTCTTTTTTTAGTTTCTAGTTTAGTTTTGCAAATCAGTCATTTTTGTTCATAAATTTGGGCCAAAACCTATACTGCTACATATCTTTGGTAAAAAATAACCCAAATAAGTGTATATTATTTGGTCTGTGTGAAAGTTATAGAGTCTAAAAGCTATGGTGCCAATCATTGAAAATCTATCACACCTGATGCAGTGACGGCCTATCTCATTTCTTGAGGCCCTGAAATGTCAGGAAAGTACAAATACCCCCCAAATGACGCCTTTTTGAAAAGTAGACATTCCAAGGTATTTAGTATGAGGCATGGTGAGTTTTTTGAAGTTGTATTTTTTGGGAAAATTAAGAAATTAATATTTATTTATTTATTTTTTGCACACAATTGTCATAACAAGTTATTTCTCACACACAGCATATGCATACTTCCAATTACACCCCAAAATACATTCTGCTACTCGCCCCGAGTATGGCGATACCATATGTGTGGCCACATAGAGAGGTCCAACATGCAGGGAGCACCTTCAGGCATTCTAGGAGCAGAAATTTCATGTCTAATTTCCTAACGATCTATTACACTTTTGAAGGCCCTGGAGCACCAGGACAATGGAAGTACCCACAAAATGACCCCATTTTGGAAAGCAAACACCCCAACGTATATAATATGAGGCATTATGAGTCTTTTGAATGGTTCATTTTTTTCCACAAGTCTTCGAAAAACATGGAAAGAAAATGAAAACGCTTTTATTTTTACACAAAGTGGTCAATTTATAAGATATTTATAACACATAGCATGCACATAGCAAAAATTAACCCCCAAAATATATTCTGTTACTCGTCCCGAGTATGGCAATACCACATGTGTGAGACTTTTACACAGCCTGGCCACATAGAGAGGCCCAACATGCAGAGAGCACTGCCAGGCGTCCTAGGAGCATAAATTACACATAAAATTTAATTTATACCTATCACACTTTTGAAGGCCCTGGAGCACCAGGACAGTGGAATTACCCACAAAATGACCCCTTTTTTGGAAAGCAAACACCTGAGGTATATTCTATGAGGAATGAGCTGCTGATAGGTACTCGGGTACTCTGATCGGCTGCAGATAGGTACTCAGGTATTCTGATGCTCTGCAGATAGGTACTAGGGTACTCTGGTGGGCTGGAGACAGGTACTTGGGTAATCTGATGGACTGGTAAAAGGTACTTGGGTACTCTGATGGGCTGCAGATAGGTACTCGGGTACTCTGATGGGCTGGTGACAGGTACTCTGGTACTCTGATGGGCTGGTGACAGGTACTCGGGTACGCTGATGGGCTGGTGACAGGTACTCGGGTACTCAGATGGGCAGGTGACAGTTACTCCAGTACGCTAATGGTCTGGTGACAGGTACTCAGGTACACTGATGGACAGGTGACAGGTACTCAGGTACTCTGATGGGCTGGTGACAGGTACTCGGGTACTCTGATGGGTTGGTGACAGGTACTCAGGTGCTCAGATGGGCTGGTGACAGGTACTCAGGTATTCTGATGGGTTGGTGACAGGTACTCGGGTACTCCGATGGGTCGGTGACAGGTACTCAGGAACTCAGATGGGCAGGTGACAGGTACTCGAGTACGCTAATGGTCTGGTGACAGGTACTCGGGTACTCTGATGGACAGGTGGCAGGTACTCAGGTACTCTGATGGGCTGGTGACAGGTACTCGGGTACTCTGATGGGCTGGTGACAGGTACTCAGATGGGCAGGTGGCAGGTACTCGGGTACACTCATGGTCTGGTGACAGGTACTCAGGTACTCTGATGGGCAGGTGACAGGTACTCGGGTACTCAGATGGGCTGGTGACAGGAACTCTGGTACTTTGATGGGTTGGTGACAGGTACTCAAGTACTTTGATGGGTTGGTGACAGGTACTCAGGTACTCTGATGGGTTGGTGACAGATACTCGGGTACTTGGGTTGGTGACAGGCACTCGGGTACTCTGATGGGCTGGTGACAGGTACTCGGGTACTTTGATGGGTTGGTGACAGGTACTTTGGTACTTTGATGGGTTGAGAACAGGTACTCGTGTACTCTGATGGGTTGGTGACAGGTACTCAGGTTCTCTGATGGGCTGGTGACAGGTACTCGGGTACTCTGATGGGCTTGTGACAGGTACTCAGGTACTCAGATGGGCAGGTGGCAGGTACTCGGGTATGCTGATGGTCTGGTGACAGGTACTCAGGTACTCTGATGGGCAGGTGACAGGTACTCGGGTACTTAGATGGGCTGGTGACAGGTACTCGGGTACTCAGATGGGCTGGTGACAGGTACTCAGGTACTTTGATGGGTTGGTGACAGGTACTCGGGTACTCAGATGGGTTGGTGACAGATACTCAGATGGGTTGGTGACAGGCACTTGGGTACTCTGATGGGCTGGTGACAGGTACTTGGGTACTTTGATGGGTTGGTGACAGGTACTTCGGTACTTTGATGGGCAGGTGACAGGTACTTGGGTACTCTGATGGGCTGGTGACAGGTACTCGGGTACTCTGATGGGTTGGTGACAGGTACTCAGGTACTTTGATGGGTTGGTGACAGGTACTCATGTACTTTGATGGGTTGGTGACAGGTACTCGGGTTCTCTGATGGGCTGGTGAGAAGTACTCGGGTACTCAGATGGGCTGGTGAAAGGTACTCGGGTACTCTGATGGGTTGGTGACAGGTACTCGGGTACTCAGATGGGCTGGTGACAGGTTCTCAGGTACTCTGACGAGTTGGTGACAGGTACTCGGGTACTCAGATGGTCTGGTGACAGGTATTTGGGTACTCTGATGGGTTCGTGAGAGGTACTTGGGTATTTTGATGGGCAGGTGACAGGTACTCAGATACTTTGATGGGAAGGTGACAGGTACTAGGGTACTTTGATGGGCAGGTGACAGGTACTTTGATGGGGTGGTGACAGGGACTTTTATGGGGTAGCGACAGGTCCTCTTTATTACTGGGGGGCAATCAGTGTGCTTGTTGTGTACACTAAGCGGTAGCGTAGCAAGCTGTTACCGCAATCTCCTTCTCACACATGATCAGTGTGTGAGAGGGAGAACCCGGTAACAGCTCGTTAGCGAGATTTGTTTGCATCATGTGACCGGTTGTGATTGGTCACAGCCGGTCATGTGGTAAAGAGCCAATTTCATTGGCTCTTTACCCTGATCGGAGCTGGGCTTTGTCCAAGGGACAAGCATCAACCTCAATCACCACTGTGCATGCCCCTGGGGACGTGCACGAGTGGCGTGCATGTGGTTCTCCATAGTGAACGGCTTTGATTGGACACAGCCGGTCCCGTGGTAAAGAGCCAATTTAATTGGCTCTTTACCCTGATCAGGGAGGGGCTATGTCCGGAGGGACATGCCCGATGCCCGATTGCCGCAATGCGGGCCCCAGGGGCCCGCAGTAGCGGCGAGAGTCAGCAGACGTCATATGGCGCATGCCCGGATCAAAGGAGTGTCCCTGCCGACGTCATTATACAATGACTCAATAGGGAAGTGGTTATGACTCCCTCCCTCTATATTAGGTCTAGGTTAGCTCTCAAGTGTAGATATACTGATTTTTATATGTTGTGAAGCTGTGCCATCTGTATGGGGAGAGTGATTGGACGACATCCTGTGGCTAGCTGTATGTATTACACCTCTAAATGAATAGGATTTAAGGTATGATCTGGAAGCCCCACCCCCAGCTTTGAGGAAGTTCAGGGATAGGCTGAACGAAACGCGTCAGCATGATGTCACCCCGCTGTCCTGGTGACGCAGGCGATCCCACCCGTCCACCTCGGGATACTATCAGCACAGCGTGGATCGTGTTATTGTAGCCACAGGGCACGGCATCCAGATGTCCCATACCTGGATACTGGCCCGGAGCAGCAGCTTTAACCCATAAGGAGGAAGGCACACAGGCATAACCCACAGCTACAACAGGATTGGGTGAGCACTAGAGTTGAGCGGACACCTGGATGTTCGCGAAAAAGTTCGAGTTCGGCCCCAAACTTGACCCCGAACCCCATTGAACTCAATGGTGACCCAAATTTTTGGGCACTAAAATGGCTCTAAAAAAGTCCTGGAAAGGTCTAGAGGGCTGCAAAAGGAAATTGGGGTACGAGTAGGACAAGTGCCCTGCAAACAAATGTGGATAGGGAAATAACTTAAAATTACATAAAAAAAAATAAAAAATGGAGGAGGAGGTGGATGTGGAGTAGGAGGTTGAGGAGGCAGTGACCGTGGCGGTGTAGGTGGAAGTGGCAGTGGAGGAGGAGGAGGTAGCCAACTGTACTATGTAGCGCTATTTATTATTCTTTTTTTTTGAACCAGCAATGTAGACGCACTTTTTAATTTTGTGCAAGAAATGCACAGCAAGGTGCAAATGTACTATGTAGCACTATTTTTTATTTATTTCTTTTAAACCAGCAATGTAGACGCACTTTTTATTTGTGTGCAAGAAATGCATCGCTGGCCGCAAATGTAGTATTTCGAATATATATATATTTTTTTAAACCAGCAATGTAGACGCACTTTTTATTTTTGTGCAAGAAATACACCGCTGGCTGCAAATGTAGTATTTCGAATATTTTTTTTTTTAAACCAGCAATGTAGACGCACTTTTTAATTTTGGGTTTTTCTCAAATGTCCGGGTTCGGGACACGGACACCCTAAGGTCTGGTTCGCTCAACTCTATTGAGCACACATTTGACTTTGTTTTCGGATTGCCAAAATACATGGGACTGAAAGAGCCTGGCTTTCGCTCCCCCCATCCTGTCTCCAAACTGCAGTGAGTGGTGAACGATGGTCGGCAAGCAGGCTAGATGGTCCTGCTCCCATCGATACACACAGTGACACTCCTTGCACCCTTGGCCTCCTCCCCACGTTTATTATGATCCACGCCTGGGTGTCCCGATGATTCCACTGGTTCACTCCACCTGATCCCACAACTTTGACATTGACTGTATACTGTGTCACCCTATCACAGTTTATTTCCCCAGTCGGTCTTATCACCTTCCACTTTGGTGGGCTTCTGTGTGGTGGTTCATGAGCCCATATATGTGGTGGTTGTATGTGTGTGGTGACCGGCATCATCCAGGATAGTTTTTTGACAACGTTGTCATATTTTTATCAATTGCACCATTGGTTTTGTACAATTTTTATTCAATGCATCAATAAAATCGAATGTTTTAAGGCACTGAAGGTCCGCTAACAGTATCTTTGTAATCTTCAATCACTCCTTTCTATATATATACATATTAGTATGTGTACAGATCTATGTTAAAGTTACAAGTTCAGTTGCCAAAGGAGACAGCTCTCTTCAGGTACAGTTCAGCTCTAAGACCTTTGGAACTGTACAGCTACTATACTGTTCTATGTTTGTGTGTCTCAGAGTCTGTTAAGTTCTTTTTCACCTGCTCAAAGGGCGTCCTGACCCCAACCCTCTCTCTCCAGTTCCTTAAGAGAAAATAAATCTCTTTTGTTCTGCTTTATCAAAGTGTCTTGCGCCCAACTTACTCTACACTACCCTGCACCCACCATGCCTAGTGACCCACACTGCGGGATTGATGTCCGCTCTCCCTGACCCTGAAGGTCACCATAGGCTCTTCAGAGGTCGGGACCTGGGCTACATGTACTTGTAGTGTTATTGGTATTTATCCCTGTATTTTCTGTAAGATCTGTTGGGTTGACGCACTTTAAAGAGACTGTACTGTTGTAGCCAAACAAATACATCAATGATTGTACTAATGAACAATCGCTTCTTCTTTCTTGTCCACTCAAACCCCTCTCCACCTGCATTTAATGATCAGGAAAAGATCTCACTAGAGCTTGATCGTGGATCTCAGAGGGAGAAAGCTGGGAGAGCTCTGTGTGCTAATTTGGACTCTAAAAACAAGGTATGCAATGTGTTTATGTTTTATGGGTGTCGGGGACAGCCGCACACTGTATAGAGAGGAATCTCTTTGTTTAGTGTAGCGCCAGACAGCGAGGTTTTGTTTTCTGTTTCTGTTTGTTTTGATCTTGCAAACCTGTAAAAATAAACCTGGCAAGCCGCCAGACTTGAAAAAAACTGACATCAATGCTGAATCTTTTACCCTGAAAAGTGATGCCCGCGAGCTAATCTCCCACAACATATATGTATAATTTTTTTTTTTTTCTTTCACGACAGAAAATATATAAGTATCGCTTTTAAGCCTTCTGTGCAGTACCACAGACGTATTATCCTGTATCACTTGCTGCTTTAACGTTTCGGTTTGCCCCAGAACTCAAAAACATGGAAAAAGTTTGGACCCAAACCACAAACTCTATTAAAGTCTATGGGACCCGAACTTGAACAATCATAGGTCCCCATTTTTAAGGCTTGCATTCATGTTTTTGGCCATAAAAAGGGAATGGGAACCTGGGTACTGCCCTGGGGGACATGTATCAATGCAAAAAAATGTTATTCAAAAAGATTGTTTTTAAATGAGCAGTGGTTTTAATGATGCTTAAAGTGAAACAATAAAAATGAAAAATTCCTAATATAGTGCCTAGGGAAGGTGTCCCCTTAGTTGGCCTGTAAAGCGGCGCATCTGTACCGTGTATAGAACCTGCTGCAGCAAAACTGACATATATAAAGAAAAAAATGACATTTAAATTGATTTTCCAAGCTGCAAGCTTTCTTTATTTTGTAAACAATGTTTGGGGAGCCAGTCTATATGATGAGGCCACATTTTAGTGTACTTGTAACAAGATTAGAGATTTTTTTGGATAAATTCTGGTGTCTCTTTGGCAGACTTTGAATGGAAATAACAAAGTTTTGCATCACAGTGAGCAAGCCTTATAAGCTTTATGTGAAGAAGCCAAATTATAGTACACTCAGGCTAAGATTAACAATGTTTTTAGATAAAGTCTGATGTCTCTTTGACAGACTTTGGAAAAAAAGTAACAGGTGTGGAAAAATTGGGCTTTGGGTGTTAGTGGTGCCTTCACACCCTAACCCTATAGAGGTACTTTTGATAAAAGCAAGAATTGGCCTTGCTGTAAAAAAATTAAATTATATGCACCTGTCCAACAGGTGCAGAAAAATTGGTCCTTGCGTGTTAATTGTGCCTATGAAACCTATACCAAAAAAATGACGTCAAGATAAAATCAACTCCCACAAAGCTAGGTAGCTTAGACAGTCTTGCAGAGATTCCAGATCTCATCCCTGTAAGTGGAGGCTGCTGAGAGGTCATCATCATGAGATATAGTGGGGGTTGAGATGAAAGGTGAGGAGTGAGGAGGGGAAAAAGTATGTCCCTTTTGTGTGTCTTTCAGGTGTTCTTGCCAACGTGTTGAGTGGTGGGAGATTAAATGCCTTTGCAAGCATGTGGTACCCAAATGGCTGGTATTTTTGCCACGCTTTATCTGCTTGCAGCATAGATTGCAAATTGCAACAGTGCGATTGCCAACAAAAAGTCCACACAGCTGAGTTGCGGGAAGTGGGCCAGGAGATAAGAGCTCTACAATCTGATGGAATAGGGTGGCTGCTCCCTTCTCTTCCATGGTGATGGCCTCTGGAGGACACCCTGCCTCGCTGGGGTTATGCCTCCCCTTCACTTTCCTCTTCTGCTCTATCAGGCACCCAAGTTGAGTCAGTGACCTCATCATCATCATCCCTTTCATCCTCATCATCACTGGAGCCAACTTGGCAATGTGCTGCGGCTGGGGGAACATGACTGTCAATTTGTTGTTTATCAGTGTTCTTCCTTCTCTGTAGGCTCATGGTACTCCCTTCCTCAACCTCAGAACCAACATCAGAATCAGGTAATGTCTGTGCATCCTCCAAAAGCAAGTGTTCAAATAATTGACCTGACTCCTCTGTGCATGATAGTGGGGCTATGGCAGGAGTAGCTGTGGACAAGGAGGCAGAATAGGCCACTCCGGCAGCTGCGGTGGACAGAGAACTAGTGTCAGCTTGGGTGATAGAGGATGAGGATGGTTTAGTTTAAGCCAGTCCACCACCTCCTCTGCATGCTCTGGCTAGATAACACCACTGGCTACATCACTAAATGGAAACAAACGTGCCCTGCCTGAGGACGGACTACGTCCACCTTTGCCTGTGGACACAGACGTCGCTGGCCCCCTCATAGTGGCATGGGAACGTCTGCCTTTCCTTAGATGTGTGTAAACACCGCTCTAAGTGAGTTTTCCATCTCCACCTCCACTAACACACAGACCAGGTGCTGACCACGTCCATCACGGATTCCAATGAGCAAGAAAAGAATTCAGGTAATTTTACTGAAGTCTGGCCAACCAGATTTCTGTTTTTGCTCATTGGGGTCTGTGTCTCCATGCTGGCCTCCCAGACCTGATGGGGGGTTACCCAAATGTAATAGATACTAGGAAGTGGGTAACTGCCACTGACAGAAATGGAAAAACTATAAAAAAAAAGTAAATAAAATAAAAAAGGGTGAACACCAGCATCGCAGTAACAAAAATTGCAGCTGACAATTTAAAAAAAGGGGACAGGCAGGGGGGACAAAAAAAAAAAGATGCAACAACCAAAAAAAAAAATGTGTATTCAGCACTAAGTGAAATGTTTAACACTGCACTACACTCACACTACACTGACACACTACACTAACACTACACTGACACACTATACTCACACTACACTGACACACTACACTACACTGAAACACTACACTGACACTACACTGACACTACACTACACTCACACTACACTGACATACTATACTCACACTACACTAATACTACACTGACATACTATACTCACACTACACTAATACTACACTGACACTCTACACTCAGAGTCACAATAAGACACTAACTAGCTAGTAGCTAACTGAGTCCTGCTCTATCTATCTCCACTCCAACAAAACACTGCAAAAGGTTCCTGTGGGAAGGAACCTTTTATAGTGTGGGGTGGGACTATGAGCACTGAGCTATCATTGGGCATTGGAGCGCTAACCGGTGATTCCTATACAATACATGAAAAACAATACAGGAATGACGCTGTCCCTGATATTTAAAACACACAGAAATTGTTTGGTGGTAGGTTATAAAATACACCACACTCTCCTCACTAAAAACGACTCTGCCCAGGAGTAATGGGTTGCAATGAGCCAAAGGTACACCGTGCAAAATACATAAATTAATAAATTAAGTCCGTATATAGTCCATGAAAAATAATAAAAAGGAATAACGTATCACCCAAAAATTGTGTAAAAAATGTATCAAAAAGGATGTCATAAATAGTATCTTTCCCAGATGACAGCATTCATGTTTTAAACTTTTTAAAACGCTTCCTGCTTCCTCTGCAAGTCAAGTCACTTGCAGAGGAAGCAGGAAGCGCTGGGAGCCACCATCGTTGTCCCCAGGCTACCATTGCACCTAACACCTACACCGCCATCACAGACTCCCTGAGACCCGGATCACATTGGAGCTGATCTCAAGATTCCACCACAGCCCGCAGTGGCTCACAACTGCAACGCTGATATACATACCACTTTTGTGAGTAATGTTTTTAATGTTTTAATAAATGGAAGTTTGTGTGGTTACACTTAGAGGTGCACCTTTGTTCTTTTATATATTGATCCACTGACCCAATTCATCGCATGCCCAGGACACGATACGAGCAGATTCTGCAGTTCATGCATTTCAATGACAATGAACTCTGTCGTCCACGGGGTGACCCTGGATATGACCGGCTCTACAAAATTCAGCCCCTCATAAACCACTTCAACACCCAGTTTGCCGCACTTTTTATTCCCAACCAAGTTGTGTGCATGGACGAGTCCCTGATTAAATTTTCTGGCCGTCTTGCTTTCAAACGGTTCATCCCCAGCAAGCGTGCCAGATACAGGTGGAGATGTCAAGATTTATAAGCTCTGACAGCGCCACAAGCTATACATAGAGTTTTATGGTTCATGAGGGCAAAGACAGTCACGTAGAGCCCGAAGGATGCCCAGACTACATAGGGAGCGCTGGCTAGATTGTGTGGGACTTGGTGTCACCCTTATTCGGAAAGGTGTACCACTTTTACATGGAACAATGAATTATTACACGAGCATGCCACCGTGCGACCTAATCGCCAAGGCTTCCCCCAACGGCTTGTAGATTCCCGTCTTAGACAGGGGGAGAGAGCCTGCTTGAAGTGTAATAATTTGCTCGTGATGAAGTGGAGGGACAATCAGAATGTTTTTTCGTTCTGATTTCCCTTCATGCAGATATGACTATCCAAATTCCTATGGTGTCTGGTGTTTTGGAGAAACCCCTCTGTGTCCACGATTATAGCCTAAATATGGGTGGGGTGGACCAGTTATTGGCGCCGTACCTAATTGCCCGTAAGGCCAGACGCTGGTACAAAAGAGTGTCTGTATACTTATTTCAATTGGCTTTTCTGAACGCTAATGTCTTATATAGAGTGTCAGGATGGACGGGATCCTTCCTCAAATTCCAGGAAAAGATTGTCACAGCCCTTCTGTTTCCAGATGGTGCTGCACCCCCACTTCACAATGTGAATGCAGTTAGCCAGCTGCATGGGAGGCACTTTTCACGAGACCTCCGTGGTACCCCAGGCCAAAGGACACCCCAAAAGAGATGTTGTGTCTGCAGACAACGCGGATACAGGGGAGACACCTGCACTTATTGTCCCTCCTGTCCTGACCAGCCTGGTCTCTGCATCGAATAATGTTTTGAACGCTAACATACAGTTGTATGCAAAAGTTTAGGAACCCCTGACAATTTCCATGATTGTCATTTATAAATATTTGGGTGTTTGGATCAGCAATTTCATTTTGATCTATCAAATAACTCTTTAACAGTCCCCAAGGATTTGAAAACGTATGTTGACATACAATCGCAAGTTTTGTAATAAGCTACGTCTCTGGTCCGACCAGTCCTGTCCTCCCTGTTATTCACGTCCACAGAGGGGACATAGGCGCAACAGACGTCTGTGTTGTAGAGAAAACCCCACAGGAAACCGGACCCCATGGTGCCTCCAGAGCACTTTTCACGGAGGGTACGTCGACCGATTGACGTAAGTGTAACACTTCACCCCCACGTCGTGGTAGACCTTTGTCTTCCCGACACTGTTAGAAAAGGACCTTAAACTCCTTCCTAGGGCAGGTAGGACTGTGAGAT
>BLSH010078348.1:555023-567048 GCA_018402905.1 Glandirana rugosa | reverse complement strand
GTGGACGCTATCTATAAAAAGTACCATATGGAAATTTTATGGACGATTTTAGTAATTTAGTTACTCGAATCAAATTTAAACCTCCACGGATTCACCGGACGTCGGGACCGGAATTGCAATAACTTGAGGTCACAATCCACTCGTCAAGTCCGGCTCGTATTCAAGCCGGGTTTGTAACGGGCAAACACACAACCCGATTGTAGGCTTAAACGTCCTACAAACTGGCGGTTCGTTGGGTGTTACCTGACGCGCGACGTGTCAGGGGCGCGCGGGAAGCGAGATTCTGCAGGACGTCCATGGACGTCCTGTTAGAATAACCCGACCGCGCTGTGGACGTCTTTTGTCTATAGCGCGGTCGGGAAGTGGTTAATCTAATTAGGGTCCTAGAATGCACTGTGCAGCGCGCAGTCCATTGTGGGTTGCTTGGCGGTCAAACATCCTGCAAATTCGGATGTTAGCCCAACACACAAACGGGCAATGTTTGGGCCGAACTTATGCTCGGCCTGAACTGCTCACCTAACACTGGAGTTCAATAACGTTAAGGCCAGGGCTGCAGGCCACTTAGGCACCTCCAAATTTAAACTAAGCTCATTGATTTAATGATTTTAGCAGGTATTTTAAAGGTATACCATGAAAAATATCTATCGCAGGTGCTTGTTCGCTCAACAAAACTGTCAAAACATAAAATGGCTGCTGATCACATGCGCAGCACCATGCCCACAGCAGATCAAACAGAGGTTAAGATGACAGCTTCCTTGGCTGAAGGGTTGGGGGTTTTAAATCTGTTTTAATTAATTAAAAATGTTTTTTTTTTATGGAGCTGTATTTGTGCAGCGGGACACAGTCAGGATGAAACCGAAAAGGGCCTTCTCCAAACTGTTGCCACAAGGCTGGAAGGGCACAAGTGTGGTAAATATTTTTATGTTGCAGCTTTGTTGGTGCCTTTCACTGAAAAATAACTCAATGATTTCTTGGGATGTCCATTTCTTGTCATTTATATTGGTGTGATGGGGGTCAGGGCTCTCCAGAATTTTTGTCCATATAATCAATATATGAAAATAAATATGCTATTGTCTATGTTTTCTGCAGAGTATTGGAGATGATACATTGCATACAAAAGGCATCAAGTGACAAAATCTAGGAGTGTGCACAAGATGTGTGATGGAGGTCTAAATATACTAGAGAGCAGGCCGCTAATCACCCAACGCCTTTCAGAAGGGGACATTTTTTTCTTATTGTTATACATGGGAGAGCTGCCCATAGGTATAAACTATTTATTGTTACTGTCTGATTCAGAATTTAACTCAGGTTAGAGAAGGCTGCCTTAGCCATTACACTAAATTCTTACTGAAACAGTCATGTTTCAACCAGGATGGCCAATCAGGGATTACACAGGGGAGCATCTGCCTTCCTCCCAGTTTTTAGAGCACTGATGAGTCAAGAAGGCAATTTATGACACACCAGATGCAAGCTGAAAACCATGGGTCATCTTTGATTCAACCCTTTTCATTCTCACGTTTCAAACACTTGAACTTTTTTCCCAGGGCTTCGATATCAGAGTTCTCTCTGGCATACCTGATTATCGTCTCTACAGTTTGAAATAAATGTGGTTTAACAATAATGTCACCTGGCTGACCATCCACCCTGGGTAGTGCAAGAGCCCTGTGAATCTTGTCAATCTCTAGGTGTAGGGTGCAAGCTTCATAAGAATTTGTGCCACATTTGTGATGTCTTTAATAAATTCAGGTACCCCTCTTATGTGTAAATTCTATTGCTGTGAGCAGTTTTTAAGGTCTTTACATTTAGCATGAGCCTCTCCCAACTGTGCATGCAGCATAGTGATTTGAAAAGAATTTTGAGTGACTCTGTGGCCAGGAGCTGGGTATGCATACTCCCGGCAACAGAGATGATTCTGCCTGCAAGTTTAATGCAGCTGTTTTAGTGCCAGTTTACTGTTCTGTGACTCTAACAGTGGCAAGAGAAATGCGCTCTGGGGGTTGTTGTTTGCTTGTGAGGATTCGCCCTCAGGCTGTACTGCAGTAGAACTACATTTTCCATCAGGCTGTGCAGCAGAGAAGGATTCCTGGGAGAAGAGGTGCCTTGTGGGAGAGACTATTTAAGCAGATGCTGGGGCCTAGCACGCTCTCTCTAGATGGAGAAGATTGGCAAGCAGGAACCCTGTGTTAAACATGGCTGAATCATGGCCTACTTCCACAGACTGAGGGATTCTGAGATCCTGCAGGACTTCAGTGAGCAGCCTGAAAGACATGCCCTGCACCAAGCGGGGCCTGTTCCTTATCCCTACATCCTGCTTGGATGATTGATCTGGGAGAACTGCAGTGAGAGGCCGTGGAAGCCGAGCCTAGGCGCCAGAGGGCTGGACTTACCAACATCATCACCTCCATCCTTGTCATCATCATCCTCAGCAGCGGATACATCATCTAGATCCTTTGACCCTGTATGGTAAGCGGGCTGAAGCCCATTTTTACAGACACTGTGCACACATATCCTGATTCTGCACATTCACTAGTACTCAAGGCCTAATTCCTAACATTTAAAATAGAATTGGAGTACAAGCATTTATACCCTAAATGGGATTGCTGTTATTTGTAGTCCCACAGTATAAAGTCAGTGATCACTGTGAAGCTTCCTTTTCTTGCTACAGAAAGAGTGCTTTATACAAATACAGTACACTTCCTGGAAATCTATTTTGTTGCATCAGCATTTGATTGATATATACCATTTAAACCACAAAGCTAGCTGAAGATC
Organism: Glandirana rugosa; assembly: GCA_018402905.1. Classification (NCBI taxonomy): domain Eukaryota; kingdom Metazoa; phylum Chordata; class Amphibia; order Anura; family Ranidae; genus Glandirana; species Glandirana rugosa. Next base: position 564,279 of record BLSH010078348.1, on the reverse strand, counting down.
ATCTGAACTGTCAAGCAAGGAACATTGAACAACAACTACTCTTCCTCTGTTTCTTTCCCTCCACTTAGTGAGCATTTACTATTTTTCCAGAGTATTTTATAAGAACTCTCTCCCATAGAGCAGGTTTGAATATAGCTGCAATTGTATTTCTGGTGTTGTACCTGTTCATCTACTATTAAGGCCTCATACCCACGGGCGTATTAAAAAAATAAGCTGTAACGTCGAGACCGACGTTAGGGAAAATCGGCGTCAAAAACACAATTTCGTCGGTGTTTTGCATCAGCGTTAATGCGCGTTAGTGAGCGTCAGTGCTACATCGCGTTTTGTTTAAAAAGAAACATTCCTCTGCTATTTTTTAACCTGAAAACGGCGGCGCTAAAAAAAATGGCAGTTAATGGCGCTACAGCGTTAATGCGCGTTAGTGAGCGTTTTGCCGGCTTAGCGTCAAAAACGCTCTAACGTTGCGGCTTCACAACGAGCTGGCCGTCGGTTCTGCTTTCAGCTCTCAAACGCAGACGCTATCTACAGCTCAAAAACATCAGCGTTTTTATGGGGCCATTGAATAACATGGAGAGTTAAAAAAACATGTGGTAAAAAACGTCCGTGTATACGGGGCCACACTGGTTTTATACTTGTTAATCTACTATTTGCTGCTGTCAGGAGAGTGAGCAGTAGAGAGTGGTTTGACCTTTCAGTAGTCATTCCCCTGCTCTCCAGTGCCCCATTCTCATGCACAGTATATTGACTTACTGGTTGAATCTATAAAGCTCTAAGAAACATAACTTGTTATTCACTGGCGTTTAACCTTCATATTGTCATGAGACCTATTTTATGTACCCTATTGAGTCAGAGTTCCACTTGAACTATATACCTTGAGTAAACACTGTTGATTTTCTCAACCTTGTGCAATTTTTCATTGTGTCTTACTTAAAGGGGAACTAACATTATGAGTGAACCCAGTGTGTCAGGGGTGGCAGAGGACTCCCAGGGTTGGGGAAACCAGAGGGGGACTGACTTATCGTGCGACCCCCAAGGGGGCAGAGCTACATTTGGGGGCTCGTCCAGGATCCCGCTCATGGTAAGCCCCAGCAAGTCTGATAAATCACCCAGAGAGAAGGGGAAGATGGACTCCGCTACTGCTGTCAGATGGGTGCAGGAAGAAGGGAGTCGTCTGGAGTTGACCAGTGTGTTGAAGCTGCCTGGAGTTGGATTCAGAGAGAGAGATGTACAACTGATGATGAAAGGAGCGTTCCCAGGTCAAGGATCCTATGTTCTGGATCTGAAGCCTGAATATGGAGAAGACCACACCTATGCCCTAATTGAGTGGCGAGATAGCATTCCAGCTGAACTTCGGGAAGAGACTGTGAGTTTAGCTGAAGGAGTAGATGCCTACGTGATACATCTATGGACAGAAGAGGACTTATACCAAAAGAAGTCTAGTGTGGCTCAGTGAGTCCTGATGTAGAAGAAGAAGAAGCTGATACCACCAACAAAGGGATGCCTCCAGTTTTGTTCTATGTGGGTATGAGAAGGCTGGTAGAGAGTTTGATCAAGAGCAACAATATTACAGCCAATTAGGGCTACAGGAAGTTGTAGTTCTTCTTTAGACTGCACCCCCACACCAGAAGGTTAGGAAGCATTTGAGAATTGGATGGATCAAGCTATTCAAGCCGTGGAAGATTGGAATGTGCTGGAAGCAGTGAAAAGACAGAGAATAAGTGAGAGTTTGAGAAGTCCTGCTGCAGATGTTATCCAAAGTTTGAAGAAAGGAAAGCCTGAGTGTGTGGCCATGAATTACTTTGAAGCATTGTGTGCAGTGTATGGTAGAGTGGAGAAGATCCCTGATTTGATGTACAAATTTGAGCACACACCCCAGTCCAGAGGAGAGAAGTTGTCTGCCTATGTTGTTAAGGTGGATTGTGTCTTACATCAAATTATCTTGAAAAAAGGAATCGATCTGAAAGAAGCTGACAGAGTCAGATTGAAGCAAATTTTACAGAGAGCAAGACCCAATCACCCTATCTTGCTCTGATTGCTGTTGAAGGGGATACAGACAGCACCAATTTAGCACCCTTCTAGTTTGGGTACTAGTGAGTCTATGTAGTTTTTGTCCCTCTCTGCTTAACAGGAGAGCAGATAGGCAAATGTATATGCTATCTGCTGATCAGAGAGCCTTGATTTGAGTTAAGCTCTGCTCGGTGTACTCTGGTGCTGATTCATGTAGTCTGGAGAGTTTTACCTTGTCCATTAGTAAGGGTCCCTATTGGATGGTGGGAGAAAATCCCAACCAGTGACAGCAGGTGTATTTGAGGGTGGTTCTGACCAACTAGCAGGGGAGTGCCACCCACTGCATTTTGGGTGAACACCTTCATATAAAAGGGAGCACATGGGCTCAAGGTTAGGAGTTCCAGCCCATCCAGACCTCAGGGGTGGAGGAGTGTGTTTAGCTCCTGGCTGCTAGGCCTGAGGTCCTATCCAGGAGGCTGCCAGTTGCTAGACCTGGTCGAGGCCTGTCCGGATGCTGAAGCTGCAGCCCAGAGTTCTTTGGAAGCTGACAGAGGGAGGACGTCCTTGGATTCGGTCTGACAGTGGCAAAGTGGTGCATGGAAGTTGGAAGGAGGCTACCAACTGTCCCGGGACATGGTGTGAGCACAGACCCGTGAAGGGATCCCTGAAACTGTGTTGCTAGTATTTCCCCTGTCCTCTTAATCAGCTAATCGGGTGTGCCAGCTAGAAAGGAGACACTGGTGAGTGTCTTGAAGAACAGAGTCCGGCTTATCCTGTGTTGCTTAAAAAGGGACCTGTTCCACTAAAGTCAGCCTGCCATAAAGTGCCATTGGTAGTCTGCTACACTGAGTTAGAAAGGAGACACTGGTTAGTGTTTAGAAGAAGCAAAGTCCGGCCTGTCCTTTATTGCTTAAAGATGGACTTGTTTCATTAGGACCAGTATGTGAAGTGCACCACTGAGACCAGTCTGCTAAACAAAGCTAAGGAGAAATTGTACTCATCTGAAGTCAGTTAACTTGGAGTATCCTATTGTTTCCCTTCTCCTATCCAAGTTCTATAATAAAGCATTGAAAATTCATCCCCTAGACTGGTCATTGGAAAATGAGCAGGATTGTGTGTGTGCTTTTGCAGTGAAAATCCATGGTGGCTGGCTGCAGGATAATCAGAGGGAGGCCCGAGAACAAATATAAATTACATTAGCAGCTCCTTCGGGGGTACCGCTACACCAACTTACCCTGAACTGATGAAAATGGTTAGGGAGGAAGAAGCCCTGCTGGATGAAAAGAATCAGGGACCACGAGAAGGGATCAATACTACCCCAAATATTGGGAAGGTGTCTGCTCAACCAGTGCAACTAGAGCCAGGGGTCTTTTGAAGTGGACAGTGAAGAAAGGTCAGAGTGGGAGGAGAGTACTAAAACCCCTGTATCTTCACCTGCACTTGAAGAATCTCCAATCAAGTTGCTCACTCAAGTGGCTCAGGCTCAAGATCAATTAAAACAAAAGCTCAAGTCACCACCCAGTTGGATAAAGCTGACTCTTGAAAGTGTTTTAAGTGTGGGGAGTCTGCACATTTCAGAAGACAGTGTCCAAAGAAGGATGAAGAATTCAATTTCATGGCTGAGTTACTGAAAGCATTACAGCAGCTGCTATCCACTCAGAAGGCAGGAAACTTCAGAGGGTCTCAGTGAAGAAGCCAACTGAGAACTTGAAGGAACAGAGCTCCAAGAAACAAGACAAAGGCAAACAGAGTCTGATGAAAGGGAAGAAGAAGGGATATCTCATAAAGCAACTAACCCATCACCGGGTTCTCCAATCAGTGCCTAATGCATGTTCCTCTGAACAAACTTGAAGAGTAAAACCTCGTACACACAGGTTCAACGGTTGTACAAGCGAACGTCCAAGTTTGGACCAAGTTGGATGTTGGCTGTTTTGTCTCGCGTACTGATGTGCACTAAGCGATCGTACAACCAAGCCTAACATAGCTACGCGTTATGAGCGTATAAAGAGGAAGTTCAGGTGCATGGGATTTGTGAATTAGAAACGTAGGTTTCCCAGAACGGACACTTCTGGGCGTTCCTGACTTCTGAGCATGCCTATTTTGCACGTACAACTTTGTTGGACCAACTTCTCTGTACACACGGTACAACAGTCATACAACCGCTTGTTGTACAACCAAAGTTTTCTAGTCTGCGCATCCAACTGCAGTTGTACAACTGTTGTTCGACGGCTGTTGTAATCGCGCGTACTAATGGTCGGATGATCGTTCAACAAGCTGGTTGTACGGCCGTTGTACAACCATTGTACCGTGTGTAGGGGTCTTTTAGAGACTTTAAGGAATTAGAACTGACAAGTTTCCTTATGATGGATACATTCCCATTTCCTTTGGACCAGCAGCGACAGGGAAGGTTGAGACATTTGATACCCTAGCCGTGGTGTGTCCCGGGCCTTCAGGTGCTGAACAAAATTCCATGCTGATTGGGACAAATACAGACTTGGTAAGAAGATTACTGGAGAAGATAATAGGAGAAAATGGGTCTGTGCCAACGGAGATTCACCCTAAATTATATCAGGCTTGCCAGCAGGTGATTAAAGAGAAGAAGGTACCTGCCCATGGAGTAGGGCAAATATGGAAGCTGGATATGAGAGAGAAAGTGCTCCAACCGGGTGAGGTTTCTTGCCTGAAGGCTACTGTGAAACTTACTTGGCATCATCCAGGGCCCTTTGTTGTGTTTAGATGGATGCACAAACTGAAGCAGCTGGCATAGCAACGGTTCTTAAGTTGGTTTCTACCAAAACTCTGCTGCGAAGCAAGAAGAGGGTGCCTATTAGTCTTCAGAATGTCTCAGATCACTCTGTGATATTGAAAACCCGAATGTCAGTAGGTCGAGTGAGTGCCACTACTCCAGTGACTCCAGAGGAGGTTGAGAAGAATGAGAAGCAACAAGGATTGCGAAAGGAATTTGAAGAATGTGTTGCTGTACTACCCTCTTCTTGGAGAGGAAGAATGAAGTCACAGTTAGATCAGTGGGAGAAGATCTTCTGTAGCAATGATTTTAATGTGGGGTGTGCTAAGAGTGCCCAGCATAGAATACTTCTGCTCGAAGGATTCCGCTCAGTGACTTGGAAGATTTGAGAGAGCAGCTGGCAGAGCTAAAAAAATCTGGAGTGATTCAAGAGTCACGAAGTCCGTATGCCTCACCCATTGTAGTGGTTCAGAAGAAGAATGGAACACTACGTATGTGCATAGACTATCAAATCCTCAATTGACGAACCATTCTGGATCAATACACCACCCCACGGATTGAAGATGCTCTTCAGTGTCTTGCTGGAACCAAGTAGTTTAGTGTGCTGGATCTGAAAAGTGGATACTATCAGATACCTATGCATGCTGAGGACAAAGAGAAGACTGCCTTTATTTGCCCCCTTGTGTTCTTTGAATTCAACCGGATGCCCCAAGGACTGTCTGGGGCACCAGCCACCTTTCAACGATTGATGAAAAGAACATTGTGGGATATGAACTTGGTCAAAGTTCTGGTGTATCTGGATGATATTATAGTGTTTGGAAGAACACTAGAAGAACATGAGGTGCGGTTGAAAAAGGTATTCCAAAGACTCCATGAAGAAGGGCTGAAATTATCCCTGGAGAAGTGTCAGTTCTATCGTACTTCGGTCACTTACTTGGGACATGTGGTCTCAGCTTTGTTTGAGGAGACCTGGCAATTATACCTCCTGTAGAAGCATCGTACCCCAGTCTTGGTGTGTTTACACAATGAACACGAGCGTTTAGGCATAGAGAGAAACTTTCACCTAGTCAGAGATAGGTTTTATTGGCCAGATATGAGAAGAAAAAAAGAGGACTACTGTTGTTCTTGCCTACCTTGCATTCAGTGGAAAACCCTTCCAGCTTGCGCTGCCCTTATGGAGCAGTTACAGAGTCAGGGCCCCATGGAGCTGGTATGCATTGACGTCCTGTGCCTGGAACCAGATACAGGTGGAAGAGGCAATATCTTGGTGGTGACTGATCATTCTACCTGATATGCTCAGGCCTATCCGACGAAAGATCAGCAAGCAACCACGGTAGCAAAGGTACTGGTGGAGAAATTCTGTGCTCATTATGGATTGCCTGTCCGAATCCATTCTGATAAGGGAAGAGATTTTGAAATCCGGCTCATACATCAGTTGTGCAAGTTGTTGGGCATAAAGTCTTGGACCACACCTTGTCACCCACAAGGGGATCCTCAGCCTGAGAGATTCAATAGGACTCTGTTGAATATGTTGACCTTGCCTACTGAGAAAAAGCAACACTGGGGAAGTCATATTGTCACCATGGTACATGCCTATAACAGTACTGTGAGTGATGCAACTGGATACTCACACTATCACCTCATGTTCGGAAGAGAGGCTAGACTACCAATTGATCAGGTTTTTGGAACATCTGCAGATGATACCTCTTTGACTTCTCACAAGGGTTATGTGGCTTGGTTGTGGAAGAACTTGAAGCAAGCCTATCATAAGGCTATTCAGCATGCCACTACCCGAGAGTTGAGGAACAAAAAGAATTTTGATCATAAAGTAAGAGTGCAAGATCTCCAACATGGGGACAGGGTGTTGCTGAAGAACTTAGGTGTACCAGGCAAGCACAAATTGGCCGACCATTGGAGGCCTCAACCTTATATCATTTGTAAACAGCTTCCAGGGCATCGGATCATTTACTTCCTTTGTCAGATGCAGTTAGGGTGCCTCCTTGTTCCTCTATCCCTCCTTTGGATCCAGGTCTCCCTAGGACTCACTCTCATTGGAAGCTACCTGTTAAGACTACCAGGCCAATTCAAGATGACAGTGAAGATGATAATGTGGTACTCTCTTGGCTGTGGGATCCGGTTATTCCTGAGACAGCTGTCAGGCCTTGGTTCAGAAAGCCAACACCAATGAGAGAGGTGAAGAGATCACAACGTTCTCCCGGACAAAAGAGGAATGCTCCACCACTAATCAAAAGAAGAGATGCTCCTCCAAGTGAAAGTGTCTGACCAGTTCCAAGTCTTGAACGAGGAGACTTGATTAATTTCACAGAGGAATGCCTACTAGTGGTGAGACCTGCTGGGGGTTCCGCAAAGGACACAGTGTTTTCAAAAGAAGAGAACAGGAGAGAATATTCCTGATGAACCTAGCCATACTTTGTCCAGTCCCAAGAACATTTCTATTCCAGTAACCAGCCCCAAGAATAATTCTACTCCAGTAACCAGTCCTAAGAATAATCCTACTTCAGTAACCAGCCCTAGGAACAATTCAACCTCGGTCATAAGTCCTGGGAGTCCTACTTCAGCCACGAGCCCAGTAAAGAATTGTACTCCAACAACGAGTCCTGAGAGGCAGATTACTTCTTCAGTCAGTCCGGAAAGGGAAGTTGCCCCTCCATCAAGCCCAGAGTGAACTTCCAATCCTGAAGTGAGGCAGGGCCAAGACTCTACCTCCTTAGGTAGTCAAGAAAGAAGTGCTGTAGCAAAGCAGGAACCCAGTTCCCCAGTTCAACTAAGAAGAAACATTCCCCCTCCCAGAAGACTTACTTATGATACATTGGGGGAGAACTCTGACAGATTGATTCCCACCATCCAAAGGTCAGACTATACCTGTCCCTGTTGCCATCAGTGGGGCAAAAGGTGGCCTCAATGTGGCCCCTGACACTGCTGGGTGGGCTATTGCCCTGACCTGTCAGAAAAATGATTACGAACTTTCTGAGAATGTAAGTGGCTTAAGCAAAATCCAGATGTTTGCCAGTATTTGTTGAATGCTGATTAAATTGACTAACTATGCTTTTTTTCTTCCTTAAAGGGGTTGTAAACCCTCAAGGTTTTTCACCTTAATGCATTCTATGCATCAATTTGAAAAACCTTTTCACCTGCAGCAGCCCCCCTGAGCCCCCGTTTACTTACCTTACTTAAACGATCTCGCAGCAAAGACGAGCCTCGCAGTTCACCCAAGCTGCTCCGGTTCTCATTGGTTGGATTGATAGCAGGGGAACCATTGGCTCCCGCTGCTGTCAATCAAGTCCAGTGACCCGGGAGACGGGGGCAGGGCTGAGTCCCACTGTTGGTGTGAATACACACAACAGCAGGACCCGGGAGCGCGCCTGCACGAGTGACCCCAAGGAAGCGTGGTGGTCACTCAAGAAAAGGAGGCGCCTATCCAAACTCAAGTTCTCGTGGATGGGTATACTGGCGGCCTTTAAAATGATTAATCTCCCCAAACTCTTATATCTCTTCCGTACGCTTCAAATCCCAATCCCTTCCTCTTACTTTAAGTCCATGCAATCCCTACTATCTACATATGTCTGGGCAGGGAAGAAACCCAGGGTGGCTCACAACAACCTGATTAGACAGAGAAAATTAGGAGGGGCTGGGTACGTAGATTACTACAAGGCCTCCATTCTAGCAAATCTGAAGGATTGGTTTAACCCTTCTCCCGAGACTACATGGGGAAAGATAGAAGCTTCTTATGTCCTTAATTCCTCTCTAAGAGAGTGGTTGCTAAGTACTCCTCTGATGCCCAAAATTCACACTTACCTCCCATTCGCCATGCAAGCATCAGCATATATATGGAAAACTTTGGTTAAGCACTCTAAAAATTATCCCTCTGCTATCCCGGTCCAAATCCCCATTCGAGCGTTAAGCTACATTATGGACTCTATCTGATTCACGAAGTGGCACCAGAATGGTGTCCTATATATCAATAACCTCTTTACAGACAATACCCAGGGCTGGCCCTACCATGGGACCGAGTGGGACCATGGGTCCCAGGCGGCAGTTCAAGAGGAGCGGCACTTTGCCGCCCCGCTCCTCTCCCCTTTATTTTACTATGGGGAGGGGGTGGGTTGCCGCTTATCACGCTGACACTGCAGGGAGGGGGGGGTGGGTGGGCAGCGGCGCCGCCGCTGCTGCCATCTATGGCACTGCAGAGCGCTCGCTGCCATGCCCGCCCATCCTCTCCGCGGCTACCCCCCTTGCTGTGTCACGGACGGTCAGGACAGGACAAAGTCAGCTGACCGTCTGGAGCCAACAGTGTGAGGGGGGGAGGAGCTGCCGGCTGCACGGAGAAAGCCATGCTGGCGCCTGGAACAGGGATCGCTGGAGGCACTGACACTCAGAGCAAGTAAGTGTCAGCGCCACTTATCCCATCTCCCCCCTGCCTGTATCTACATCCCCCCACCACCCCCTGCCTGTGCCTACCTCCCCCCACCACCCCCTGCCTGT
>BLSH010078348.1:524039-540152 GCA_018402905.1 Glandirana rugosa | reverse complement strand
GTAGGTTCAATTAAGGGGATTTATTTTGTTGTTTTTGTTCTCGACCGGACCAGTCACAGATGTCTACAGACTTTATACCACACTAACTCCCATCGATATTCCACTTGGTGATGATGGTCGGTGAGAGTTCCCTCGTGTACCGATATATTCCTTCTAGGTGGGGATTTTGTTCGGATTTCCAGGAAAGTGTGACACCTGGGTACCCGTCTAAACAAACGAGTCTCCCCCTAGAGAGACGATCTCAACGGTGGAAATGAAGTTCGGTTTGGACTTATGAAATCACCACCAGAGTCCCCCCCCCCCAAAAAAAAAATTGCTGTGTGCCACTAAAGTATTCAGGTTTGGCTTGAAGTAAAGGTGGCAACTCTAGCAGAGAGATCCCCCTCTGAGCAAACAAATCTGCCCATGGGTCCACAGTGTGAAAGGACCTTTAGGCTTGTTTTAGGGGTGGATCTTCCTTATATAGCCATGTGCTCCCTTGAGAGTGGCTGGTAGTAGTGGTTCACCTTATAGCTACCCTCAATCACACCATATTTCAGACATCTGTAGACACTGACCAGGCCAGCTCTTGTTTTTGTTGTTTTATTTAGGGGAATTAACTTGGATGGGGATAAGGGATGACAGTGGGATGCCCAAAGAATTATGGTACACAAAGTCCATATACACTCCTGTATATGCGCACTGAACTGCAGACCGTCCCTCTGCAGACTGTTACTCCTCACAACTCTCCAACACTCAACTTGCTGACCATTTCTCCTACAGTGCTCTCTCCAGCACTGAACTTAGTAAATCATCACTCCATTACTTCTCTCCAGCACTGAACTTAGTTTCCAGCTTGAAAGGAAATTTATCAAGCTTCTCTGTTCCTTTCTCTTCGCCGCAGCTAGCACATGGCGAGGCTTACTCTCAGTAGAACCTCCGAAACACCCATTACAGGCCAGGGATCACAGGCCCCTGAATGTGTAGCAGAAAGTACTTGGTTGCTAGCCGGGCCTTTGATGGACTACAACTCCCAGCCCATCCTTCTTCCAGGTCCCACAACCTGCTTTTCCTCAGTGACTCTCCTTTCCTTGAACTGGCTCCCCAGGCTCCCACAGACTGTCCACCATTCCTCTCCCAGCCTGCTCCAGCACTTTCTCTTGCAGTTCTCAGGGACCGTCACTCACCAAACTGGTGGATCACTTTAGAGTCTCTCACTGTGTAGCACCTCCGCTGTTCTCCTGTTCCCTTGTGCGACTCCAGGAATTCACCACCACTCCTGGCTGCACCCAAACCTCCAGGCCCCAAGGTTACCCTCCCCAGCCTGGGGCGACCTCCTAGGTAGGGGCCTCCACAGCGCCTCTGCTACATCTCCAGACTTCCAACCGACACTTCTCTCATATTGGGCTGACTCAGAGTATTTAAGGAGGCCTGCCCCCTGCCAATCCTGCTTGGGGAGTGGTCAGGGCTCTCTAGAATACTCCAGATGGCTCCACCTATCTCCCAGCTCTCTGACCAGAAACCCTCCCCGAGTTTCTAGAAAGAAGTGGGAGCTTCTGGTGGCCTCATCTGTCAAGTCCACTCAATCCTCCCTGAGCCTCTCCTCCCAGCCCAGATCAAAACATTCAGGCCTGCTCTTACACTCAGGCCTGACTAAATTTGACCTCACCTAGCAAACCCTGCTAGAAAAATGCACCTACACTATGGGGGTTCTACACTCACAACCCCCCCTAAACATCAGCTGGTCACCAGCTGAAAAATTTACAAAATAGCTCTTGGGCCTAAGAGCACGGGTATCCCAGAATCAGAAAATGGGAGGGGAAAAGGGAAAAAACTCGGAAGGGGAAATACAAAACTGTACATGAATAAACAAGTATCAAAAATATATCATCTCCATTTTTGCAATATTTACAATATACAGTTTATCACAATTCCTATCTGCAATCCCTGCATCTATCCACATGCAGCATACTGTACATTTCCTGGGTTGGAGCACCTCCCCCTAAAGGGAAGCCTTCCACCCGCCTAGTTAGCAACAGTTGACATTTGACTAGACTCTCGGCGGATATAGATGAACAGCCGTTCCATCAGGAATCCTAAGAGAAGGGAAACACAACTATCTAAACTAACTAACTAAACAAACAACCTATCAGGAGGGGGTTACAAGCCTCCTAATAGAAATATTACATTTCTCCACACAGTCCTTGACCTGCCTATCCTACCAGTGAGGGATTAAAAACCCACAGCAGAGCAGAAAAGAAAAACATTGTCGGAAATTCCTTTAAAGTTCCTGGTGGGAGGAGCACCTCCCAGATTGCAGACTTCAAAGGGAAAAAAAACAAAGAGGGCAAACTTCACCCAAGTGTCTTTCCAGTGGGCAAGTCCCTTCCACCAGGGCACAGGGTGGCAGGCTTGTTTGTCCTGCAGTTCAGGGGAAAGTGCAAACTCCACTACTCCTCCGGCAGTCTTTGGAGTGTGCTGCATAGTCTGTACCACATCACAGTTTTACACATAATAATGAGGATCAGGCAATCTCACCTTCCCCTCAAATACTGCCTTCAGTCTGACAGGGATGCCAGCAGGTAGAGATGCAACTGGCATTTCAGGGAGCCTGGGTTTCCCGCTTAACTGTACTCACGGTTCCCGAGTCCCCGACCAGGCTGTAGGCCATGACAGTCTTTCCTTCCCCTTTGTCCTTGGTTTTCGCGGGGGAGTCGCTAGGCTGCAACTCCGCTACGGTTCATTGAGGGTACCAAGAATACCAACATGTACTGTGACATACTGAAGCAGAGCATGATCCCCTACCTTTGGACACTGGGCCGCAGGGCAGTATTCCAACATGATAACGTCCCCAAACACACTTCCAGACACCACTGCCTTGCTAAAGAAGTTGACGGTAAAGGTGATGGACTGGCCAAGCATGTCTCCAGACCTAAGCCTTATTGAGCATCTGTGGGGCATCCTCAAACAGAAGGTAGAGGAGCGCAAGGTCCACCGGCTCTGTGATGTCATCATGGAGGAGTGGAAGAGGACTCCACTGGCAAGAGGATTAAGGCAGTGCTGGAAAATAATGGTGGCCACACAAAATATTGACACTTTGGGCCCAATTTGGACATTTTCACTTAGGAGTGTACTCACTTTGTTGCCAGCGGTTTAGACATTAATGGCTGTGTGTTGAGTTATTTTGAAGGGACAGCAAATTTACACTGTTATACAAGCTGTCCACTCACTACTTTACATTGTGTCAAAGTGTCATTTCTTCAGTGTTGTCACACGAAAAGAAATAATAAAATATTTACAAAAATATGAGGGGTGTACTCACTTTTGTGAGATACTGTATATAAGGGGATAGAGTGTGTACAGTCCAGGCTCTGCACACAGGCAGTACAGAGCAATCCTTCAACACACAGCGATCCTGTTCAGGAGCGGAGCATGGGAAGGGGAGGGGCTACAAAACACAAGCTCAGCAATACAAGTTGCTGTTTGCAAATCGGGGCTTACAGTAGGAGAGCAACCAGAAGTGTTAACACATCGCTGCTTACAGAGAGAGCGCAGGCTAATGATAACAGCTGGCTGTGGGGACACAGTACCAGTATGCAGGTTGTAGGGTTAATGCTGGTCAATTGCCAGCACAGTACTGCAGGTTCTGGGAGGTATATGTCTGGATTTCAGACAGGTTGAAACTCAGACATATGATTGGAAAACAAGACTGCCCGGGTGAAACCCGTACAGGTAGCAAACCTACACAGCTGCCCAGTATCACATTTTCATGTCAGCCATCAGATGGGTATAGTGCATGCAGAGTAAAACTTAATTCCCCTTTTTCCACAAGGGGAACGTGAGGAAAAAGGGGTAACCTGTTTTAAGTCCCCCCTTTCCCTCATGGGATTGTGGCGGTTTCAAGCCCCCCATTGATTGATTTTAATGGGGGGGGGCAAGGTCAAGTAGGGTCAGCTGATTGGGAGCCTTCTGGAAGTTCTGGGGCGATCACGGATCGATCGTGTGCCGGGGGTCGTGTCCCCCCAGATCAGGGTAAAGAGCCAATAAAATTGGCTCTTTTCCATGTGACCTTCTGTGTCCAATTACAGCCGGTCACTACCGACCTCCAAGTGCATGCTGCTCGGGGGCGCGCAGCGCGGCGATCGGGGCTGAGGCTTGTCCCTCAGACAAAGCCCAGCTCCGATCAGTGTAAAGAGCCAATAGAATTGGCTCTTTACCACGTGACCGGCTGTGTCAATCACAGCCGGTCATGTGATGTAAACAAACCGCGGTAACGAGATGTTACCGCAGTTCTCCCTGCCACACACCGATCGTGTGTGAGAGGGAGATTGCGGTAACAGCTTGTTACCGCCTACTGTACACCAAGCACACTGATCACCCCCCCAAATACAGAGGACCTGTCACCACCCCATCAAAGTACCTGTCACAGCCCATCAGAGTACCTGTCACCTGTCCATCAAAGTACCCGAGTACCTGTCACCTGTCCATCAAAGTACCCGAGTACCTGCCACTTGTCCATCAAAGTACCCGAGTACCTGTCACCTGCCCATTTGAGTCCCCGAGTACCTGTCACCATCTCATCTGAGTACCCGAGTACCTGTCACCATCCCATCAGAGTACCTGAGTACCTATCACCAACCCATCTGAGTACCCGAGTACTTGTCACCAACCCATCAGAGAACCCAAGTACCTGTCACCAACCCATCAAAGTACCTGAGTACCTGTCACCAGACCAGAGTTCCCGAGTACCTGTCACCTGCCCATCAGAGTACCCGAGTACCTGTCACCTGCCCATCAGAGTACCCGAGTACCTGTCACCTGCCATCAGAGCACCCGAGTACCTGTCACCAGCCCCTCAGAGTACCCGAGTACCTGTCACCTGCCCATCAGAGTACCCGAGTACCTGTCACCTGCCCATCAGAGTACCCGAGTACCTGTCACCTGCCCATCAGAGTACTGGAGTACCTGTCACCTGCCCATCAGAGTACCAGAGTACCTGTCACCAGCTCATCAGCGTACCAGAGTACCTGTCACCAGCCCATCTGAGTACCCAAGTACCTGTAACCAGCCCATCAGAGTACCCGAGTACCTCTCACCTGCACATAAGAGAACCTGAGTACTTGTCACCAGCCCAGCAAAGTACCCGAGTACCTGTCACCTGCCCATTAGAGTACTGGAGTACCTGTCACCTGCCCATCAGAGTACCAGAGTACCTGTCACCAGCTCATCAGCGTACCAGAGTACCTGTCACCAGCCCATCTGAGTACCCAAGTACCTGTAACCAGCCCATCAGAGTACCCGAGTACCTGTCACCTGCACATAAGAGAACCTGAGTACTTGTCACCAGCCCAGCAAAGTACCCGAGTACCTGTCACCTGCCCATTAGAGTACCCGAGTACCTGTTACTAGACCATCAGCGTACCCGAGTACCTGTCACCAGACCATCAGCATACCAGAGTACCTGTCACCTGCCCATCTGAGTACCCAAGTACCTGTCACCTGCCTATCTGAGTACCCGAGTACCTGTCACCTGCCCACCTGAGTACCCGAGTACCTGTCACCTGCCCACCTGAGTACCCGAGTACCTGTCACCAGCCCATCAGAGTACCCAAGTACCTGTCACCTGCCCTTCAGATTACTTGAGTACCTGTCACCAACCCATCTGAGTAACCGAGTACCTATCTGCAGCCCATCAGAATACCCAAGTACATTTTACCAGTCCATCAGATTACCCGAGTACCTGTCTCCAGCCCATCAAAGTACCCAAGTACCTATCTGCAGCCCATCAGAATACCTGAGTACCTATCTGCAGCCCATGCTTCATAAAATATACCTCGGGTGTTTGCTTTCCAAAATGGGGTCATTTTGTGGGTAATTCCACTGTTCTGGTACTCTGGGGCCTTCAAAAGTGTGAGAGGTATGAATGAAATATTATGTGTAATTTATGCTCCTAGAACGCCTGATGGTGCTCCCTGCATGTTCGGCCTCTGTATGTGGCCAGGGTGTGAAAAAGTCTCACACATGTGGTATCGCCATACCCGGGACCAGTAGCAGAATATATTTTGGGGGGTAATTTTTGCATATACATGCTATGTGTTAGAAATATCTTATAAATTGACCACTTTGTGTAAAAATAAAAGCGTTTTCATTTTCTTTCCACGTTTTTCGAAGACTTGTGAAAAAAAATGAACCATTCAAAAGACTCATAATGCCTCATAGAATTTACATTGGGGTGTTTGCTTTCCAAAACTGGGTCATTTTGTGGGTAATTCCATTGTCCTGGTGCTCCAGGGTCTCCAAAAGTGTAATAGGTGATTAGGAAATTAGTTGTGAAATTTCTGAATGTATTTTGGGGTGTAATTGGAAGTATGCATATGCTGTGTGTGAGAAATAACTTGTTGTTATGACAATTTTGTGCAAAAAAAAAAAAATAATAATAATTTCTTAATTTTCCCAAGAATTGTGGGAAAAAAGTACAACTTCAAAAAACTCGCCATGCCTCTTACTAAATTCCTTGGAATGTCTACTTTTCAAAATGGGGTAATTTGGGGGGTATTTGTACTTTCCTGACATTTCAGGGCCTCAAGAAATGAGATAGGCCATCAGTACATCAGGTGTGATCAATTTTCAATGATTTGCACCATAGTTTGTAGACTCTATAACTTTCACACAGACCAAATAATATACACTTATTTGGGTTATTTTTTTACCAAAGATAGGTAGCAGTATAGGTTTTGGCCCAAATGTATGAATTTTGCAAATTACTTATTTGCAAAATTTTATCACAGAAACGAAAAAAAGAGGTTTTTTTTCACAATTTTCGTACTTTTTTCACTTATGTCGCAAAAAATAAAAAAACCCAGAGGTTCTTAAATACCTCCAAAAGAAAGCTCTATTTGTGTGAAAAAAATGATAAAATTTTGTTTGGCTACCGTGTAGCATGAGAGAGTAATTGTCATTCAAAGTGTGAGAGCGCTGAAAGCTGAAAATTGGTCTGGGCAGGAAGGGGGTATAAACGTCCTGTATTGAAGTGGTTAAGATCAGATGACACCCCCAGAACATTCCAGAAATCCTAAGGTACCCTATTTATAATGTTATGTTATGGTTTATTGTAAAAACGGTAGTAAAATCTGCTTTGTAATTTTTATCTACAGGAAAGCCTATAATAAGGCTTAGCTGTAGGTAAAGTGAATATCTCCTAAACAAGCACTTGCGGGCACTGTGGAGAATCACTACTAGAGGTAGTTTCACCAGCCCTACCCCCACGGGTACTACAGGTGGACTGGGACAGATGTGTTGCCATTCCAGCTCAGGAAATTACAGAGAAATCTGCTGCCATTGCTCGGCTTACTGAAGTGGCTGCCTCTTCAACTGTTGTAGCTGCTACAAAGTCAGGTATTCCAGTTATCTTCCGGAGCCACGGTTGGGCCCACCTACATTCCCTGATGTTGGAACCTCCTGGGGAGAAGACAACCAGACCTGGTAAGCCTGATGTGAGTAAAGGCAGTGTGCCTGTGGGAACTGTGCAACACTACATTACCACTATCCGATCAACAGGAAAACCTATTCAATTTCCTGACCCTCGTTACTATTGGTGACGTTGTTTGACTGTTGCTTGTTGAAATGCAATTGCTAAGTTGCCTGTGTCAGTTTCACTGGAAGTTGCTCTACAGTTGAAAGAATCTTAATGTGGGGACACTCCTACCTGTGCTGTTGCTGCTGGACTGTTCTCCTGATACCAGCAGAATGCAGGGGGTGTTCTTAAAGAAATATGCTGGCCTAATGCCTGGAACTGTCAGTATGTTTCACTTTGCAAAATAATCTCAGTCCCTGGGGGCTGGGCTAAGAAGACAGACTGAGATATGCTTAAAATGCAAGGGAACTTTGTTGCTCTGAAAGATGGAAAGTTCTTCAAAGATTACAGTCCCTTGCATATTTGTATGGCTAAAGTGTTTGTCTACAAATAGCCATACATACCATTCCAGAGTTTGTCCCTATTAACCAGTTAACAACCAGCTCATAGCCAAATGACGGCTACAGGGCGGTTGCTTAACCCTGGGAGGGCATACAATGACGTCCTCCCATGATCGCGCACATGAGAACATCCATGACCGCTGGGTCCAAAGGACCCGGCGCTTCACGGATCGCAGTGAATGGGCACTCGCAGTGGTCTTTTACCACATGATCGCTCCATCAAATGACAGAGCGATCACATGTAAACAAGCTGGCGGAAGTTCCGCCTTTTCTCTCCCCTCTCTGCACCGGTCGGTGCAGTGTGAGAGGAGAGGGGAGAGATCAATGCAGCAGCGCTGTGGGCAGAGGATCTGAAGAGCCCACAGCGCTGCTATATGCCAGGCTGCACCCCCCCATCCATGCTTACCCAGCCAGCCAGCCATCCTCACCCAGCCAGCCATCCATGCTCACCCACCCAGCCAGCTATCCATGCTCACCCACCCAGACATTCATGCTCACCCACCCAGCCATCCATGCTCACCCAGCCATCCATGCATCCATCCATGCTTACTCACCCAGTCTTGCTCAGTCATCCCCATCCGTGCTCAGTCATCCCCATCCATGCTCACCCACCCAGCCATCCATGCTCACCCAGCCATCCATGCTCACCCAGCTTTCCATGCTCACCCATCCATCCATTCTCACCCACCCAGCTGTACTCAGTCATCCCCATCCATGCTCAGTCCTCTCCATGCATGCTCACCCATCCCCATCCTTGCTCACCCTTCCCCATCCATGCTCAGTCATCCCCATCTATACTCACCCATCCCCATCTGTGCTCAGTCATCCCTATCCATGCTCACCTATCCCCATCCATGCTCACCCATCCCCATCCATGCTCAGTCATCCCCATCTGTGCTCAGTTATCCTCTTCCGTGCCCAGCCATCCCCATCCATGCTCATCCATCCGTGCTCAGTCATCCCCATCCATGCTCATCCATCCGTGCTCAGTCATCCCCATCCGTGCTCAGTCAACCCATCCGTGCTCAGTCATCCCCATCTGTGCTCAGTCATCCCCATCCATGCTCAGTCATCCCCATCCGTGCTCAGTCATCCCATCCATGCTCACTCATCCTCTTCCATGCTCAGTCATCCCCATCCGTGCTTAGTCATCCTCTTCCGTGCTCAGTCATCCCCATCCGTGCTCATTCATTGCTCATTTGTGCCTCATTCATGCTCATCCATACCGCATCAGTTCTCATCTGTGACACATCCATGCCACTACAGTGCCCATCCATGCCACTACACTGCCCATCCGTGCCACTACAGTGCCCATCCATTCCACTACACTGCCCATCTGTGCCACTACACTGCCCATCCATGCCACTACAGTGCCCATCCATGCCACTACACTGCCCATCCGTGCCACTACAGTGCCCATCCATGCCACTACACTGCCCATCCGTGCCACTACAGTGCCCATCCATGCCACTACAGTGCCTATCCATGCCACTACAGTGCCTCACAATAGTGTAATAGGTAGTCAAATTAATTTTAAATTTATGCCCCTAGATCGCCTGATGGTGCTCCCTGCATATTGGGCCAGCCATCCTCACCCAGCCAGCCATCCATGCTCACCCACCCAGCCAGCTATCCATGCTCACCCACCCAGACATTCATGCTCACCCACCCAGCCATCCATGCTCACCCAGCTATCCATGCTCACCCAGCTATCCATGCTCACCCATGCATCCATCCATGCTTACCCACCCAGTCTTGCTCGGTCATCTCCATTCATGCTCAGTCATCCCCATCCATGCTCACCCACCCAGCCATCCATGCTCACCCAGCCATCCATGCTCACCCAGCTTTCCATGCTCACCCATCCATCCATGCTCACCCATCCATCCATGCTCACTCACCCAGCTGTACTCAGTCATCCCCATCCGTGCTCAGTCCTCTCCATCCATGCTCACCCATCCCCATCCTTGCTCACCCTTCCCCATCCATGCTCAGTCATCCCCATCTATACTCACCTACCCCCATCTGTGCTCAGTCATCCCTATCCATGCTCACCTATCCCCATCCATGCTCACCCATCCCCATCCATGCTCAGTCATCCCCATCCGTGCTCAGTTATCCTCTTCCGTGCCCAGCCATCCCCATCCATCCGTGCTCAGTCATCCCCATCCGTGCTCAGTCAACCCATCCGTGCTCAGTCATCCCCATCTGTGCTCAGTCATCCCCATCCATGCTCAGTCATCCCCATCCGTGCTCAGTCATCCCATCCATGCTCAGTCATCCTCTTCCATGCTCAGTCATCCCCATCTGTGCTTAGTCATCCTCTTCCGTGCTCAGTCATCCCCATCCGTTCTCATTCATTGCTCATTTGTGCCTCGTTCATGCTCATCCATACCGCATCAGTTCTCATCTGTGACACATCCATGCCACTACAGTGCCCATCCATGCCACTACACTGCCCATCCGTGCCACTACAGAGCCCATCCATTCCACTACACTGCCCATCTGTGCCACTACAGTGCCCATCCCTGCCACTACAGTGCCCATCCATGCCATTACACTGCCCATCCGTGCCACTACAGTGCCCATCCGTGCCACTACACTGCCCATCCGTGCCACTACAGTGCCCATCCATGCCACTACAGTGCCTATCCATGCCACTACAGTGCCTCACAATAGTGTAATAGGTAGTCAAATTAGATTTTAAATTTATGCCCCTAGAACGCCTGATGGTGCTCCCTGCATGTTGGGCCTCAGTATGTAGCCACACTGTGTAAAAGTGTCACACTTGGTATCGCCATACTCGGAAGGAATAGCAGAATATATTTTGGGGTGTCATTTTTGCTATGTACATGCTGTGTGTTAGAAAAATTGTATAAATGGACAACTTTGTGTAAAAAAAAATGTGTTTTCATTTTATTTCCACAGGAAATTAGATTTAATGTAATTTATTTAATGTAATTTATGTCCCTAGAACACCTGATGGCGCTCCCTACATGCTGGGCCTCTGTATGTGGCCACGCTGTGTAAAAGTCTCACACATGTGGTATCGCCATACTCAGGAGTAGTAGAATGTATTTTGGGGTGTAATTTGTGGTATGCATATGCTGTGTGTGTGAGAAATAACCTGTTAATATGACAATTTCTGTGAAAAAAAAAATGTTGCAAAAAATTGTGGGAAAACATTACAATTTCAAAAAACTCACCATGCCTCTTACTAAATGCTTTGGGATGTCTACTTTCCAGAAATGGGTCATTTGGGGGGTATTTGCACTTTCCTGGCTTGTTAGTGTCTCAAGAAATGAGATAGGCCGTTCATATACATACATAGTACATCAGGTGTGATCAATTTTCAGTGATTGGCACCATAGCTTGTAGACTCTATAACCTTCACAAAGACCAAATAATATACACTAATTTGTTTTTTTTTTTACCAAAGATATGAAGCAGTATAAATTTTGGCCAACATTTATTAAGAAAAATGACTAATTTGCAAAATTTCACAGAAATTAAGAAAAATGCATTTTTTTTTACAAAATTTTCGGTCTTTTTTCATTTATAGCGCAAAAAATAAAAAAACCAGCGATGATTAAATACCACCAAAATAAAGCTCTATTTGTGTGAAAAAAAGGACAAAAATTTCATATGGGTACAGTGTTGCATGACTGAGTAATTGTCATTCAAAATGTGAGAGCACTGAAAGCTGAAAATTGGTCTGGTTGTTAAGGGGATTTAACCACTTCAGCCCCGGGAGGATTTCACACTTTAGGACCAGAGCAATTTTTGTGATTCGGCACTGCGTCGCTTTAACTGACAATTGTGCGGTCATGCGACGTTGTACCCAAACAAAATTTGCTTCCATTTTTTCTCACAAATAGAGCTCTCTTTTGGTGGTATTTGATCACCTCTGCGTCATTTCTGATCACCGCTATAAACAAAAGAAGAGCGACAATTTTGCAAAAAAAAAAAAAAAAACAAATTTCTTACTTTTTGCTAAAATACAAATCCAAAAATATAAAAAAACATTTTTTTTCATCGGTTTTGGCCGATTTATATTCTTCCTTATATTTTTTGTAAAAAAAATCGCAATCAGCGTTTATTGATTGGTTTGCGTAAAAAGTTGCCACGTTTACAGATGATGAGAATTCATTTCTGGGGTTCTTATTTTTTTTCATTTTTTACTAGTAATGGCGACGATCTGCGATTTTTAGCGGTACTGCAATATTGCAGCGGACATGTCGGACCATTTTGACCCTTTTTTGAGACCACTGGCATTTATACAGCGATCAGTGCTATAAAAATGCACTGATTACTGTGTAAATGCCATTTGCAGTGAAGGGGTTAATCTGGAGGGGGCGCTCTAAGGGTTAACTGTGTTCCCTCACTGTATTCTAACTGTATTGGTGCTGAGCTGGCAGGGAGAGGGGAGTGATCACGGCTTCCATATACAGGAAGCCTGTGATCACAGCCCTTCCCCCTCTATGAGAACGGAGATCCGTGTTTACTTACACGGACCTCCATTCTTTCACTGTGGGGGAGCCATCGCGGGTAGCCGGCGGCGATCGAGTCCGCCCTACTCGCTCCCTGCCCCCCCCCGAACACAGTGAGCACGCCTCCGGCGGCGCATGCTCATAGTGCGGGATCTCACAGCCGGCGGTTTGCAATATCCAACCACTTTGTCGCCATCAGACGCCGGTCGGCATGTGGTTAAGTGCCCAGTGGTCAAACGGTTAAGAAGGGAACTTGCTGGAAAGTTGTTGACTATGTTGCTGCACCTCAAGGAAAATGCCTATTTGGCAATGGGATGTTTAGTTAGTTAGGTAGGCTGTGCTGTGGCAAAGGGGCAAGTCGTTACCTTGGGATTGAATTTCATGGACTGAAATGTTGATACATACAAACTATTTCTCATGACTGACCACTAGATGGCCACTCTGAGTGAGTCTAAAGTTTGCTCTATTATGTTCCATCACGGGTTACTAAGTAAGATTTATTTTCCAGGCTTGCTAAGGAAAACTGGTGTCATTCTTGGGGGAATGGGGCCCGCTTTCAGCTATAAATATAAGGTATATTTATGTGACAATTTTGCATCCTTTTTGAATACTCTCGGCTGAGCTCACCTATGTACATATGGTTCATATTGCACTATTATTACTATAATAGTACAGTAGATTGTGCTGTCTATGTTGTCTCTTTTATTCTCTTTCAGGTGTTCCTGCATCCTTTGCATCTTCCTTGGCTAAGGAGAGACAGTATCCTTGACTTATTATATACAATTTTTTCTATTTCTTACTATATAAGTTTGTTTGCTGATTGCATATTCCACTTACCCTCAGATGGTACGCCACACGTACATTGCAAATAATGTCTTCTATTTATCTGCCCCTATGTGAAATGCCATTTACACTTGTACATAAATTGCTTTCATCTGTTTGTGTGATACGCAACACACATTTGTTATTACTATTCACCCTTTCTCTGTTATCCCTTCCCATCTACTTTTTGCCAGGACATTCACTCTCAGGATTCAGAGTACCTGTTTTTTTTTGTTGCAAACTCCAGTCCTAAGCAGGGCTGCTAACAAATGTAGTTGTGCTAGGTGGTAACTAGCCTGGCTAATTGGTAGGGGATCCACTGATTCTGCCCTAAGCCTGAGTCTAATGTGTAGTCCCTCTCCTCTGTCACAAGGTGGCAATACTGCTTCTGACTGTGGAATGATGGAGCACAGTTAACACAGGTTATGAATGGATATGTTATTTCAGCCAATCTGCAGGGGGCTTCTTTCAGCTGCCAAGCATGCTGGGATAGACAATTTATTCGGGTGGAGTCAGGTTTCAGGGTTCTTTGCCACCCAGGTGCCTGCCTGGGTGGACATGTGCGGCATGGCTCTGGAGTTGCTAGGCCAGAAGCCTGAGGTATATCCTGGGAGCACCTGGCTGCTAGGCCTGAACTAGGCTTATCCAGGAATCCAAGTCGCAGCATGGAGTTAGGCTTCAAGTCGGGAGCTAGCTAACTTGCAGAGGTTCTGCTGGAGGGGGAACCAGAGGTAAAGGAGAAGCAGTTGCCACAAAGGAACGACCACCCCAGTTACCAGAGGCAAGTGTTGAAAGTCTGAAGAAGTACCAGAGCAGCCTTTTTACTAGTCGGGGGCGGAAAAAAGTGGGAAAGTTTCAGCAGAGTCAAGCCAGGGACCCAGCAGGTAGCGTGGGTAACGCTTGGAGTATACAGCGGGTAGCTGTAGAAGAGCTCTGGGGATCCAGCACGTGGCTCGGAGTCCCAGAAGTCTAGTGAAAGACAGGGAGCTCAATGTGAAGATTTACAGTGGGATACTGTGAGATGTGAGTGAAGATCTACAGTGGGATACAGTGAGATGTGAGTGAAGATCTACAGTGGGATACTGTGAGATGTGACTGAAGATCTACAGTGGGATACTGTGAGATGTGACTGAAGAACTACAATGGAATACTGTGTTATTTCTGCAGGTCTTCAGCGAAGTGTTGCTATAGGAGACAGCAGTTGCTATACAATATAGATCACTGCATTCAGCTTAAAGGGCCTTTTTCTGTATCACTGTTTGCCTGTTACTATTTTTATCTGCAAAGTCTGCCTGTTTGCACATTGCAGTTGCCTAAGGGTGTCCTGGCCCTAACCCTCTCTCCCCCCAGTTCTTGTTAAGAGACAATAAGTCTCTTTTGGCGCCCAATCATTCCACCTTGCACTACACCCACCCTGCCTAGTAACCTGCACCCCGAGGAGAAATGTCAGCTGCCCCTGACTCTGGAGGTCACCATTAGGCCTTTGGAGGGCGGGGGCATAGCTACATTGTGAAAACCAATAAACAAGGCCACGGTTGTTACGATCCCCTGAGCACAGCATGTGATACTGGAATCAGACACATGACCTGGATGTGGATCATGCGCTTTTTCAGATCCTCAGGGTCGGTTCACACTTCCGCGGCGCGATGCGGTGCCTGAGCCGATCTCAAGGTGGCTTGCGAGGAGACTTCTATCATAGAAGTCAATGCAAGCCGCCTGAGATCGCCCTGAAAATAGTGCAGGGACAATTTTTCTAAGGCTGAGCGAAGCGATTCGCTCCTATTAGAACGGTTCCATTTGCACAGCATTGAGGCGAATTGTCAGGCGACTCAAGTCGCCTGACAATTCGCCTAGATGTGAACGGGCCGCGAAGTCGCGCCGCATCGCGCCGCGGAAGTGTGAACCGGCCCTTAGAGAGTTCTTTGCCATGAGGTGCCATGTTGAACTTCTAGTGATCAGTATTAGAGAGTGAGACTGATAACACCAAATTTAACACACCTGCTCCCCATTCACACCTGAGACCTTGTAACACTAACGAGTCACATGACACCCGGGAGGGAAAATGGCTAATTTTTTCCAATTTGGGCATTTTCACTTAGGGGTGTACTCACTTTTGTTGCCAGCAGTTTAGACATTAATGGCTGTGTGTTGAGTTATTTTGAGGGGACAGCAAATTTACACTGTTATACAAGCTGTACACTAATTACTTTACACTGTAGCAAAGTGTCATTTCTTCAGTGTTGTCACATGAAAAGATAGAATAAAATATTTACAAAAATGTGAGGGGTGTACTCACTTTTGTGAGATACTGTATATGATGATACCCTCCCTCTATAAAAAGCTGCTGGTAAAATAAACACCGCCTAGTGTACTAGCAGTGACTTACATAAACCAATCAATAATGAATTCAAGTAAACGGTATATATATATTTAGATTTACCCCTTCTTTGTAGAGTCCCAAGGGAATTTTTCCGTACTGGGGCATTATTTTTAGGTGTTTTAAACGGGGTCATGCCTTTTTAAGGGAACCCTGAGATGTTTCTTCCCCATTTAGATTTATATATATATGGCAAATGAACTTAAGTAATAACTAACCAAATACATTCAGTGACGATCATGTGATCCGCCACAAATAAAATGGTCGTCGAAAAATATCTCCCTCCCATAGTAGTATATGTCATAGAGTGTTTTCACTCATGTGGGGAGTGTAAAAACATTTATAAAATAAGATAGAAAAGTACACTGTTGTGACTTCTTTACTGTGAAACGATGTCACATTTCATTAATCACATGTCGAACATATTGTCACATTTAAACGACAGGGGAGTTTTATTGAGTTGTGTGTCGG
>BLSH010078348.1:492566-504141 GCA_018402905.1 Glandirana rugosa | reverse complement strand
TCAGCGTTGCGCTAGCGCAACGCCTCAGTCTGAAAGCATCCATAGAGATGCATGAAAATAATATTTAGAGCATTATTACAGCGGTAATTTTAGCGCTTTACCGCTGTAATAACGCTCCAGTGTGAAAGGGGCCTAACTGAAAGAGAAACAGCTGTGTAGGAGGCTTAAAACTGGGCGAGGAACAGCCAAACTTTGCTAAGGTGAGGTTGTGGAAGACAGATTCATGTCACAGGTCATACAACACGGCAAGACTGAGCACAACGAGAAGACACAAGGTAGTTATACTGCATCAGCAAGCAGGGCAGCCATCAGAAATGTTGGGGCCCCTTACACAGCTTTAGACCTGGCCCCCCTGTCTGACCACCAACATTCCCCAGGGCCTGCCCACTGGCCATCTCACCACATCCGCCCACTGGCCAGGGGTGTACGCATGTTACAGCCGCAGTAGGAATTATACACCCTGTCACATTTACCAGGTGTAGCCTGCCAAGCATGACTCATTCAAGTGAAGTGAAGTGTGCAATGCATGCTAGTGTGGGATCCAAGGGGTTAAAAAAACTGCACAGGCAGCACAGCCTCACTCGATGCTTGCAATAAGACCTCGCACCAAACCATAGGTGGTGGAGGTCCCAAACTTGGACCAGTTGTGGTCCAGTGGGCCCTCTCCATGTGACCTAAGTTTGGTATTTTTATCCGCTATGGTTCGGGAGAACGGTGTCTGCAAACCGGGTGCCCCCCCCCCCATAGACTCCAATGTTAAGTCCGAAATTCACCCGACAATTGCCGGTCAATGACTGGTAAATTTAGAGAACCGGTACGGCCGAACCATAGGTGCTGGAGCTCCTAATCGCGGACCAGTTTATGCCCAGGGGGGTCTCTCCATGTGACCCAAGTTTGATATTTTTATCGGCTATGGTTCGGGAGAATGGTATCCCCAAACTGGGTGCTCATCTCCCATAGACTCTAATGTTAAGTCCCAAATTCATCTGACAATTGCCGGTCAATGACTGGTCACTTGAGGACCCGGTGCGGCCGAACCATAGGCGCTGGAGGTCCCAAACTTGGACCAGTTGTTGCCCAGGGGGCCTTCTATATGTGACCCAAGTTTGGTATGTTTATTAGCTATGTTTCAGGAGTATGGTGTCCCCAAACTGAGTGTCCCGCTCTCATAGACTCCAATGTTAAAGACAGCTAAAATCTTTGTTGTAAGGGCCCCTTGAGACACTGGGGCCCCTTACAACAGTACTGCCTGTACCTCCCTGTTGGCAGCCCTGTCAGCAAGGTCTCTGCCAGGAAAAGATTTCAAAGCAGACTGGGGTTTCAAGATGTGCTGTTCAAGCTCTTTTGAAGAAGCATGAGGAAACAGGCAACGCCGAGGACTGTTTGGGGGGGCCAAGGAAACTCAATGCAGCAGATGAAAGACACCTCATGCTTATTTCTCTTTGACTTCAGAAGATGTCATGCAGTGCCATCATCACGGAAGTGGCAGAAACCAGTGGGACCCAGGTATACCTATCTACTGTCTGGAGAAGTCTGGCCAGAAGTGGCCTTCATGGAAGCCATATCTCCGACAGGAAAACAAGGCTAAGTGACTATGCATAAAAACATAGGAACTAGAATGCATAAAAATGTCAACAGGTGGTCTGAACTGATGAGTCAAAATTTGAAATATTTGGCTGTAGCAGGAGGCAGTTTGTCTGTCAAAGGGCTGGAGAGTGGTACAGTAATGAGGGTCTGCAGACAACAATAAAGCATGGTGGAGGCTCCTTGCAAGTTTAGGGTTGGAATTCAGCAAATGGAGTTGGAGATTTGATGAGGATCAATGGTGTCTTCAATGCTGAGAAATGCAGGCAGATACTTATTTTTTATGCTATACCATCAGGGAGGCATGTGAAAGGACCCAAATTTGTTCTTCAGTAGGACACCGACCTCAAACATACAGCCAATGTCATTAAGAACTATCTACAGTTCAAAGAACGACAAGGAGTCTTGGAAGTGATTATTTAGCCCCCACAGAGCTCTGATCTCAACATAATTGAGTCTGCCTGGGATTATATCAAGAGATAGAAAGATCTGAGGCAGCCTACATCCACAGATCTGTGGTTAGTTCTCCAAGATTTTTGGAACAACCTACCTGCCAAGTTCCTTCAAAAACCATGTGCAAGTGTACCTAGAAAAACTGATGCTGTTTTGAGGGCAAAGGGTGGTCACACCAAATATTGATTTGGATTTATCTTCTGTTCATTTACTTTCAATTTTATTAACTGATAAAAGTAAACTATGAATACTTCTATTTCTGAAAGCACTCTGAAAACTTTTGCACAGTAATGTATATTCAGCTATTTGATCAGTTCTCTCTACACAACACACAAAAGAAAAAAAGGGAGATATAAGAAAAAAGTGGATTTGCCCTTTTACGTGTTTCAAAAAATCCGGTTCCCTTGCTGTTCCCATTTCTCTGCCCCTTGGTGTGTCTACCCACTGGGGGAGATTTACTAAAGCCAGAACATGAGAAATCTGGTGCACCTCTGCAAAGAAACCAATAAGCTTCCAGGTTGTTAAAGCCTAAAGTGGTTGTAAACCTCGCACATGAAATATGAACAAAGCATATCCTTTTATAGTGTGTACTTGTCTCAAAAGCACTATGTGTCATTTCTATCTGCTGCTTTGTTCCTCTGCTATCAACATGAATCACTTTTGACAAGTTTTCCTGACACCAAGAGAAAAGAGGTGACAGAGGAGGGAACTCCAGCACACAGTCTGTCACTGACAACTTCAGCCTTGTTCCCATGTGCTGTGTGAAAGGGGGTGTGTCCCTTCCCTCCAATCCGCTCCCAGAGCTCTCCTCACTGAGCTCTGCAGTGTGTAATTTCATCTCCCCACCCCTGTTTTCTGAGAGCTCAGACAAGCTTTATAAATTCTGGACTTTGAATGGATATAGAGAATAGAGGGCTGTAGATAAACACGTATAACTTATGTAGGAGGATTTGTTTCATCTCTGTGTATCACCCGAGGCCAGTCCCTTCACTGGGTATATGTAAAGGTTTACAACCACTTTAATTGAACACCCTGAGCTGATTGGCTACCATGCACAGCTGCCCCATATTGTGAATGCTCCAGTTTTAGTAAATCCCCTCCATTGCCACTTCCCACACCAGGAATCACTAACCAAGTCTAAGGACTTTATATTTTATTTCTACTATGAATGCACTGGTAACATTGCTAATAAAGTGTTTAGTCTTCCTGCCCAAAACTGAATCCTCATCTGTGTTAAAACAGTGGGTGCACATTCAGGCCTTCAGTCATTACAATCAAATTCCCACTGGTGTGTACAACACTCAGAACAGATCCGTAATATGGCTAATATACTCTTCCATGTTCCTGTTGGGTAACAGCAATGAAATTATGTTTGAAACCACATCAGATTAAACACTATGAGTCTGAATCATCAAGCTGTGATATGTGATAATGCATGCTAAAAGTGGCATATCGAGTGATACTATTGTGTATGATACCACTTGATCATCAAAGTGGGAAAAAAGTCTGATAGCATTAACATTTTCTCTTTAATGCCCAATTCATTAAGCTTGTTTAAACTAAATGCATTCCTCTTGCATCAAAAGATGCTTGGATGCCACAATCTCACCTAATGCTCCAATCTACACCCACAGGTGGGAACACCAAAAATAAAATCAAAGCTAGTTGTTGTAATGAGTGGCCGCAGAAGAAAAACTAAATTATGTGGATGACCTCTAAGCACACACAATACCACATTAATAAAATACACTGAAAGGCAATAAGTGTGGGTAGCCCAGAATATAGACATCACACACTGGCACTAAAAACAGTCTGCATCTGCATGTAAAGGAGGGGAAAGAGTCAACTGTGTAGAAAATAAAGTAGGGAAAGGGAGAGAGACAGCACACTATATATAGTGTATGTCAGTGGTCTCCAAACTGCGCCAACAATGGGGCACTATTCCTCCCACCGACACCAACTATGAGGCACTATTCTTTTCACTGGCACCAACAATGGGGCACTATTCCTCCCACCCATACCAACGGTGGGGTACATTTCTTTAATTGACACCAACAATGGGACACTATTACTGCAACTAACATTGGGATATTACTCCTCTCAATAACACCAATGATGGGGCAATATTCCTGTCACTGACACCAACGATGGGACACTATTCCTCCTACAACACAAACAATGGGACCTTATTCCTCCCACAACACCAACATTGGGATTTTATTCCTCTCACTGGCACCGATGATGGGACACTAGTCCTCCCACTAACCAAAGATGGCTTTGTTCACTCTCACTGACACAACATTTTCTACTTCCAATGGCCATAGTCTGGCCCCCTAAAGTCCGAATCACAATAAACTGGCACTTTGTTTAGAATGTATGTAAACACTTTATTAAAGGTTAATATTGTACTCACAAATAAGGTACATCACAGGTGGAAAATATTCACGAAGGACCATATGCCCACATGGTATGAGGCAACAAAGTCTGTCCAGGGGCATGTGTACAAGCAAGATGCAGCACTGTGGGGAAGCTGGTCTCTGTGTGGGAAACACTAACCCAAAAGGAACAGCTAGATATGGGAGCCAGTCCTGAGCTGATGGGTCCACCTCCAATATCACCTCTGAAAGCATGCGCACAGGATGCATTTTGCGGAAGCTTCCTCTTCGTCAGCCCACTTACAGGGCTAACCACACGCTGATTATAAAGGGGTGACGTGTCAATAATGCACTATTGAAATAGGTTTTAAAAAGTGGTGAATGTATCACTTTTGGATAGATTTTCTTGTGGTAGAACTGTATATTATAATAATATATTTTAGTCCTGTGGATACAGCTTTTTTTCCTTTGTAAGCCATTAGACTACTTAGTGTGCTTTCTAATATCTTTTTAAAATGTTTACAATAGTGCATTATTTAACAGTGTGTGGGTAGCCCTGTAAGCAGGCTGACAAAAGGAAGGGTTCCCCAAAACACGTTCTGTGCGCATACTCTCAGAGATCATAACTGTGTGGCAAATGAGGTTTAATTTTGATAAATGCAAAGCCATACATACTAGGGGGAGAACAGCTGGGGGAGTCAATGGTGGAGAAGGAACTGGGTGTTCTGGTAGATCATAAGCTTAATAATGGCATGCAATACCAAGCTGCAATTTCCAAAGCGAGAAAGTCCTTTCTTGTATTAAGAGAGGTATGGACTGCAAAGAGAGAGAGATAATTTTACCCCTTTACAAATCATTAGTAAGACCTCATCGGGAATATGCAGTTTAGTTTTGGACACCAGTTTTCAAAAAGGATATTGGGGAACTGGAGAAAGTGCAGAGAAGGACAACCAAACTAATAAGAGGCATGGAGGAGCTCAGCTATGAGGAACGATTAGCTGAACTGAATTTAATCTCTCTTGAGAAGAGGAGATTAAGGGGGGATATGATCAACATGTATAAATACATAAGTGAGCCATATAGTGAACTTGGTGTTGAGTTATTCACTTTAAGGTCATCACAGAGGACAAGTGGGCACTATTTACATCTGGAGATTCCATCTCGAAATACGGAAAGGCTTCTTCACAGTAAAAGCTGTGAAAACGTGGAATAGACTCTCCCAAGAGCTGGTTCTGGCTAGCTCAGTAGATTGTTTTAGGAAAGGTATGGATGCTTTCCTAGATAAACATAATATAACTGGATACTAATATTTATATGTAAATTTGATCCAGGGAATATCCGATTGCCTCTTAAGGGATCAGTAAGGAGCAAATTGGATCATGCTTTATTGGGGATTTCTTTTGCCTTCCTCTGGATTGTATATGTGTGTGTGTATACATATATATATATATTTATTTTTTCCTTCGTCGAACTAGATGGACTTGTATCTTTTTTTCAGCCAGACTAACTATGTAACATTGGACGGAGGTGGATCCATTGGCTCAGGATCGGCTCCCGTTGCTGGCTGCTCCTTCTGGGTTACTGTTTCCCACACGGAGGCCAGCTTCCCCAGTGCCGCATCTTTCTTGTGCACATGCCCCAGGCCAGGGCTCCTGGATGAACTTTATGTTGCCTCAGAAAATCTGGGCATATGGTCCTGTTGATGGTGAATATTTTCCACTTGTGATGTCCCTTACATAAAGCATACTACACTATGCCTCTCCCTTTCCCTGCTTTGTTTTCTACAAAGCTTGTTTACTAGATGTAAAAACTAAATTTGGGTGTTAAAGACTAACTCTAGCCAAAGCTATTTTTCCATTTTCATTAGCATGGGAAAATGTTTGGACCTTAGATTTATATTGCTGTGTGGGAGATTTCCACCATACCGCCTATTGGGACAGGAAGTGAATGGATGCTAACAGTGATGCAGATGGTAAAAAACAACTTTTAATGGAGAGTTATAACCTACCAAAAGTATTTATTGTTGCAAGGGGCTTCCTAATCTTGGATGGGGTATACTAAAAGCACAGCCTCCTCCCTCCCTCCATAACTTTCTGCTGGTATGTTAGGGTAGTCCCAGCTGGGTACAGTTATAAGGATATGGCTAGGAGATTCCCTAAGCTCCCTGCTTATATCACTGTGGCCCTCTTCACACAGCCATTCCAATCCAGTTTGCCTGTCAGGTTTTCAGGTGGACCTGACCAGAAGGTCAATGGAGCCCTATGAACAAGTAGATATAAAATAGACTCGTGTCTATTTACACCCTCCTACATCTGGGTCTGATCAGGTAAAAAAAAGCAGGTAGCCTGATGTATATGGACAGTGGAATCACTTTACACCTGATTGGCCATAGAGCTCAGTGGGGTCTGCCCGTGTCCGATCTGCAGAAACTGAGCGGGCATGGATGTGACCTGCTCCAATCAGCAGGGGGTCAGCTCACAGGTCCCCTCCTGATCGGAGTAAACTCATGCCCCTGTGAAAGGGCCTGATTCTATTAAGTTCACATTTCACCCCTACAATGTAGTCATCACAACAGCAAGAGAGCATGTAATAAAAGCTTTGCTATTAAAATGAAGTCATTACAAAAAAAAATTGAAATAAAGTTATTATCTATGAACTATCTGGAGTGAGGTGTCAGTTAAATTCCCCCTTTATTCTATTGGCTAATATAAATCAACAATATCACAGGACAAACACATATTATAGTGTAACTATACCCTCCTAACCTTCAGGCCTCATGCACACAGGACGTTAAAAAAATATTCTAAAAACGTCAATAGCTTTGTAGTGAGTTTTTCATCTCTCTTCGGCGTTTTGCACTATCGTTTTTTTTTTAACCAATGGACCAAAAAACGTTGGTGAGCCACATTTTTGAGCAGTAGAATTTTTGAGCGTTTTTTTATTCCTCAATGGTTTAAAAAGTGCAAAAACCTTGCTAAGCTGTGTTTTTGCACGTTTTTACAGCTGAAAAATGTATGTAAGACCCACTAGTCTTGGGTTTTTTTACATCTCAAAAACGCCCCAGCTAAAAACAGTAGATAACAGCCTATGTGTGCATGTACATATAGGATAACATGATGGAGGGTTTATTGACTGTAGGAAAAAACATCTGAAGCTAAAAACAGCAGCTGTAAAAACGTCCAAAAACGTCCTGTGTGCATGAGGCCTTACAGCCAAGGAAGCTGCCATCTCAGCCTTTGTTTGATCTGCAATTGCCATTGTACTGCACTTCTGGTCAGTTTTGACACCGGCCATAAGATTGCCTGACAGTTTGGTTGAGAGCATAATACAGTTATCTTTCACGGCATGTCTTAAAGGAGAAGTATGGCCTGGGCTCGTTTGGCCATACTTCTATGGGTCACAGGAGTGCAATCCATTTTGCACTCCTGTGATCCGTTTTCAGCAGAGAGCAGACTGAAGCCCGCTCTCTCGTGACGTCACAGGAGTCAGGCCAGGCACCACGTCATCCCGACAATCAGAGTCGGGATCCGCCAGGTGCCTGGACCGACAGCTTCTCAGCCTCTCAGCAAGCCGCTGAGAGCCTGAGACGGCCAATCCCGCTCCTCCACAGCTCTGCGCTCCAGTGAGCATGGAGGAGCAGAGATGAGAGCTGCTGATTGACAGCCAGCAGCTCTTCGCTCGGGAATCAGAGATAACCGAGCCATTGGCGGTGTTTGTTGGCTCGATTCCCAGTGTACAGATGCAGCATCGAACTGATGCTGCATCCACCTAGATAAGTATAAATGGGGAAAATCATTGAAACCCATACTTCTCTTTTAAAGTGATTGTAAAGTCTTGTTTTTTTCTATTAAAATAGCAAACATGTTATACTTACTTGCTCTGTGCAGTTGGTTTTGCACAGAGCAGCCTGGATACTCCTCTTCTCGGGTCCCTGGCTGGAGCTCCTGGCCACTCCCTCCTGTTGAGTGTCCCCACAGCAAGCAGCTTGCTATGGGGGCACCCGAAGCGAGGTGCAGCTCAGTATATCCATTCAGACACAAAGCTGCAGCTCCGGACCTTCCTTGATCCCTCTCTCTCCTGATTGGCTAACTGAGTTTGATTGACAGCATCAGGAGCCAATGGGGCCCCTGCTGTGTCTCAGCCAAACAGGAGGGTGAGTCCATGACGCCAAAGGGACTGGTGGACATCGCTGCAAAAAGATAGGGCTCAGGTAAGTATTAGGGGGGCTACTGCACACAGAAGGCTTTTTATCTTAATGCATAGAACGTATTAAGATAAAAAAGCTTCTGCCTTTACAACCTCTTTAAAGTGGTTGTAAACTCTTACATAAAACCAGTGAAGTGACTGGCTTCAGCTGATACACAGAGGTGAAACAATCCTTCATAAGTGATACCTGTTGATCTGCAGTCTTCTCTTTACATCTGCTCAAAGTCCAGAATTTGTAAAGCTCATCTGAGAGTTCAGAAAAAAGGGGGCGAAGAGCTGAAATTTCACTCTGCAGAGCTCAGTAAGGGGAGCTTTGACAGCTAATTAGAGGGAAGGGACACACCCCCTTCCACACAGGAGCAGAGCTGAGCCTGTCAATCAGCTGGAGATCCCTCCCCATCACCATTTTTTTCTTGGTGTCAGGAAAACTTGCCAGAAGTGATTCACGCTGATAGCAGAAGAAAGAAGCAGCAGACAGAAATTACCCTTAGTGCTCTTAATTGAGACAAGCACACACTATAGACGAATATGCTTTGTTCATATTTCATGTCTGAATTTACAAACACTTTGTTTTGGGAAACAGTTAAATGAACGAGTTTAGTTCCCACTTAAGATCTAATGTTTATTTAATATAGAAAGCATATATTAGCACCCAACATTGGGCTACTAAGCATACGATGCAAGGAGTAATCATAAGATATACAGTATGCAGTAATGCCTGTTAGGTAGATACTAATGGTACATATGCATACATATAAAAAGCAGAACGAGTAGAACGTTTTCAATGGTGCCTAGGTATCAGGTAAATGGGGAATGAAGACTGAAGTCAATGTTTCAGGGTAGCCCCCTACTTCAAGAGAGACCATTCATTTTCTCATTGTATGCTTAGTAGCCTGATGTTAGCTACTAATTCATGCTTTCTATACAAAAGAAGCAATTAATCTGAAAGGTAAGGTTCACCTTTACCAAAAACTGCCTATGCAGGTAAGGGGCATATAAGGGGCATATGTAGATAAAAAACAAACTGTGTAACTTTATTATTTTTATTTATTCAAAGCCAAATAGTGACCTTGCTATAGGTGTAGGCCATTTACGTACCTCATAAAGCTTGAATGAAAAACTCCCAAAGATGACATCCTACCACTTTTATTTACCGTTGCTAGGAAGTTGCTAAGAGACTCTCAGCTGTTACTGTTCACCTCCACCATTACAGCAGAGAGCTCTTTCTCTGAGTCAAACTCCCTCACTCACGCTCTCTCTTGCCTGATGAAGTAGCTCTGAGCTCAACATTTGAGAGCTTAGTCTTGTGATGGTAGATGTGAACAGTAAGGGCTGGGAGTGACCCCTAGCAACGTCCTAGCAGCAAGGCAGGATGGAATGATGTCATCTCTGGGGGGGTTTTGGTCAGGCTTCAGGAGGCATATGCAGCAAATGGCCTACACCCTTAGCCAGGACAAGCTACTTAGCGCTCATCAGTGCCCTTGTAGTTCACTGAGAACTACAAGCCATCAGCAGCAATGGATTACGGTACTTGTAGTCTATTCATTCACAGGAAACTGTGAATGAATGATGCAGATGTGTGGGCAGGCTGAGCTGTTTTCAAATTGTGACAGTAGATGGGAGAAGAAGATCCCCCACCCGCTGTTCATTAATCACATACTATATTGGTCTGCACAGATATAAAAACATAAAAGGACACAGGGAGATTTATGGAAACCGATATAACGAAAAATACTATTTAAATAATTAAAATTGGACCTTTGTAATGAAACACACACTTTGCTTTCTGCTGGTTATGCTCAGTCATAATCAGGGTATTTCATAGTAACATAGAAAAGTGACAGCAGAAAAAGACTCAGTAGTCCATCGAGTCTGCCCCTTTTTATTTTTTATTTTTGTTTTCACATTAACCTTGTTGTCTGACTATAGATTTATGTTTATCCCAAGCATGTTTGAAGCCATTTACTGTTGACTGTCTCACAACCTCTGTTGGTAGCTTATTCCAATCATCAACCACCCTTTCAGTAAAATACTTTCTAAGATTAGTTTTGAACTTCCCTCCAGTTAGTTTGAGGTCATGTCCCCCTGTTCTTGATTTTGGTTTCATATTGAAAAGACTGCCCTCCTGAACCTTATTTACCCCCTTGATGTATTTAAAGGTTTCAATCATGTCTCCCCTCTCCCTTGTTTCCTCCAGACATTCAGGCCATCATCTAGTCATAGTCAGAGACCAATGGCTTGGAAGCATTTTTACCAGAATTACTGCCATTCATATGCTATGACAACAAGGATGTTCATGGAACATGCACATTTTTCAAAGCAGGGTTTGCATGTACCGAGTGCTGAATGAACATACAGAACAACAAGCTGTTCATATCCAGAGGCTGGGCTAAGTAAATTCACACAAATCTATTTACTTCATTGTTCATGTGTGAACACTCCTTCCCCTGTAGGGTATTCCACATTCATACAAAACGGGTCATCTTTCAATTAATTCAACCGCTATGGACCAATCCTGAAAAGGAATAGATTAATTTTCTCCCCACATCGCTGACATTTGCTGGAAATGGGAGCAAGTCACAGTTCTGTGCAGTTGCAGGCAGTGTATGGAGCTGCAAGTGAGTGGGCAGAAGCATGCCAATGAACGGACGTTGACGTGTCTTGACACTGAACGAGGGTAAAGGTCGTTTACAGTCGCTACACCCCTCTTTTAATTAGATAAGGAAAAGTCCTAACCAGGTATCGCCAACTTAATTAACTTTCTACTGGGCAAAACATACTTACACCTTATGGGATGTCCCCTTCCTCACAAGTGTGTACTTGTTACTTCATTTATCTAAACACACTTAAATGAATCGGGTCGGAGACCTATACTTGTCGAACAACAAGACATACAAGTAAGTCGTGAGCCATGTACGTTTGGGACGAAACTTTTTACACGTACAAGGTACTTGTAG
>BLSH010078348.1:426006-489310 GCA_018402905.1 Glandirana rugosa | reverse complement strand
CAGCTGTAAAGTTGCTTCCATGTAGATGGGGATCTGACTTGGAGGTGACTTCTATTGAATCCTATGGGCACAAGTCGGATAGAAGTTGCCTAGAAGTAGTACAGGAACCTTTTCAGAAGTCGCCTTGAAGTCGGAGCGACTTCATTCGTGCACATTAAGACAGCTCCCATTCATTTCAATGGGATTTCAAATGTCAAGCGACTTGGGGCGACTTGAGGCAACTCAAGTCGGATCGCAAGTCGCCCCTATGTGAACGGGCACTTACACAAATCAATCAATATAAATTTATTTGGATTTTTTTTACCAAAAACATGTAGCAGAATACATATTAGCCTAAACTGATGAAGAAATTAGATTTTTTAAATTTTTTTGGGTGTGTTTTACAACAGAAAGTAAAAATATTGTTTTTGTTTTCAAAATTGTTCATCTTTTTTTGTTTATAGCGCAAAAAAAATAAAAACTGCAGAGGTGATAAAATACCACCAAAATAAATCTCTATTTGTGGGGAAAAAAGGACATCAATTTTATTTGGGTACAACGTTGCACGTCCGCGCAATTGTCAGTTAAAGTGCCATATCGCAAAAAATGACCTGGTCATGAAGGGGGGTAAACCTTCGGGAGCTGAATTGGTTAAAGAGTGATTAAATCCTCCTAAAATTAAATTACTGCCACGGAAGCTACTTCTGTTTCATCTGCAACTGCCGTGGTGCACATGATCAGTTATGACACCAGCCATTTGATGGTTTGACAGTTTGGTTGAGGACACAAGCAAATGTGACAATTAGCATTTCCAGCGTTCCAGGAATGTAAAGCTTTTTCTAAAACTATTAAATTGATAGGCTTAGTTCTGCTTTATAATTTCCTGCTGTTCAGGGGCCCTCTGGGCTTCAGTAAAATGGCAGTCTCCAGCAAGAAGAAACAGAAGCAATGCTGGAGGCAATTTACAGCGCACACTAATTTTGGTAGCATAATTATTAATGTGGAATGTATGTTTCTTGCTAAAGAACATTATTTTTTATCAAGTTGTTATGGGTAAAGTTCTGCTTTAAGTTGTATGCTCTAAATGTAGTACCTTTCAGCTTTTGTGT
This sequence comes from Glandirana rugosa, assembly GCA_018402905.1. NCBI lineage: Eukaryota > Metazoa > Chordata > Amphibia > Anura > Ranidae > Glandirana > Glandirana rugosa. The sequence goes on along the minus strand of BLSH010078348.1, from coordinate 488,222 downwards.
GGGGAGATGAAAATCTTTTTGGGAAATCACCAGGTAGTATTTCACAAACCATATCATTTTAATAGGTGCGATGATCAAACAGTAAGGTTAAAGGCTTTATTTATTTTTAGATAACCTACCTGTCTCTTTCTAAATAACCCCACCTGAGTAGTGTGATTCTGTAGTTGGCATTTCAGCATTGTTCCACTAAAGCAAATATTTTGCAGAATAAAACAAAGACAGTAGATCATTTTTAAAGTGGGGAAACCAAATAAATGAAAGATAAATGCTGGCCTCATTCTGACAGTGATAGGTGCCTGCTGTCCCTGACTACAATATTTCTTACAGTCACAGACCTGGAACAAGCATGCAGCACATGAGTGTAAGAAAAGTTTTTGGATTTCTCATCTCTATACGTATTATGAAATAGTAACTCAAATAAATCAAATCAAACTAGCGTTTACAGTAGAGGTTAAAATTGGCACATTATATAGTTCTCCCATGACTGAAAAAATATAATACTGCCTTTGAGCTTTTTGTGCAGTACCATAGAGGGGCCGTCCCGTATCCAATTATCACATTTCACACATCGCTTTAACTGCCATAAAACATTTATTGCACATCACAGAAAGACTGCGTACACAAAGGCACTTGATGGAGATTGTGCATCCAGCACCTACACTGTACAGCCAAAATGTCGTGACACTTCACTATCACACCTATATACGCTTTTTTTTTTGGAGATCTCATTCAAAAACCATGGACATTAATAAGCCCATCCCCTCCTTGTCTTCAATCTTCTGGGAAGGATTTTCACAAGATTTTAGAGCGTATCTCTGCCAAAAGAGCAAGGATGAGGTCTGGAACTGATGCTGCATGAAAATACCTGGCTCAAATTGGTGTTTCAGTTCATCCCAAAGGTGTTCAATAGAGTTGAGGTCAGGGCTGAAGGTCACTCAATTACCCCCACATTTAACGAATGGAGCTGGCTTTGTGCACAGGGGTGCAGTCATGCCAAGCCAGAAAAAGGTCTTCTCCAAACTGTTGCAAAAAGATTGGAAGCCCACTAGTGTCCTAAAGTGGTTTTAAACTCTTACATATGCCCAATGAAGTGACTAGCCCCAGGTGATACTCATGATTAAACAAATCCTTTTACATGAGCTGCACCTGTTTATCTGCAGCCGTCTCTCCTTTACAGCCTTCTAAAACACATAGGTCAAAAGCTGTTTCTGAGCTCCAGCAGGCAGGGGGTGGGGATCTGACACCACTCATTGAACATGAGTGATGGAGCAGGAATGTGAATGTAATCTGAGACCTGAGTAGAGGGAATGGACACACTCCTCTACACAGTCTCATAGGGAAACATGCACAGCAGAAGCTGCCAATCCCCTTCTGTGTGCTGGAGGGGGGTAGGGCCATCTCCCCAGATTCTGGGATGTCAGAATGACCTGTCAGAAGTGAAGTCATGGAGATAGAAGAGGAATAACACAGCAGATAGAAATTACGCTAGGTGCTTTGGATTGAAGCAACTACACGTTATAGAAGAATATGCTTTGTTTATTTTTCATTTCAAAGGTTTACAACAACTTTAAAGCAGAGTTCTGCCTGGGTGAAAAAAAAATTAAAAGTCAGCAGCTACAAATACCCCCCAAAATCCATACCAGACCCTTATCCGAACACGCAGCCCGGCAGGTCAGGAAAGGGACGAGCAAGCGCCCCCTCCCCGAACCACACCAGGCCGCATGCCCTCAACATGGCATGGCACCAAAGCACCTTGTCCCCATGTTGCTGGGGACAAGGGCCTCTTCCCGACAACCCTGGCTGGTGGTTGCCGGGGTCTGCGGGCGGGGGGCTTATCGAAATCTGGAAGTCCCCTTTAACAGATCCTGGCCCCCCACCCTATGTAAATGAGTATGGGGTACATTGTACACCTACCCATTCACTTAAAAAAAAAAGTGTCAAAAATAAACAGACACACTACACAGGTTTTTAAACTATTTTATTAAATCAGCTCTGGTGTCTTCTCCCTCCTCCGGCGATGTCTTCTTCCTCTCCGGTTCTTTTCCTCTCTGCGTTGTCTTCGCTTCTCCCTCTTCTGCTGGGTCTTCTGACTTCTCGCTCTTTTGCCGGGTCTTCTGTCTTCTTGCTCTTTGCTCACCTATCCAGCCATCTATGCTCACCCACCCAGCCATCCATGCTCACCCACCCAGCCATCCATGCTCATCCACCCAGTCATGCTCACCCATCCATCCATGCTCACCCACCCATCCGTGCTCAGTCATCCCCATCCATGCTCACCCATCCCCATCCGTGCTCAGTCATCTCCATTCGTGCTCAGTCATCCTCACCCCTGCTCATCCATCCCTATCCGTGCTCATTCATCCTCATCCCTGCTCATCCATCCCCATCCTTTCTTAGTCATCCCATCCATACTCATCCATCCCCATCCGTGCTCAGTTATCCTCTTCTGTGCTCAACCATCCCCATCCATGCTCATCCATCCCCATTCGTACTTAGTCATCCCCATCCGTGCTCAGTCATCCCCATCCATGCTCAGCCATCCACATCCATGCTCAGTCATCCCCATCCGTACTCAGTCATCCTTTTCCGTGCTCAGTCATCCTCATCCATGCACAGATATCCTCTTCCGTGCTCAGTCATCCCCATCTGTGCTCAGTCATCCTTTTCCATGCTCAGTCATCCTCATCCATGCACAGATATCCTCTTCCGTGCTCAGTCATCCCCATCTGTGCTCAGTCATCCTTTTCCGTGCTCAGTCATCCCCATCCGTGCTTAGTCATCCCCATCCATGCTCATCCATCCCCATCCATGGCTCATTTGTGCCTCAGTCATGCTCATCCATACCACATCAGTTCTCATCCGTGACACATTCATGCCACTACAGTGCCCATCCATGTCACTACAGTGCCTCACAATAGTATAATAGGTAGTCAAATTAGATTTGAAATGTATGCCCCTAGAACACCTGATGGTGCTCCTTGCATGTTGGGCCTCTGTATGTGGCCAGGCTGTGTACAAGTCTCACACATGTGGTATCGCCATACTCAGGAGGAGTAGCATAATATATTTTGGGGTGTCATTTTTGCTATGTACATGCTGTGTGTTAGAAATATTGTATAAATGGACAACTATGTGTAAAAAAAAAAATGCGTTTTCATTTTCTTTCCACATTTTGTGGAAAAAAATTACATGCTCAAAAGACTCATTATGCATTACATTTGGGTGTTTGCTTTCCAAAATGGGGACATTTTTTGGGCGTTTCAATTGTTCTGGTGCTCCAGGATGTTCAAAAGTACAAGAGGTAGTTAGGAAATTAGATGTGTAATTTATGCTCCTAGAACACTTGCTGGTTCTCCCTGCATGTTGGTCTTCTGTATGTGACCAGGCTCTGTAAAAATCTCACACATGTGGTATCGCCATACTCAGGAGGAGTAGTAGAATGTAGTTTGGGGTGTAATTTGAGGTATGCATATGCTGTGTGTGTGAAATAACCTGTTAATATGACACAATTTTGTGAAAAAAAAAGAAAAACAATTTTTTGTTTCGCAAAGAATTGTGGAAAAAAATTACAGCTTCAAAAAACCCACCATGCCTCTTACTAAATACTTTGGCCTGTCTACTTTCCAAAAAGGGGTCATTTGGGGGTAATTTGTACTTTCCTGGCTTTTTAGAGCCGGTTCACACTGGATCGGCGCAACTTGCAGGGCGAAGCAAGTCGCCCCGCTCGAGGCGACCTCAGCGCAGCTTGCAAAGAGACTTCTATCCATAGAAGTCAATGCAAGTCACGCTGAGGTCGCCTCGAAAATAGTGCAGGAACCTTTTTCTAAGTCGGAGCGACCTGAGTCGCTCCTATTAGAACGGTTCCATTGCACTGCATGGGGACGACTTGTCAGGCGACTCAGTGTGAATCGGCTCTTAGTGTCTCAAGAAATGAGATAGGCCATTAGTACATCAGGTGTAATCAATTTTCAGTGATTGGCACCATAGCTTGTAGACTCTATAAGGCCCCTTTCACACTGGGGCTGGCGGGCGGTAGCGGTAAATCCCCGCTAGTCTCAGCGGGGATTTAGCGCTGTTATAGAGGCGCTACGGCGCCGCTATGCAGGCGGGTGCGGGGCACTTTTAACCCACCCACAACGTGTTAAACAGGGGTTAAAAGTGCCGGCGCTCGGCGCTCCCGGAGCGGTGTACAGCCGCTACGGGAGCGCTGCCCATTGAATTTAATGGCAGGAGCGGTGGAGGAGCGGTGAATACACCGCTCCCCACATTCCTGAAAAATCATGCTTGCATGATTTTCTGAAGCGCTGCGCTAGCGCAACGCCTCAGTCTGAAAGCATCCATAGAGATGCATGAAAATAATATTTAGAGCGTTATTACAGCGGTAATTTTAGCGCTTTACCGCTGTAATAACGCTCCAGTGTGAAAGGGGCCTAACTCTCACAAAGACCAAATAATATACACTGATTTGGGTTCTTTTTTACCAAACATATGTAGCAGTATAAATTTTGGCCAAAATTTATGAAGAAAAATTACTAATTTGCAAAATTTTATAACAGAAACGAAGAAAAATGCATTTTTTACCACATTTTTGGTCTTTTTTCATTTATAGCGCAAAAAGTAAAAAAATCAGCGGTGATTAAATACCACCAAAGCTCTATTTGTGTGAAAAAAGGACAAACATTTCATATGGGTACAGCGTTGCATGACTGAGTAATTGTCATTCAAAATGTGAGAGCACTGAAAGCTGAAAATTGGTCTGGTTGTTAAGTGCCCAGAGGTCAAGTGGTTAAAAACCTGTGTAGTGTGTTTATTTTTGACACTTTTTTTTTAATGGGTACAATGTACCCCATACTCATTCACATAGGGTGGGGGGCCCCCTTGTTAAAGGGGAATTCCAGATTCCGATAAGCCCCCGCCCACAGACCCCGACAACCGCTGGCCAGGGTTGTCAGGAAGAGGCTCTTGTCCTCATCAACATGGGGATAATGTGCTTTGGGGTGGGGAGGCAGGCCCAAAGCACCCCCCCATGTTGAGTTCATGCAGCCTGGTAAGGTCCGGGGGGGTGAGCGCTCGCTCGTCCCCCCCACTTTCCTGACCTAACAGGCTGCGTGCTCGGATAACGGTCTGGTATGGATTTTGGGGGGGGGGGGGCACGCCATTTTCTTTTAAAATTTTGTCAGGGGGCCCCCCTGCTAGACCCTCAGCACGCAAGTTGCACCGCAAGTCGGATCATAATGATCTGACTTCTGGTGCGACTTCTATCCAAATGAATGGGCTCCCATAGGGAACCATTGATTTTGAATAAAGGCAGAGAAACGAGGCTAAAAGCTAGCGCGGAAAACCGCGCATTGACGCCAATGCAAAACGCTGCTAAAATCAAGTTTTTAACGCAGTATTTTTCCTAGCTTTACAGGTCATTTTTCGTAACGCCTGTGTGTATAAGGCCTTATTATAGAGCTGTGTGGCAATGAATACAGTTATTTAAAAAATCATCTGGCTGCATTATCATTACATTCTGTAATGACGTGTTTCTAAAGCGCAAATGTCTGAAGGTCAGGCTGGTTTCTTTCGGCCAGCTTGTACATTCATCTGTACAGCTAAAAGACCTGTAAGCAAGGCCTGGAATAGCAGAGGAGAGTCTGGCATCGCTGCACCTTGCCTACTGCCAGCTTTTAATGCACTTCGGAAATCTGCTTTCTCCCAGCTGCTGGTAGAACAATTATGGTACTGTGGTTGCTATGAGATGTGTTTGATTTCTCCCCAACCCCCTTCTGAAGCCACAGTTCTGTGCAGGGGCAGGCAAGTCTGGGGAAAAGCTATAAAATTGTCTCCAGCTGCAGAAATGGCAGCCAGGATAGCAAAGCTTTCCCTCCCCCCTCCGCCCACTCACAACACACACAACTTTTCTCCTGTCATCCTGGAGCATCCTACAGGCAGCCAGGAAGCAAAATTTGCTAGGACAGCGGCCAGCAGGAAGTGGGAGATTGTGAGATTAGAATATAACACCAAGATTTAAAGGCTGTCCATTAAAATCTAATCTCAGCCAGGATAATAACAATAAAGGCATACAGAGACATTACAGGGAGGGCAGCGGTAACAGGGAATTAAAGGGAAAGCGCCAGGGAAAAAAATGATAGGATGTATAACATGAAATCATCAGGAAGAGAAGGAATAACAATAAGGGGAAATGATTAAAAGATGTGAAGGGAAAGAAAAACAATGACAGGATATATATCAAATAAAAATTGAGACAAGGAGAATGTCAGGAAGGAAGAGAGAATATAAACAGGAAAGACTGACAGATAGCAAATGAAAGAATATTATTGGCCCTACGCTGTATTTACATAGCATTTGCATAAAACTGGATCCTGTCTACATGCTTATTTCCATACCTACACTTGGGCTACCCATGAACTCCAGGCCAGTATCAAAATATACCACAATGAATGCAAATAGATTAGTTAAATGTAGCATTCAATACTTATGATTTAAGTAACTGAATTTGAGTTGATGTCGGCCATTTTAATCGCTGCAAGTAGTGGGGCCTGCACTGGGAACCAGTTGCCCTGCATGCGCTTGTGCTGACATAGAACATGCTGATAGGAGGGGACAGCAGGCTGTTGCTGCTTCTCTATTGTTCAATCACAGGCCGGGGGCTGGAAGGTGACCAAGCTACGATGTTTAACTGCAAAAGGGAATGGACCGGTCAAAAGGCGGCTGGCTATGTAAATCTCAGGACTGGATAAACAGAACTATAAACTTTTTTTTTGGTAAAACAGCTCCCATGTAAGTATATGAATGGTGTATTTAGCAGTTTCTCATGAGTTCACCCTTAAGGGCTTGTTTACACTAGTGTTAATCTCTGAAGAGCAATTCATGTTCAAATTGCTTTTCAGAGAGCATTGACAGGCGGTGAGGAGGTGCTGTATTGCCCGTTTTAACTCCCTGCACCCTGCACTAGTTCAGGGGCATATCATGAAATCAGTGGGCCCGTGTGCAAGATCAAAAGTGGGCCCTAATGAGAGGCGCTGCCTTAATGCAACTTTACTTTATCTGGAGTTTCCTATCACAGATCTGCCAAGTGTACGGCAGGAAGGTACAGTGGGATTCAGATAGAAAAGCTGTGAAACATCTACAGCACATATGAAGGACATTAAATACATTTACACACTGCAATTTAAAAGCTGCAGAGCTCATATATACAACTGTCTATTAGTATGTGTCCAAACTCCCCCAGCTGTGCTCAGTGCTTTAACACCACAACATGTGGTTATTAGGTTTATAACTTAAATGGTTAAACTACACACTGCCCATTTGTCATAGCCCTAGATTCCCTAACATGGGGGTCTGGTTTACATAACAGTGACCTGTGAGTGGATGGTTCAGCCTCTAGACAGCTAGATTACATCCTACTCTTTACACCACTCATTGTACGTGGGAGCACAGTGTAAGCCACTATTGCATTCATTTGGCTTTTGTCATGTCGGACATCTGGGTGACTCCACCACAAGTCATACTCATTCCAGACACAAATATTAATCTGGAGCCTAGATACCAAATGTAGCTTTATTAAAGGGCTTTTTCATTTCCAGACAAAACTATTTTTCTAGTTCTGAGTAGAGCAAGAACGAGCTAGAATCGCTGTCAAATCTTTTTTGATGCGTCCTAGTTGGGGAGATCCACATTCTGGCCTGGTGACTGTTGTTACCGAGACAGGAAATAGGGGGGATTCAAAAACTTTACCAATACAGTAGCGATTGGGGACACCTTCTTCAGTTACGACTGTCAAAGGTGGGAACACCCCCCAATTTGGAGAGACTTTCTAATTTTTTGTTGTGTCATTGGAACATAAAGGAAGTTGAATTTTCTGAGTTGTGATGCAGACAGTAGTAAAAACTTGACACAGATGTAACCCTTCTCTACTCTATGCGGAAATTAGAAAGGAAATTTTTTTTTTGGGGTTTCATGTTAATCCTATAAATGTCTTTGGACTAAACCAGACAACTAAGGCTGGTACACATGCTAAGACATTTGGTTGTGCTGGATTTTCATTGCGGATGTGTGTTGTAAGAAGCCATTTACATAGAAGATAAAATAAAGATGCCCTCTTACTGCAAAGGTGTGCCAACCGTCTATTGATGGCACAAATGTACCTGTACACACATGAGACAACTCTTAACATCAGCTGATACCTGAACATATTTCTCTCCGTAATCTGATGTCTATACTAAATCTAGGAACATTTCAGGAAAAAAACACAAAAACAAGAGAGTATTTCTAGAAAAGCTCATTAGATACACTAAGGCTGGATTATGCCTATTACGAGATGATTTTTGAATATTCATACCACCATCTTAGTGAGTCTGACACATGAGTAATCAGGTGGGAAGTGCTTACATGATTCTCTTGTGTTGTATTCCATCAGTAATAAAAGTTAGCCCGACATATCCTTGTTTCTTGACCGCCAGATCCCCTAACCATCTTATAAAGAGTTTACATTTTGAGAAACCTCTTAACCACTTTTGTGCATATGGGTAAGGATAGGTCACATAAGAAGCAAACTCTGCTTTGGACAAAATATTTGGGGTGTTGTCAAGGATTCTGTCTTTCCTACAATATACACAGTATCATTATAATTGTATGTCAGCAAACATCATTTTTATAATCAGATAAATGACATACCTGTGGGCCATCCTCTGGAACCTCTGCTTCTCCATGGGATGTGGGAAAACCTGTTGACAGCACAAAGACAAATCAGTAAACTATTTTTGCACCTTCATTTATTAAATACACCTAAAAACAAAATAATGGCAATCTACTGGACTCCGCAAATGAATGTATATGTACATGAAATTACTAAATTATAATCTAAGCAATAACTTGTTAATGTTGTCTCAAAAGTAATTTTCATTTTTCTTTATTTTATGGTGACAATGCCCTGTCTCTGCCTGTCCAATTGTTCTCATGGGTTGCCACCCTGTCCTGTGGGCTTCAGATGGAAACTATAAGTAGTTACACATTACAGAGGCACATACTGTAGCTCACTGGTGTCACCATAAAGGAACCTGCCCAAAATAATGCCACACAGCTATTGCTAGAGTGCTTGTAAAAAGGAGGTGGCTGCAGAAAATCGCTGGGATATTGGCAGCAACAAAAACGGAAAAATAAAAATTAGTATTTTATGTAAAAAATTGCAATTTATTTATGGTATGCTGTGCTTTAGAATCCAAAATCCCTTCCACACTGGGGCTGCAGCTGCGTTTGCAGTAAAGTGCCGCTCATTTTAGCTTTTCGGCCGCTAACTGGGCAGTTTTAGCCCCAAAAAAGGGGTAAATATTTCCCATTTTGCGGCGCTTTCAAATTGCTTTTAAGGCGATTTGTGCTGTCCTTTCATGCCAATGGGCAGGGCCGTTCCCAACCCGCCCAAAGATGCTGCTTGCAGGACTTCTTGGAACGTCCCACAAGCACACCGCCCCAGAGTGAAAAGACACACTGGAATGAATGGGAGGGGGTTTTCAGGCGCTTAGCAGAGGCTATTTCTAGCGCTAGAGCACCTGAAAACCGCCCCAGTGTGAAAGGGGTCTTAAGTGTCATTTAGTTAGAGTTTACATTTATTATTGGTATTTATTTAATGCTAACAATGTGTGCAGAGCTTTACATTCACATCAGTCCCTGCCGTCAAGGAGCTTACAATCTAGGGTCCCCATCTCACATGCACACAAACACATGCTAGGGCTGGTTCAAGCAAGCTATTTGCTACATAAACAGATGCGCCCGTTTAGAGATCTGTATAAACTGTATTTAGCATCAGCTACATATAGTATACAGCACTGTATTTCCTATACCGCTCCTGGAACCAAATCCACTCTCAGAAAGCCTTGTAATTAATCACAATGCAGGGCTTTCTCTGATTGACTAAGGTGGTAAGGCAGACAGATAACATCACAATGTGCACCACATCCAATTAGAGGAAGCTTTGTATTCCTTGATGACATACAATTCTTCCTGTAAATGGCTAAACAGCCCAAATAGATTTTGTTTTGGGAGCAAGACGGGGAGATCCCATTCCCATCAAAGCACTACACACGTGATGGTGCCACATGTGATAGGCCCATAGGAGCCTATCAAGATTTTGACTGAAAAATACTGCCCACTCCTGACTCTGACTGCACTGATGATGTCATTGGAGGCGGGGTATAGGAACAGGAAGTGCTTTTCTACAAAGACAGTATGTAATGAATGGAAAAGTAGTCTGTTCAGCCTGCAGAATAATTACTGTCAGTGCTCTATGGATTACATCAGACTTGTCTCACGCCGATTGTAGGATAAGGTTACCTGAGTCTAGGTCAACTTTGACATTGCATCAAAATGCAGCACATCTGTACAATAATTTCCTTCGCATTTTTAATCATAATTTTGCAGGCTGGTGTTTCTCAACTCCACTCTTCCAAACTGGCCACAGTAAGAGACTTCCTGTGTTAATGAACACATGCTGGCACTGTTAACTTCTTTTTATGAAAATGCTGGTTGCCATAATTATCCAAAGGGCTTATATTTTACGTAGGAAGATCAGGAGGTTTTGGTTTCTGACTTACCATGATGCATGCTTGTTCCTGATAACTGACAAAGGGCAGCGGCGACAGCTCCTAACTCCCATTTTCAGCAGCAGAGGTCAGCAATAGATGCCAACATATTTTCACAAAGTCACAAGATCACTGATATGGTCAACCATGGGCAACCACGTGCCATGGCACTTTAGTCAGCAATGGAAACCTTGTTCCATACAGTTATAAGGGCAACAGCCATTAATTTCCCCATACAATACGGTGGATTTACCCTGATGACTGAGAAGATCCTTCTCTAAGGCTACAACAATTTTCTAAGGCTTCTCTGCTCTGTATTTTGACACATTCTATAACTCATGTGCCAATTCCTGATCGTATCTGAAATTTCCAGGGGTTAGCAAAGGATGATGGTAACTTAACATGATGTATTACAAGCAAATATGTATAGCAGAGTTTAGAAATACCTTTATCGTATTCAGTCAGTATATTCTGAAGTTCTCAATACCAAACATGTGGCTAATGACGTATATGTTCTAGTATTATAGCAGTCATCCATTCTGCAATATGTGTTAAAGAAAACAAAAAAAAATCCAAAGAACATATTTTAAATGGGATAAAATGGCAAGAGACACTGCAGATTTATAACCAGCACAGTCATTTCCCAGCATGCAACTCGGGGGAGTAGCGAGAGTATTTTGCAGCATATAAGACTGCATTCGAGTGACAACTGTTACAAACTCAACTTGTGTGTGCTTTGAACAATCAGTACAACTATCCACATCTATCCCTACCCAAATGGAGCATACAATCGAATTTCCCTACCACACAAACCACATTCTGGTGCCAATCATAGTAGACACCAATAACCTACCAGTATGTATTTAGACTTAAAAGGTGTCAAAAGGAGCACCTGGAGGAAATCCACAAATTATTAAATCATGTATGCTCAAAAAATGTAAAAGCAGTTCAGAATTAAAGGTGTTGTAAAGTTTCATGGTTTTTCACCTTAATGTGCATTAAGGTGAAAAACCTTCTTTGCTGCAGCTGCCCTCAGAGACCCCTCCTTTTTCTTACCTGAACCCATCTGTTCCAGCGACGTGGACTAGTCCAGCGGCTCCAGCAGATGTCTCTGTCCTCACTGAATAAATTGATAGCAGTGGGAGCCATTGGCTCCCGCTGCTGTCAATCAAATCCAGTGACACGAGAGTGGGGCGAAGTCTTGCTGCCTGTGTCAATGGATGCAACAGTGGGACTCGGGAGCGTGCCCGCACGGGTGGCCCCATGGAAAGTGGCCAACGGGGCAACCCAGAAGAGGAGGATTGGGGCCGTTCTGTGCAAAACCCTTGCACAGAGCAGGTAAGTATAACATGTTTGTTACTTTTATTTAAAAAAATGCGAACCTTTACAACCCCTTTAACTAAATGATAATAATTTTGCACAATTGAGGTTGGATTAAAGGGGTTGTTGACCCTCACGTTTTTTCACCTCAATGCATTCTATGCATTAAGTTGAAAAACATTTTGTGCTGCACCCCCCCCTCCCCCCCAGACCTCCCCTTTTTCTTACCTGAGCCCGTTCTAGCGACAAGCATGAGCCCAGCCACTCCAGCCACTGTCTCGGGTCCTGATTGGATAGATTGATAGAAGCAGGAGCCATTGGCTCCCACTGCTGTTAATCAAATCCAGTGACACGGAAGACGGGGAGCGGGGCCGAGTCCTGCTGTCTGTGTCAATGGACGCAGCAGCAGGACTCAGAAGTGCACCCGCACGAGTGCCCCCATGGAAAGCGGCTCTCCGCGGGGACACTCGAGAATAGGAGGAGCCAGGAGCACGGCAGTGGGACCCCAGAAAAGGAGGATCAGGGCCACTCTGTGCAAAACTCTTGCACAGAGGAGGTAAATATAACAAGTTTGTTATTAAAAAAACAAAAAACAAAAACAAAGTTTTACAATCACCTTAAGGATCAGCTTTAGAGTAAATCTGCCACTTGCTCATACAGGGCAAGTTCGCTTTAATCTACCACCCCTCCGCAGCAGCTGTCGTCTGCTATTTTGCGAAGGGACAAACACGAAAATTTTTCTTGTACTCTTCCAGATCCTATGATTTTCGTTTAATCAATACTCTTCTAAAACTAACAAACGATCTACTAACAGCCAAAACCAATGGACACTATTCTGTACTCCTACTCTTGGACCTTTTCTGCTGCCTTTGATACTGTTGACCACTCCCTCCTCCTCCAAAAACTCCATGCCATTGGTCTCCGTGACTGTACTCTTCGCTGGTTCTCTTCCTACTTATCCAATCGAACCTTTAGCTTTACTTACAACTCTACTTCCTCCTCTCCTCTTCCTTTCTCTGTTGGGGTCCCCCAAGGTTATGTTCTTGGGCCTGTCCTATTCTCAATCGACACCTCCTCCCTGGGTCAACTGATGGCTTCCAATACCGTCTCTATGCTGATGACACCCAAATCTATCTCTCTACCCCTCAGCTCACTCCCTCAGTCTCCTCACGTATCACTAATTTACTAACTGAAATAACAGTCTGGATGTCACACCACTTACTCAAACTCAATCTATCCAAAACCAAATTTTTCCTCCACCACGTGCCCCTTCCCCTGATCTCTCTGTCATAATCGATGGCACAACTATCAGCCCATCACCGCATGCCAAGGTCCTAGGCGTAGTCCTGGACTCTGAACTCTCCTTTAAGCCCTACGTCCAATCACTGTCCAAATCCTGCCACCTCAACCTCTGCAACATTTTAAAAATACGCCCCTTTCTAACAAATGACACAACAAAGCTACTACTGCAACTCCCTTCTCATTGGCTTACCTCAATGTAGGCTATCCCCCCTTCAATCCATTATGAATGTTGCTGCCAGACTCATCCACCTTACCAGTCGCCCTGTGTCTGAAACTCCTCTCTGTCAATCCCTCCACTGGCTCCAGCTCACCCAACAAATTAAATTCAAAATACTCACAACAACCTACAAAGCCATCCACAATTTAGCCCCCAGCTACATCACCAGCCTAGTCTCAAAATATCAACCTAATCAACCTCTTCATTCCTCTCAAGACCTCCTGCTCTCTAGCTCCCTCGTAACCTCCTCCTTTGCTCGCCTCCAGGACTTTTCCAGAGCTTCTCCAATCCTATGGAACTCCTTACCCCAAGCTGTCCGGTTATCTCCTACTCTATTAGCTTTAAGACGATCTCTGAAAACCCTCCTCTTCAGAGAAGCTTATTGTACCCACACCTAACAACTACATTTTCAATTTTCTTCATCAATTCATCCCCCACAGTTATTACCTTTTGTTTCACTTGACCCTCCCTTCTAGATTGTAAGCTCTAACGAGCAGGGCCCTCTGATTCCTTCTGCATTGAATTGCATTGTAACTGTACTGCCTGCCCTCATATTGTAAAGCGCTGCGCAAACTGTTAATGCTGTATAAATACTGTACAATAATAATAATAATACCGTGTTTGTCTGAAAATATAATACAAATACTCTACAACACATTACATCACTTCCAAATTTTACTTCTGTGATATGAGAATTTTCGTACTTTAGTAACCTATTCGTTTTCGATATACAGAATAGCATCCAAAAAAAAAAAATGGACGATCATTCATCTGATAATCTCAATGTGTGTACTAGGCTTATGCCTGGTCATACACTGGCAGATTTTGGTATAAACCTTCATATGAAAAATTTTGTCAGAACATTTGTCAATGCGTACAGATCTCTGTAACCATGAAATCTAAGACACATGCAACATTGATGAGGAGGGGAATAGCAAGTCACACTACTACAGCAGATTTTTGGTTTTGGTTGCTTTAAAGGGTCTGTATCCCCTAAAATGTAATTTTTACCTACAGGTAAGCCTATAATAAGGCTTACCTGTAGGTAAAATAAATATTGCCTAAACCTGTACAGTTTAGGAGATATTTCCCCTGTAAGCAGCCACTGACGTCAGCGCATGCGCAGTGATGTCCCAGCAAAGGCCCGGCGCATAGCGACAGACCTTGCCGGAAAGACGGGCTCCCGAGCGCATGCACGGGATTGATGTCTCACGGCTCCGGCCACTCACAGCGCCGGAGCCGTGTACCCGGAAGGATCCCCCGAGGGAACATGGCAGCTCCCTCTTCAGGGACCGTGCAGGCCTGACGGATCTTCTTTCTAAGGTGAGTATATGCGGTGCATACTAGCTCATTATGCCTTTGTCTTGCAGGATTTTTTTTTTTGGGGTACCTCGGGATACAACCGCTTTAAAGACCTGCCTGCTAAGTTTGAATAATAATGCCCCAGCATAATCAACCACAACCTTGTCAATGCAGAATACGTTTTTAAATGTGGACATGCTAATAATTTGGCATCACTTCAGTAACCATGATACACTATAGTAAATACGGGTCACTGCAGGAAATATTATATTATTATATAGGATTTATGTAGCACCAACAGTACTTTGCAAAACAAAGGGAGACAGTACAGTTACAATACAATTCAATACAATTCAATACAAGAGGAGGGTTAGAAGGGCCTTCCTCCTGAGAGTCTAAAAGGATAGGGCGAGTGATACAAAAGTTAATTACTGTGTAATAACTGTGTTGGGATAAGTTGCTAAAAAAAAATTACAATTCCAGTGGTTAGGTAGAGGTGAGATACGCTTCTCTAAAGAAATGAGTTTTGAGCAGGGCTCTTTTGCAGCCAGAAGGCAGATAAACGCAGTTCTGGCACCTCCAGTACTGAATGTCTGTAATGGTAAGGGATGCTGGAGGGTCTATGATGCTGACTGCTGGGGGATCTATTGCAACTGGCATTAATCTATTTTTGCATGTGGGTCTATTGTTGCTTGAGGGCATCTTATGTGGCTGAGGGGTCAGTTGTTGCTAGGAATGGTCTACTGTTGAGGGCGAGGTCTATTGTTGCTTGCTGTTGGAAGATCTGTTGTTGCTGCTGGGGGTCTATTGTTGCTGGGGTGGATCTTTTGTTGCTGAGGTGGTATTTTGTAACAGGTGGCCCATTGTTGCTGGGGGGGGGGGGATAATGTTGCATGAGGGGTCTATTGTACAATGTGTGCAAAACAAAAAACAGAAGGCTGAATACCCAGAGTCAACTACAATTTATTGATGCTTGAATGTGCACTGAACAGGTACAAAACAACCTGTATCCCAACCTCACCCAAACCCTCTGGATAAGCCACAACCTTACCAAACCCTCCTCCCCAACCCCTCAGGAGGGATGCCGGTGAAAATACCGAGACCCACCCCCTTCTTTCTCTCCCCCCTCATTAACCAACCCTAACCACCACAACACCGTCAGGCAGATGACAAATCTATTATCACTGGGTACAATGCTCCACCTTAGAGCCTCAAAGGGAGAATGGGGCACTGCATACCAGTGACACAGACTACACTGTACCAAGTTGTCAGTAGTCCCTGTAGTTGTAACTATTAGGCAGCCTAATCCGAGTGGCTCTTCATAAGAGATATGCGGATAACTGCGGATAAAGTTGTCCTGCTAAGAGCTGGTAACAACGGGGCCAACAGTCAATAATTAACTACATTGAAACAACCAACATGATGGGTCTGCGGATGAATCCAATCAAACATTATCCAGAAAGTCAAAATGATAAAATAATTATACAGTCCTGATCATAATATAGCAATATAGGGTAGGGGTCTATTGTTGCTGGGGTGGAGTCTTTTTTTGTTAGGGGGATATATTGTTGCTGGGGGATATACAGTATTATTGCTATGGGGATCTTTTGGTGCTGGGGTGGGGGTCTATTATTGCTGGGTGGATCTGTTATTGGCGGGGGGATTTAATGTGGCTGGGATGGTGTCTATTGTTGCTGGCATAGGGGTCTATTTCTGCTGGCTGCAGGGGATCTATTTTCAAATTGCATACAAATTACTTAACACCACAAAATAATACATTGTTCTATACTCTCTAAAAGAGGTGGGTGGAACCAAGGGATGGTACTCAGAGGTGGGTAGGGTGATTCAAAAGGGGGGAGTTCCTGCACCTATTCTGATTCTGGTTTTGATGGATTACCTACAGGCAGTCAGAAGATAGCTGGACAGATTGGAGTAGGGAGTTCTAGAGAATGGGAGAGGCTTTTAAGGTGTCCTGGGGGTGAGCATGGGAGGAGGTGACAATGATGACAGAGAAAAGGTCTTGGGGAGAGTGAAGAGGGTGGATTGGGTGATATTGTATGGCAAGGTTGGCGATGTAGCACCATTGTCGTAACCAGCACTCATCTCTCTAAGCTCACATCAATACTGAGTGCATGGCAATACTATGGTAACAAGGTATTATCCTGGCAGCATGGTATTACTGTGGTAACATGGAATCATTGTCTTGATACAACATGACCTCATACTGATAACTCTACCTCACTCTGTTAATGCTGTCTCACTATATAGC
Source organism: Glandirana rugosa (assembly GCA_018402905.1). NCBI lineage: Eukaryota > Metazoa > Chordata > Amphibia > Anura > Ranidae > Glandirana > Glandirana rugosa. The sequence goes on along the minus strand of BLSH010078348.1, from coordinate 471,229 downwards.
AGAATGACGTCACTGGTTGGACGTCATACGTAATTACGTCACTTCCGGTTTCGGAACTTAGGCCGGTGGAACGCACGCCGTATCTCCAGGAAGTGTATTAGTCTTCATCAACACCACGGCAGGCCGTTCCATTTTCAAAACCTAAAGTGACCACCGATTTATTAATTTTTATTGACTTTATGAAAGTTGGTTTGGAGCTTTGTTTTATATGAAAAATATTTTTGGAGAAATAAAGAAAGAAGTTTTTTAAGGATTACGCTATGGACGTTTCTTTCTTTTCTTCTGCACCTGGATACTAATATCAACGGAGGAGGACCCCGGAGCTGCCGCCATCAGGAAGGAGAGGAGTCCCCAGTCACTATCCATTAGGCGTCCATGCACTTTACCCCGTCTGGTAAGTGGGGTTCTCACAGGGGAGCACGTGTGTCCTGCACCCACCCAAGTACCTGAAGTTTCTCTGCACTATTAGCACACCATCACCAATATTTTATTTTATTTGCACTGTGCACCTTTGGGACTTTTTATCGTTTGGTTTGTTTTTATTGTTTTTATTGCTTCACTACAGAGACTAATATTCATTATTACATCAATGTATGTACTCTAATATCACAGAGCGGTTGTATCTGATGATGAACATTTGTTGGTGATTTTCTATATCGTATACAGGATATTATATATACACTATATTGTATACAGGATATTATTACTTGATTGCACTTGGCACAAAAATCAATAGTTGATATATACAACTTATTCACAGGAACGTTTTACTTTATTTCGTCTTTTGGTTAATTGTTACTATTCTGCTATCCAGCACTTTTAGGGAGCAGGAGCATTCACAAATTTGAGGTTGGCATTTTTTCTCACACTTTTCACACTATTCCAAAAGTAGCGCCTGGCCCAGCCCCACACACATTTTCTCATTCTCTTCCTGGCCTCACTCAGAGCAAGGAGCTCACTGGGCAGCAACAAACGTATACATTTACATCCTGAGTGCAGTACCCAACCCCTTACCTATGTTACTGTGGCATCAGTCTGGTTACTCTGAATCACTATGGTGACATTACATAAATGCCTGCATGGCATCACTATGGTAACAAGGCTTTACTCTGGAAGCATTGCTAAACTCCAACACTAGTATCATGGCATCATGAAACTACACTGTGCCATCAGTACATCTCCCAGAAAAACAGACTCCATCTTATGTTTAACCCAAAGAGCTTCTAGACTCCGTCCTGCTCACTGGATATTGAGACATGGTAGAAGACTTTATAAATATGGAAAGCACACAAAGAATAATAGAAGATCAAACAAAAATAAAGAATTTAGCATCATATTCCCTATAACTTTACATAAAAATACATTTACATAAAAAAGGACATACAGTAGCATAATCATAACATAATTTATAAAATGAGGCTATGGTGTCCCAAGATAAAACATCGCTATAATTAAAGTGACACTGTCAAGAAGAAAGTACAGAGGATGCCGTTGCTGGTCTCCTGTAGAAAATGCTAGTTGTCCAACGGTGTCTGACTCAAGTAATTCTGAATCACACAGACACGGAACAAGCATGATGTAAATGAGTCAGAATTCCTTATTGCTATACTTCCAGGTCAGCGACTCAGAAAACATTGGAGCCAGCGCTTCAGCATGAAAATCAGGGAGCTATCATTCTAAAAATTAGAGTTCAGAAACGGCAGCCTTCATGATTCTTCTATAACAAATCCCTTTAAGGCAACAGGACATTACCTTGAGTGAGATCTTCAAGGGCACGACGTATACCCCTATCAAAAGCTCGAGCATCTGCAGGACTCTGGAATGTGAGGCCAAACTTCTTATCTCCAATCCTCCAATGGTGGAAAGTAGGGGTGACCTTATTATAGACCAGTTCCTTCTTTAGCACACACTCCAGCACAACCTAGGGAAAAAAACTGCTATGATTAGGCTCAAAAAGTCATAAGCAGAGGTAATGTGCAGACATATCTGCATTACTACAAACCAAGTTTGCTTTTACTGACTTATTCCTTATCTGCATCTAATTCTTCAGGTTTAGGCCAAGGCAGAGGGATCTACCTTGATCACTGTGGTAGCGATGATTGGTGCACCTTGACATCTTCACCTTGCGTGCCAGAGGACCTTGTCCCGGCACTGTAGCCCTGTATGCACATTGGTCAGTTTACTGCAAGAATTCTGGGGGTGACTGAATATTATGTTTCAATGACTGCAGTACTACACAATGGTTGTGATGTTCTTCTCCTTTATATCTTAACAGTTTTTAAGCAGGGAGGGAAAGTAAAATACAGAGATTCTTTTGTGGGTAATCTGCAAATCTCTGTATAGTGGCAGTGCCAAGGGGTGCTTGACCCCTAAAATTGAATAAAGCACACACTATACGGTCCAACACTCTATCACAATTGTGCTTAGCTATGTCAGGAGGAGTGATCTTGTGCCCTACAGATAAATGATAGTTCTGGCAGCAGCAAGGCAGAGGGGGAGCTTTGCTGAAGTGAGTTCTCAGGTAACTCAAACGACTGCACACCAATTGGAATTAACGCTTGTTGGGGCTGCTTATTGCTTGCCCTGACATTTGCTGGGAGATGTCACTTGCTAGGAGTTATTGCTGGCCATGACACATGCTGGGTGTTATTGTTTGCACTGACACCAATGCCTGAGGCTATTATTGCTTCCACTGACCAACAATAGGATTTTTTTTACCCCCATAATCTCTTTATCGAACCCCCAGGCTATATGTGGTCTAAACCCCAGCAAAGCAACAGGGAAAAAGCTCGCCATATATTGTGAAGCAACACCCACTATATTGATCATGCCCACTTTTTGACCACCCTCATTAACACATGGTAGGTGGCATGCTAAGTGTGCCTCATTTTTCTTCTCAATCCTTTCAAGGTGGGCAGCATGTGTTCCATGTAGTACACCACATTTTTTTCTTCATGCCCTCAAGGTGTTGCTCCTAATTCTTTTCAAAGGTTGGCAACTAACCAGCAATGTAGAGGATCGTTACACATTTCTGACCAAGCCTTTTTTTCAGCGGGAACGTGGGGAAATGCTGGAAGGTCTATTGTTGCTGGCTGCTGGAGATCTAGTTTCCCTTGGGGGATCTATTTTTGCTGGAGTAGTCTATTGTTGCTGGTGGAGGATTTATTGTCGTTAGGAGGATAAATTGTTTCTGGGGGATCGATTGTTGCTGTGGTGGATCTATCGTTGCTGTGGGAGATGGTATTTTTTTGTGGGGGTCTATTGCTGATGGGTGGGTCTATTGTTGATGGGGGATCTTTTGTTGATGGGGGGTCTATTGTTGCAAGGGATCTAATCTACTTATTTTCTTGCTATCATTAACGCATTCTATATAAATTACATAGCACCCCAAAATTATACTTGGTTCTGTATTCTCTAAAAGGGGTGGTACTGGGAGGTGGGTAAGGGACGGAGACAAGGGGTGACTTGGAAAGGGGGGGGGGGGTACCTGCATCTGTTTTCTCTCTGAGAAAAAAAGCCCTGCTTCTGACTACTGTACTCTCTAATCTTCAATGATTTCTATACTGTGCACTTTTTAATTTCCTGGTAAGCATTTCTCATTATGGTATGTCTGTTTTTATTGTAACTCTGGATTCAGGATTTGGGACTTAGCTCCCCCAATTACACTCCCAACACCACCAAAACAATTGTCTGGGGCTGCCCCTGTGTCTATATCTAATACAATAACAAGAATGGAAGAACAGCAAAATCAGAGGAAAAATACTACAGTTGCTCTTCATGGGCATGTTATACAATCCACAATAAACCCAACCAAAGACCAAGACTGAGTGTGCAGAACAGAGCACAGGAATAGACGTTTTTTGGACAAGGAAAGGGTGCCTGAGAGAGATAACAAAAGTGAGGAACCTCATAACGAATAGATGGATTTTGAATACAAATTCCTTCACTCACTCAAGGGGCCTGTGTAAGCTATTGCTGCTGGGGCAACATTTGAAGAGGGCACCCCATGGGCGAGTGTCCAGATCTAGTGTCCGGGTCTAGTGTCCAGTGTAAGCTATTACGGCTGAGGAAGCATTTGAGAAAGACAAGCTGGAAGTGTGTGTGTGCAGGCCTGAATCAGACCGTCATCTGGTGACAGTGGGTGACGGCCTGAAGACAAAGATAGTCTGTGTGTGAAGACTGAGAGCCTGAGTAAGAGGCTAGGAGAACCAGTCCTGCAGGAAGGCTGGGACTGGAGCAGTGTTGTCTGGCTAAGAGAGCGGCATGTGAAGGATGGAAAATCTTTGTTGTGCTGAATAATTCCTGAATTGGGTAGAACATTCTGTTATTCTGCTTCATGGATGCATAATAGCGGGATGGAAGTCCAAAACAAGACTATGGCTGGGCAAAATTATAAACATTCAGCACATCTCTGCAATACATGCAACTTTTCCCATGTTATTTCTATTTAAAAATGATGCAAGAATACTGCCAGAAATCCAGTGAGCTCATACCAGAAATCATAGTAAGCTGATAGCATTGCCTCTGCTGCACAAATCTGAAGCAGTGTTGTCAGCCCTCCAGAGTTCTCTGCTAATAAACCACAGAACATCTTCCCCTTTGTGTTATAGAGAGGAGTTCTGTAGTCCATCAGGGAGAACTCAGGCAGGGCTGACAACACTGCTTGGGATTTCAGTGCAGCAGAGGCAGTTTTGTCAGCTCACTACAGGAAGTTAGGAGCCAGAACTTGTGAGAGAGGCTGCAGTGGCTCAGAGGACAGCACCCCAACCTTAAACTGGTGCGGCGTGCATTTTAAAGGTGCAGAGTTTATGTTATTCAGAAGAAAATGGCAACTGGTGATTTAATCTGAGAAAGAGATAGATATTGGAGATAAATGCCAGGGTAAGAATTAAAAAAGGCGTGACCCAATGTGGCTCCACATTAAAGGGGTTTGACATGGTCCCAAGCAGGGGCCTTCTTTGAAAGCTGTACAAGTTTAAAGGTTATCTCTGCCTTTTAGACCACGTTACATCCGTATTTAGGGTGTGACATGGTGCCAAGTGGACTTTTTCCCCTCCTGTTCCCATGACAGCGAGAAAGGGCTCTTCTCCCCCGCAACAGCTTTCACCATTATAGAGATATGTGAATGAATAAACTACAGGTCCTGTCTGCCATCCCAGACTTGTAGTCCTTGATCATAGTCCATTGACACATCCTCCATCTCAATAGTGAAAGTCCGTACCTTGATAAGCACATAAAGCTGGGGAAGAGTCTGCAGTAGTATGGGAGGTTGCAATGCTCTACAGGCTCGTTTGCAAAAAAAAAGTTTAAAAAATTCACATTTTTGCTGCAAACATATGTGCATTTATTATTATTACTATTTTGTTAAATGGTGGACTTAGCATTTGAATGAGAAGTGTTTTATGAATTAGATCTTTAATTATTTAATTGATTCTGGTACTTTCTGTTTTCAACAAATACAATCCTCTCCTATCTACACTGGTATGGATACTAATATGTTGATGCTCACTTGGCTATTAATATAGAAATAACTTTTCTTTTTTTTTTTTTTTAATATTTTATTTAGTGGTATGCGACATACAAAATACATGTAGAAATAACTTTTCAAATCCGATAGACACATATCCATTAGATCAACATTGTGTTATTTGTTCTTATACATATAAAGGTTACAATTTAATTGTGGATTTAACACACATCTATTCTTTTCTAAATGAACAATATATTTGTAAAAGTTACTGTATGTAATATCCTTGCTGTACTATTTAATGAAATTCATTGTTTGTACATTCAGAAAAATCTGAAATAAAAATGATTGAGAAAGAAATAACCTTTCTCTTCTTTTCTTGCTCTTTTTTTCACCAATATAATATACTCTACAATACTTTTTGATAGATCGTTTTCTATCATTAAGCACACAAATACGAAGTCAAAGGAAAACTAAAGTAAACTATTACAAATGACAGTTATTACTATGATGTACAGGAAAACAGACACAAACACATCCTGTGGAACATGTATGCAGATATACGGCATACTGCAATTATAAAATCTCATTGTAGTCAGTGGTTTGCTGTATACATCAGCAGGATGCAATATGAATTTATTCCTGGTTGATCAGGAGAGATCAGATGGGGGCATTGCTATGACTTCCTGCAGACTGGCTGGAGCCCAGAGCAGGAAGGTGACAGTAATAATGCAGGATGTGTGGAAGCAACATGAAGTCTGACCTGACACTCTCTGGCCTCCTGCATAGACGATGCTGCAGATGGTCCCAAGAGGAGGCCTCTTTACTTCTCTCTGAAAAAATCAATACCCCTCCAGCCTCCGGAGGTCACATTCCTCTCCTTAACACCGCAGTACAGCCAGTGAATGGTAAAGGACTCATATTCACAAGACTCACATTACAGCTTTATCATGGTGTTATTTAAATGGCACAGCGAGCACATCATTTTCCACAATCAACATATTTATACTTTTAAAGCGGGAGTAAACTCCCTTGGCTGATTTTTACCTATAGGTAAGCCTATAATATGGTTTACCTAGAGATACAATAAATATCTCCTAAACGTGCACCATTTAGGAGATACTTACTTGTGAAGCCGGTGACCACACCGGCACATGCACTCCTCTGAAGGAACAGCATGCTCCTTCAGAGCCCTGAACATGGACTCCTATGCGCATACCGGAGACTGCAAACCCGCAAAGAAACCCAGGTGAAGATTTAAGGTAAGTTTCAGGATTTTTTTTGTTTTTATAATGAGTTTACTACTGCTTTTAATGTAACACTTTTAATTAGAACAACCCTCAACCCACTGTTACTCACCTGACTCTCCATCATAACCCTCAGAAAATACCTGATGCTTTCAAGTATGCAGGAGCATGTAGCAATTGCCAAGTCCAAATACTGTCATATGGGGTAGGGGATAAAATCATTAATCTTGTGTACGCTCTGCCACAAAGATTACACTTGGTTTGGACTCTTGCCTCCAATGAGTACTGGTGACATACTCCCCCATATCCTGAAGCACCATGACAGAGCACCAGGGAAGTGAGGCAAAGGTATCAGTGGACACAGTGCTCATCAATGCCAGAAATGTAAACTTTGCACAAGGATGTCAGATGGTGCTATAGCTTACATAGGGTAAATGACTTTTCTCCAGCCCCACATGAGATCACATCAGCCCCACATCAGATAAATTCCCAATGATACTATTGATTTTTTTAGCTACCTGTAAGGGGGTAATTCTTCCCAATGACCACAAGTGTAAGGAGCATTCTTCCCATTGACCATCACACTAATGCATCATGAGTTGTAGATGTGGTAATTTTTAGCAGGGGTTCCCGGAGACTGGAGAATTATTTCAAGGGTTCCTCAGTGTTGAAAAGGTTGAGAAAGGCTGCACTAGGTGATAACTTTGCCATAATATCTGATTGCTCTATGGATTTGTGGGAGCCATCAAGAAAAAAACTGGTGCTACAGCGGCCTAAAGAACTTTCAGCATTCAACGCAATTCCAGGAGTGTCAAATTCCTGGTCTTGTGCAATGTGGTTCCTTCCTATTTATACAAATAGAATTGTGTGCCTAACAAAGACTCTGTAGTCCCGAATTTGTCAAATTGCAATATTAAAGTAGAGCTACAGTGGTACCTTGGTTCACAAACTTAATTTGTTAACCGACTCTGGTCGCGAACTGAATTGGTTGTGAACCAAGGCAAATTTTCCCATAGGGTTCCATGTAAATCAGGTTAATCCGTTCTGAACTTTTTTTTTTTGTTTTGGAACCACAAAGCTATGAAAAAAAGTACAGTACAGTACAGTATGAAGAGAGAACACTAACCTTGCACATTCTTATCACCTGCATTTGGGCTTTGCATATTCTTGTCACTTGCATTACTGCGCCGCACTTTCTTCTTACCACCATGCTTGTTCTGCATTTTCTTTGAAGCTATACTGGATATACAGTACAGTATGTATGTGCTAAAAAGCACACCAAAAAGCTTCGCAATACTGTACTGTACACTTTCAGTGTCTCTCTGTGTCCTCTCTGTGCGATCTCACCAGACCAGGGAAAAGCAGGGAAAATGGCCACAAAACGTGTTCGTGAACCGAAGCGGAGTTCATGAACCGAAGCAAATTTTTGTGAACTCTTCTGTTCATGAACCGAGTTGTTTGTGAACAGAAGCGTTCGTGAACCGAGGTACCACTGTATAGGCAAAACTTTTATTTTGGGTAGAGCTAGAGAGGGTCCTGTCAGATTTTGTTTCGCCATCTGTGTCCCATTGGGGAAATTTACCTTCATTCCTGTTCCATAGCCAAACAGGAAATCCCTGCAAATTAAGAGAATTCCTTGGGGACTCCCAGGTCACCAGAACTAGTGTCCCCATTGGAAGATTTCCCCTCTATTACTTTTCTGAGGACACCCCAAAATTTGGAATTTTCTTTTAGTTTCACTTTCAATGATAGTGTTAAACAGGAAAAATAATGGGGGTACAGATAGCAATAAAAACTTGCAGGGGTTCTAGTCCCTCTCCACTCCATCCAAAACTAAAAAAAAAGCACTTATACTCAACGCATAGGTGACCTGTGTATTCTATCTTCCCTTTGTTCCAGAATTGCCACCCCCCCATAAGCTTCTTTGGCATTTGACACTTCCAGGAGTGTACGATGTCTGAATCCCCTCCGCATGCCATGGTTCCGTGCCATGATGTAGGAGAGTTGGAGGTTAGAATTCAACTGCATGACAGGAGCATCTGACAATCTGACACCTTTGAACCTCCAGCACTAGAATGGAGAACAGGTAACAGGACATGGCTTATGGAGAGGTGTGTATTAAGCCCTTCTATAGGTTCAACTGGATGGACTTGTCTTTTTTCAACCAGACTAACTATGCAACTATGTAATAGTCTTCTATTGCAAGGAACATTAAGGATGTCTAAACCCAAGACAAAAAATATATATTGCAGATTAAATGTGATGGCTGAAATTAATTTCTTTTTCAGACTAAGAACATGTTTTGCAAGTACAGAAAGATCCCTGCGAGAAATCCAGTGTGCTTGTAACTTCAGGAGAACAGCCTATGTTGACAAAAGACGAATGCAGCCACCCCATCTAAGGACCAGAAAGCAATACAGTATATCACCTTTTAGTTTTGGGGTTTAGATATGTGATAACACAGATTTTTTTTAAACCCAACAGGGTCATTTTAAGGTATGTGAAACTGCATTCATGGAGTGCTGAAAGGAGATAGAGGATACTGGTTGGAAGGCCACTTAGCATGTCTTAAGCTTTTTCATTGAAACAAAAAAAAAAAAAAAATTATGATTGCAGTAACAAAGTGCATACCTGCAGCACCCTTCAAAACACTTCTGTCATGGAGGAATTTCAAGCCATTCTGACAAAGATCCAACACTTCAGGGTGGTGTTAAGCTTGCCTCTAGGCACTGCCATCCATACATTTGTACTGGCCCATGACTAATTGGCAGTTTCACAGGTCAATAGAAATATGCAGGAGACAGGAAGGGGCTGGCAGGCTTAGGTTTTTCTGAAAAGACAGGTGTGCCCCCCCACCCCTCCTCACTCCCAGATGCCTAGAACTTCTGGGTTCAATGTGAGTATGGTGTTAAGTGCTAAGAGAGAGGGAGATCAGGGACTCTGTGACACCAGCACACACAGAGATGCTCTTTAGCGCCCTATGTATATCTCCAAAATGTAACCCTCCAGTATCATACTGCTGTTACACATATAAAGTTAAAAATCTAAATTTAATATATATATATATATATATATATATATATATATATTTTTTTTTTTATTAAAAATGTAAAAAAAAAAAAATCACACACACCCATACACCGATGACACAACTGCAGACACTCAATTAGGAAACAAGTTGCTTAATCGCAGTTGGCATACTTCTGATTTTCATCGTTTTGCAAAAATGCACAGTTATAAAATTGCCGCATATTTGTAATTAATTATTATCCTGACGCAAATTTACCGTAGCTCTTCTAGTTAGCTGGAATTTTTGGGACAATAATGTTTGTGTGCACTAATAGAGGGGAATATATTGATTTCATACACACTTGTGTAACTCAAGTGTTGTACGAAAATCATCAATTCACATTTTTTTTAAAATGTTCAGGTCCTCCGTTTTAAGAAAATTTAGACTTTGAAGGATACTCCACAAACCTTCAAGTTCTTAATTTTTGTGTGCAAAAAAAAAAGCAAAGTCCTCCTGTGTGCAACATGGGAAGCAGTGCTGGCAGCACAAGGGTTAACATTTGATTTATGGTCTTCCCCGGTGATTTTCTTTTTCCTAGCACTGCATAATTGCTCCAAAAGAACTTTGAGAAAAGTGTAATGCAATGCACTACATGATCCCCTGCCGGAAGAGATAACAGGAAGATGATTAAAGATTTCAGGGATTTAGGCGGCCCACGTGCAGTCTGAGGGGAGTCTGGGGAGCGAGGGGGGGATGGAGCCACCAGACAAGGCCTTGGTAAGGGAAACCTGCTTCTTGCATTAACCATATCAGTACATCTACTGATGGGAAAGGCTGGATGACTCCCAGCTGGTAAAAGCAGTCACTCCGACAAGGCTGAAAAAGCCACGTTTTATACAGAGGCTGGGCTAATCAATATGTCCTAGTACATCGGAAAACCGCACGACTGGGCTGTGTAGAAGAAAGAAGAACGTTTTTACCTCTCTGATTATAATATATAAAGACATTAATACTTTGAAAAACATACTTATAATTATTAGTAAAAATATCATTATTATAAACATATTGTTGTAAATAAAATGACACCAATGGCCCGTTCACACTAGCCGCTGCATTGCAACGAGGCGGCTGGTGTGCGGTTCAATGGGGCCGAGATCAGCACAGTGATGAAGCGCTGAGCTTGGCATATCACACACTTTCTTTTTTTTTTTTTAAACAGTTTATTAAGATGTCACACAGACATCTCATAAAGTTCAATTGCTGGCCGCTGCACTATGCTGGGAAAAAGTACTGCATGCAGTATTTTTTTTCACCATACCCTGCCTACACACCACCGCAACACAGTGATCTGAACCGGGCACATAGGAGACAAGGCATTTTGCCTTGTTCATGCTGTAGGACTGCACTGGAACAGCCGCCCAAAGCAGTCCCACTGCATGTGTTGTGAACATACCCTTAACAATATCCTTATTTTACAAAAATATTCCTTACACAGCCACCACTTAATGGCCTTGTAATTTATTATAATGAAATGGAGTTCCCAAAACCTCTCCTTATCCCCTCTCACTTCCACTTGTTTGGAATGAACACTGCCTGCAGTGTCCTGCACTTGTCACATATAAATCCCATAGTCCATTTCTTGTCATATTTGCCCTATAAATACAGGGTTGAAAGCTCCAATACCTGTGGAGTAGGCCTGCACAGAGACCATGTCTTGCTTTTTCTCCCAACATATACTGATCAGCCATAACGTTATGACCACTGACAGTCAAAGTGAATAAAATCGATTATCTCATTACAATATACTGTATATTAAGCAGCAAGTGAACATGTCCCTGAATCTGATGTGTTGTAAGCAGAAAAAATGGGCAAGAGTAAAGATTTGAGCGACTTTGACAAGGGCCAAATTATAATGGCTAGACCAGTGGTTCTCAACCCTGTCCTCAAGTACCCCCAACAGGCCATGTTTTGGGAATTTCTCTTAGATAAAATAGCTGTCCAAAATACCAAGCCATTGACTCGGATTTAAAGCACCTGTGCAAGATAAAGGAAAACCTGAAAACATGGCCTGTTGGGGGTACTTGAGGACCGAGGTTGAGAACCACTGGGCTAGACGACTGGGTCAGATCATCTCCAAGACTGCAGCTCTTGTGGGATGTTCCCAGTCAGCAGTGGTCAGGACCTACCAAAAGTGGTTCAAGGAAGTAAGACTGGTGAAGCAGCAACAGGGTCATGGACATCCAAGGCTCATTCCAGCATATGGGAAGCAAAGGCTGGCCCATGTAGTCTGAATCAACAGAAGAGCTACTGTAGCTCAAATTGCTGAGTTAATGCTGGTTCTAATGGAAAGGTGTCAGAACCCACAGTGCACTGCATTTTGTTGTGTATGGGGCTGCATAACCGCAGACTGGTTAGGGCGCCCATGCTGACCCAGGTCCACAGCCAAAAGCACATACAATGAGCATGTGAGCAACAGAACGGGACCATGGAGCAATGGAATAAGGTGGCTTGGTCTGATCAATTCAAGAATGGTTTGAGGAAAACAACGAGTTTGAGGCATGGATTTGGCCTCTAAATTCTCCATATCTCAGTTCAATTGAGCATCTGTAGGAGGATGTCTGATCCATGGAGGCCACACCCTGCAACTTACAGGACTTAAAGGATCTGCTACTGAGGCTATCGTTCTACTGTGTGTTTTCATTCTACTGTGTGTCCTTACATGTAGGAGAATGACAATAAAGCTTGACTTGAGGTTTTGGTGCCAGATACCACAACATACCTTCAGAGATCTAGTGGAGTCCATTCCTTGATGGGTTATGGTGGATAGTCATAATGTTATGGCTGATCCGTGTATGTCTATCCCTCTTCTCATACTGATTAAAAACATACACTGCACTTTATTTCATTTCACCATTTTTGGTTGATGGCTTCATTCCCTGAGAGAGACAGACACTATACAGAGGATCTATTAAAATCTGTAGACCCGCAAGAATGTAAAATGTGAAAGTCACATCAAAAGGAGCGCTCATGGAAAGGTTCCAGTATTGATTCATAATATGTTCTTGTTAGAAAGTACCTTGGATTTCCCTTCAAAGAACAGCCAGTGAACACCTCCATAGGCTAAAAGGTAACAATAAATGTCTGAATGTAGCAGAGTGATCGCTAAAATAAGCCATAGCTGTTTGCAGCCTCAGATCATACATTCTACGTCCCGGATCTCTTCAGCCTAGTAATACTTGGCTCCATCTCCCAAACATGACCAGCAAACCCTATTTGGCCCAATGCCTGGATTTCACACGCCACCGACTTCAACATGCAAGGAGTGAGCTGATTCATGCAGAATCCTGTGGCTTTCATCCACTAACAGTCTGTCTCCTCCAGACTCATTATCCTCTACCGAAACACTGCACCGTCGCCATGGAGACCAGAACTCAGCAACAGGCATGGTGACCAAGTGCAACAGGCGCATGTTTTCAGAGCTGAAGTGTGGTGCACAATGGTGACAGCCATACACGGCACCTAAGGAACAGAAAGATGGTCCTAGTATGTGTACACCAACACCTACCATAACAATGCTGACCACAGGATCAAGGCCATGTTCGGGATATTTCTTTACTGGGACCCTGGCACCAGACCTCTCTGGTTTATAAGGCTTCATGCACACGGGGCATTTTACAGCTGCTGTTTTGGGCATCAGACGTTTTTGTACGCAACCAGTAAACTCCCCAGCATGTTATCCTACGTGTCCATTCACACATAGGCTTTTATCAGCCTTTTTTGGCAGGGACATTTTCAGGTTGGAAAAAAATCCCAGAACTAACGTGTTTGAAGAGAAGTTTTCAGCTGTAATAACACTTGAACGATGAAAAACACAGCAAAACACAGCGTATTTGAGCCTCAAGCTTTTGTGGGAGTATAATTTTGCTTAAAAACAGAAATGCTTAAAAATAGCTAATGCAAAAAAACGGCAAAACTCACATTTTTAATGCGGCACTCTACAGCTAAAGCTATTGGTGTTTTTAGAACATCCAGAGTGCATGAGGCCTTAAAGCATGGGTGCTCAACCCGTGGCCCTCCAGCTGTTGCCGAACTACAAGTCCCATCATGCCTCTGCTTTTGGGAGTCATGCTTGTTAACGATCAGCCTTGCAATGCCTAATGGGACTTGTAGTTCCGCAACAGCTAGAGGGCCACAGATTGGCCACACCTTACCTTAAAGGAATTCAAAGCATAAACTCTTAACTATAAAATGTCTCTTCTATTGCTCTCAGCTTCCTATAAATTCCTTTGCACAGCTTGTTCCAAACAAAGGATAGTGAGATGGAAAAGGAGAGGTCCCAGAGCTCATGGAAGATGTTACAAGGAGGCAGAAAAACACAGAAACTATTTAAAAAAAAATACATGGCCATTAAGTAGTGGATGTGTTTGTTTTTTATTTTAAGGATATCAATTAGCCCCTGTTCACACTGGTGCGACTGCTCCTGCGATTTGACAGTTCCAATGGGACCGTTCATATAGCCGCAGCTCATGTCGCAGCGATTATGAAAAAAGTTCCTGCACTACTTTTTACTTATTTCATTACGACTTGCATAGACTTCTGTTAAATTAAGTTGCAAGCCGCAGTGAAATCGGCAGTTCAAATCGCACTGATGTGCGGCTTTGAAATCATGCAGGAGTAGCATGATTTCAAAGCCGCACTGGTGTGAACGGGGGATTAGGGGTTGATTTACTAAAGTTGGAGAGTGCAAAAAACGGTGCAGCTTTGCATGCTAGCCAATCAGCGTCTAACCTCAGCTTGTTCAATCAAGCTTTGACAATAATACCTTGAAGCTGATTGGTTTCTGGGTGGAGCTGCACCAAATTTTGCACTTTCACGCTTTAGTAAATCAACCCCTTAATGTCACTCTCAACTGGTTGTAAAGGTTAAAGTTTTTTTACCTTCATGAATGAAGGTAAAAAACCTTCTGTGTGCTCCTCCCCCCACAATACTCACCTGAGCCCCCTCTCGATCCAGTGATGTGCATAAGAGCCTTGGCTGTTCCGGGTCTCTCTCTCATTAACTGAGACACAGCAGTGGAAGCAATTGACTCCCACTGCTGTCAATCACAGCCAGTGAGCCAATGAGAAGAAAGCGGGGGCGGGAGCCAAGCCACGGCTCTATTTGTCTTATGGACGCATAGAGTGGGGCTGGGGAGCGAGCACGCACCAGTGCACTCATGGCAAGTGGCTTGCTATTGGGGGCAATGGTCAAGCTGGAGGAGCCAGAATAGCTGGTGGGGGACCCAAGTAGAAGAGGATCGGGCTGCTTTGTGTAAAACCACTGCACAGAGTAGGTAAGTATGACGTTTGTTATTTAAAAAAAAAAAACAAAGCTTTAATATCACTTTAATTTCAACAAAAATCCTCCCATAAGATCATCTGCATGTAACGTATTTTATAAGTATGTTATTTATCTGTAAAAGTTTACCTTGTGTTGACATCCAAAAGCCCCAAGACTGCTGTAGGGAGCTGCCATCTTAATCCCCAGCAGCTACATAAAAGGTTATGTAGGGACGTAAAGGGAGGGGCAGAGGAGCTGGGCCAGCACAGACCATAATTAGACCCTCCCATAGAAGGGTCTGCAAGAGGGGAGGGACCTGTACAAGGAGAAATTACCTGCAAGAGGAGAGGGAGCTGTGCTGGGGAATGGATAAATCAATTTTTTTAGCAAGTTCAACAAGATATAGCAAAGTGAAGTAAAACAAATAATTAATGGAAAAGAAAAACACTGCAAGTAACATTTACAATACTTGATTTTTCTGTGCTTTTAGCTGCATTTTATTAACTTGGTTATAAAGTCTTTTTAAAGTGGAACTCCAGACAAACAGCTAAAGCCACAAGCTGGTGAGGGACAAGAACGGTAAGCATTACTGAGCCTCATAGAAAAGTCAGGTCTCTTCTCCTGTCAAGCAGGATTGTGCTGTGTGCAGAGCTGTGTAAACCACAGGACTGGATAGACAATAATAGATAATACAGATCCTTTGACAGGTAAAACAGCTTTCATATATGAATTCCATCCGTGCACTTAAGTGTTTGTCTGGAGTTCAGCTTTGATAAAACATGTACCCACCCTATTGCTAGAAGAACTTACAGAAAATCTGCCACAAGACAGAAGATGGAACTGCCAGTGCCTACTTCTTCATGTTTTGTCACAACCAGTTTCCTAAATTTGCTGAAAAAGCGGACGTATACATTGCTGTACTACAAGTTTCATTTCTCGTCTACACACCTAGACCACTGTCATCTGCAACTGGGTGTGCACAAAAAGGGAAACTACTAATGTCCCTGAACTGAAATTATAAGAATGTATGACTAGAAGAAAAATTCTGCCTGATGACTAAAGTTGGCTGTAAAAGTAACTTTCTTTTTTTCCGCTCAGCTAGCGAAAAAAAAAAAAAAACAGAACCTACCAAACACAAACAAGATGGACGGAGGAATCCCCCCCCCCCCCCCTAGCACATTGTATTCAGTGGGACCTGCTGCTGTCACAATGCATTGATCAGTGGCTGTAGCCGTTGGTAGAGAAAAGTTTTCCAACTTCTTTGTGCGATCAAACAATTGACTTCTATGGAATAGGGATTGCCACACATTGATTGAAATTCGGCTGGTCCCTACTGAACTAGCTGAATTTCCATCCGTCCATCATCAGTTTAAAAGCTGTAAGAATGAAAAAAAACATGCTCAACACAAGGAATAAAACTGGCTTTAGGCAAATTGGGTCCAGTTAGAAGAAAGTTTTAAAAACAAAAAAAAAAAAATCAAGTGAATTCACTTAATGTAATAGTGAAAGTTCTGACCTAAAACTGGGCAAGAACTTACAAAGGGACAAGGACCCTCCCCATCATGATAGCATGGAGTGCGGCATTTGAAGACGTAGTATCCCAAACCTTACCATACATAGTTGTTGGAAAGGATGTAGAGATGGCGCTTCTACATCTTACAGTCCTGGGCCATTTTAATGCATCAACAGAAGCTGGCAACATACTTTCCCTGCTATCCAAGTGATCGCTAAAGCATGGAAGAGACCCACAGCCTGTTTTTAAGAAGTCAAAGAGTATACGAACTTGATGCTGGTCAACAAGAAATTAGCATCCTGAATGATTCAGAAACCACATTTTGGAAAATATGGGAACCATATCTTACAGTGGCGGCTCGTTCATAATGGGAGCAGGGTCACCTCCCCCCTAATCCATGCACCCGGCCCCTAATCTACATGAAGGGCACTGGATGCATGGATTTCAATGGGGATTTTTTTTTTTTTTGAAGCACATGGTTAGAGCCTGAGGCTCTAATTTGCTTCAAAAAAGGGTGCTCTGCTCCCCGAGCCCACACCCTTGTGTGACAATAGCGAATTAATATTCGCTATTGTCTTCCTGATTCTCCTCCCGGCCAATTAGGAAACAGGTCCTGAGACCGGATTGGCCGAGAAGAGAAGCAATCGTATTGGCCGCCAAGGGAAGGAGGAGGGAAGCCCCGAGGAGGAAGCCGCCGTGATGCCCGAAACGCAGGGGGATGAAGCCTGAGATGCAGGGTTAAGCCGCGGAAGAGGAAGCCTGCGGAGTAGGAGACACAGGAGCCCGCAACATAGATGGGGTAAGTGCGGGGCTGACAGACGGGGGGGGGGGTGTTAAGTGCATGGCCAACTGACCGACCGACAGGGTTGGGGTGACGTCAGGATGTCTTGTTTGCCACCCCAAAATATACAGCACCAGCTGCCACTGATATCTTACATACACTTTCCAATCCTTGAATCCATCTAACTTGGTAGCCTTGGTCTAACAAGTAGAATTAATATTATGTTTTACACCTGAGGCTGAGGTGGAATTATTTTCACTTTTTCCCCCAGTCCCCTTTCTTATCAGTCTGTTTTCACCCTTTATCCACATTCCTTGATTCCCCTCCTTCACTTTCTCACTCCCTAAGAGTTTTCCCAAGTGTCACTCTTTGAGAGTTTTTAGGATCTCCCTTCCCCTGCCCCTCACCATTTTCACTACTCCGTTTAGACCTATGAATCCTTATGCAGGTTCACTCTGTTAGTCAAAGTTATCTGACCCTCATAAGGCCCTCGATAAGACAAGAGTTAGGGCTTTGTAAATCTGCTTCTATGTGAACCCGACTTTGTATCTCCATTACCCATTAATTCTTACAGGATACTTCTGCCCCTGCAACGGATCACCTGTTATTTTTATAAATAACCCAATAAAAATGATTGCAATAGAAGAAGTAGTATCCTTTTATTTTTTACAGTATTTGGTTATGAATGGGAAAAAGTACACTGGTACATTGTCTCATCTTCCTTGGTGCCCAAAAATGCTCTCTTTAGGTGCCCTCTCCTCGGCAAAGTGTTGGGCAACCTCTCAACACTGCAGTTAGCAATGCAATGGTCGTGCGGGGTGTTGGGTGTGGGGGTGCCCTCTATGACCTTGCAGCCAGCACTACAGGGCACCTATTATACTATATGTAGGACTGTCCCTGGTTTTGCCATCACTAGGACTAAAAGTGAAGAAAAAGGTGAACTTTTGAATTGACATCAGAACAGGAATAGTGGGAAAATCTTCCAATGCATAGTTACACAGTTAGTCTGGTTTAAAAAAGTGAATCTAATTCAACCAATAAAAGAGGGGAAAAATTATACAATCCTATATACACAATCCTATACCCACAGTTGATCCAGAGGAAGGCAAAAAAACAGCAAAGCATGATTCAATTTGCTCCAGCAAGGGGAAAAATTCCTTTCTGATCCCCCAAGAGGCCATCAAATATTCCCTGGATGAACTTTACCTATATATGTTAGTATCCAGTTATATTATGTTAGTAAATAATCCAGGGAAGAGGAGGACCCTCACCGTGCCGATATCCAATTATCAAATACAAAGGTAGAAGGAGAAAAAGATCCCCTTCAAAGAGAATGGCTGGACTTTGTGGGCACAACACGAGGCAGAGATGACATATAGTAAAATATAATACTTTATTACAAAATCTAGTTAAAAACTTGACATATATGACAAATAAACAAAACAAGCACCCTCTACTGAGAAAGGTTGGACACTACCCATATGACCATGTATGGAGGTATGGTTCCACAAAAATTCATAAGGTAATACAGATTCCTGTAAGTATTAACAGTATGGACCCATATATTCCTCCATGTTGGTCTGTTGATGCATTTCGCTTTCAAAAATAGCTTCCTCAGGACAAGATGGGGTAGGTATTGTTCAGCCTCGAATAACCAGGAACTGGAGTGCATCAAAGAAGACAAACAACGTATGGATGGCTATGTATACCTGAACGGTATACAATTCCAAGAGAATCACCCTAGTCTCAATATTGTGTGACACGGCAAGAAGGTAGTGATCCTATGGTAGGTATAAGCACTAAGGCTGGTAACCATGTGAGCACCTATTGTAGAATTTGTAGTTGAAAAAAATTGTAGTTGAAAGAATCCAAAGGATTGTAGGAGGTAAGTATCCTGAACTAGCCATGTACTTGAAAGGCTTGACCGGCAGGGGGAAAATAAATTCTTATGAGAATAACACAATAATCCCAGGAGCATAGGGATGGAGGCCACCGTGGTGTATGTGCCCCCTCTTCCACTCTAAACACCTATTAACTGGGAATATCCCCCAAGATAGACTGCAGGTAGTGCGTCCACAGAGGGTCCCTCCAGGAACCAAATATGTCTTTAAGACCGATCCAGTGCATTTCCCTGCCGGCTGCTGCCCCCTGTGTTATTCTCATAAGAATTTTTTTATCCCCCCGCCGGTCAAGCCCTTCAAGTACATGGCTAGTTCAAGATACTTACCTGCCAGCACTTGATCTTTTGGATTCTTTCAACTACAAATGTTTTTCAACTGCAAATTCTACAATAGGTGCTCACGTGGTTACAAGCCTTAGGGCTTATACCTAACCATAGGAACCCTACCTTCTTGCCATGTCACACAATATTGACACTAAGGTGATTCTCTTGGAAAAGTATACCGTTCAGGTATACATAGTCATCCATACGTTTGTCTTCTTTGAAATAATCCAGGCCAGAACCAGCTCTTGAGGGAGTCTATTCCACATTTTCACAGCTCTTACTGTGAAGAAGTCTTTCTCTATTTGGAGATTAAATCCCTTTTCCTCCGCATGTAAAGAGTGCCCCCTTGTCCTCTGTGATGACCTTAAAGTGAATAACTCAACACTAAGTTCACTATATGGACCACTTATGTACTTATACATGTTGATCATATACCCCCTTAAACACACTATTCTTGTAACAACTGCCTAAAAGGAGGTTTACTTCATTTTGGAGATAATTGCTTTCACTGTTTACAGGACAAGAGCATTAAAAGAAATCTCAAACTGTCAAAAATGGCAAAAAAAAATAAAAAATAAAAACTGACAGAGGTTTAATAATTCCATACTCTATCCAAAATTGGAAACAAATTGGCTTTAGATTGGCTTTATCCCAACTTTGTGCAAGAGTTAAGTGCTCATTTATGTCTAGGAGATGTGAAAAACTGTTTTATCTACCAGATCTCCTGCCCCCCCCCCCCCCCCCCAGACAGTGCTCCACTATGCTTGAGTGGTAGACTGTTTCCAGCTGTACTTAGGTCTAATGCATGCTGTCGGGACATCCAACCACCAGAGTATAAGGGCATACGAGGCCGTAGGGACCAGCCTTGTACTACTTATGGGAGCAGAAGGTCAGGTAAGTAAAAATGCTTTTTCCCATCTCCTAGACATAAATGAGCATTTAATCCTTATGCTGCAGGGGCAGCCCCTCTGCTTTCTCTGGAATTATAGCTCTAGGTAGGCAATGGAGAGAAT
This sequence comes from Glandirana rugosa, assembly GCA_018402905.1. NCBI lineage: Eukaryota > Metazoa > Chordata > Amphibia > Anura > Ranidae > Glandirana > Glandirana rugosa. The sequence continues at coordinate 450,655 of BLSH010078348.1, read as the reverse complement.
CACGTGTACCCCCATACTCATTTTTTCTACAGTGCTGGTGGGCAGGAGAGAAAGTGGAAGGTAACTATGTACTCCTTATACTACATGCCCCAAATGAGTAAAGTACTGGTTCACTTTAAAGAATATTTTTTACTGGCCCTCATCCATAAAGGTGTCTGAAGGAAAAAATGACCCCCTTTTCAAATTTCCAGTAAAGTATGAAAGAATCAATGAGTGCATTTCATTGCAGCAATTGTTCCTTCATTCTATCTATGAGGATTTAAACATGGAGCACATGCAAATGCAGCTATAAAGCTGCACAAACGTATGCTTATCAAATACATAAGAACACAGATGTTTTCATAAAAACTAGGAAAAAGGATGGAAAGAACATGCAGCTTACATCACTGCAGAAGTAATCCTTCTGTTTTACAATGCTTGCAGGTTCACTCCATCATAATTATGTTTAAATCCCAAATCTATCTGCTTTTTCACAAATTACTTCACAAAACTGCAAATAGATTAAAAAAATGAAAAACAGGCCAGTGTTTATTATCTGCTTCTTATGGGAATAAATGAAAAGCCAACGGGGATTAAAATGGACATGATGTACAGTATACCTCAAAAGTGAGTACACCCCTCACATTTTTGTAAATATTTTATTCTATCTTTTCATGTGACAACACTGAAGAAATCACACTTTGCTACAATGTAAAGTAGTGAGTGTACAGCTTGTATAACAGTGTAAATTTGCCGTCCCCTCAAAATAACTCGACACACAGCAATTAATGTCTAAACCACTGGCAGCAAAAGTCAGTACACCTCTAAGTGAAAATGTCCAAATTGGGCCCAATAAGCAATTTTCCCTCCCCGGTGTCATGTGACTCGTTAGTGTTACAAGGTCTCAGATGTGAATGGGGAGCAGGTGTGTTCAATTTGGTGTTATCAGTCTCACTCTCTAATACTGATCACTAGAAGTTCAACATGGCACCTCATGGCAAAGAACTCTCTGAGGATCTGAAAAAATAAATTGTTGCTCTACATAAAGATGGCCTAGGCTATGAAAAGACTGCCAAGACCCTGGAACTGAGCTTCAGCACGGTGACCAAGACCATACATCGGTTTAACAGGTCAGGTTCCACGCAAAACAGGCCTCGCCATGGTCAACCAAAGAAGTTGAGTGCACGTGCTCAGCGTCATATCCAGAGGTTGTCTTTGAGAAATAGATGTATGAGTGTTTTCAGCATTGCTGCAGAGGTTGAAGGGGTGGGGGGTCAGCCTGTCAGTGCTCAGACCATACCCCGCACACTGCATCAAATTAATCTGCATGGCTGTTGTCCCGGAAGGAAGACTCTTCTAAAGATGATGCACAATAAAGCAATTTGCTGAAGACAAGCAGACTAAGGACATGGATTACTGGAACCATTGACTGTGATCTGATGGGACCAAGATAAACTTATTTGGTTAAGATGGTGTCAAGTGTGTGTGGCGGCAACCAGGTGAGGAGTACAAAGACAAGTGTGTCTAGCCTACAGTCAAGCATGGTGGTGGGAGTGTCCTGGTCTGGGGCTGCATGAGTGCTGCTGGCACTGGGGAGCTACAGTCCATTGAGGGAACCATGAATGCCAACATGTACTGTGACATACTGAAGCAGAGCATGATCCCCTCCCTTTGGAGACTGGGCCGCAGGGCAGTATTCCAACACGATAACGACCCCAAACACACCTCCAAGACGACCACTGCCTTGCTAAAGAAGCTGAGGGTAAAGGTGATGGGCTGGCCAAGCATGTCTCCAGACCTAAACCCTATTGAGCATCTGTGGGGCATCCTCAAAACGGAAGGTGGAGGAATGCATGGTCTCTAACATCCACCAGCTCCGTGATGTCGTCATGAAGGAGTGGAAAAGGACTCCAATGGCAACCTGTGAAGCTTTGGTGAACTCCATGCCCAAGAGGGTTAAGGCAGTGCTGGAAAACAATGGTGGCCATACAAAATATTGGCACTTTGTGCCCAATTTGGACATTTTCACTTGGGGGTGTGCTCACTTTTGTTGCCAGCGGTTTAGACATTAATGGCTGTGTGATGAGTTATTTTGAGGGGACAACAAATTTACACTGTTTTACAAGCTGTACACTCACTACTTTACATTGTAGCAAAGTGTCATTTCTTCAGTGTTGTCACATGAAAAGATAGAATAAAATATTTACAAAAATGTGAGGGGTGTACTCAGTTTTGTGAGATACTGGGACAAGGGGACGAAAACACAAGGGTAACTTCAATGTGGACAAACAGGAAAATAAAGGAAGAAATATACCGCACCACGTTTGGTGTTTTGCTTTTAGAAAGATAAAAGTGGAAGAAAAATAGGATTGTATTTGTGGCTGCACCATTAACCACTTCAGCCCTGGAAGGTTTTACCCCTTTAACCTCCTTAGCGGTATTCCCGAGTGTGGCTCGGGGTGGATTTTCAGTACCTAAAGCGGTAACCCCGAGCCACACTCGGGCTTGCATCGCTGGATCCAGGCAATGTTACTCACCTTGTCCCCTGGATCCAGCGATGTCCTCCCGAGGTGTCAGCGTGTCTGCGGGCTGTGTCCGCAGCTCCGATGCCTCTGTGTGCCTCAGGCTCCATTCCCTGCGAGCGTCGCGTCGCACGGGGGCGGAGACCGGCGGGAAATTCAAAAAGTGAAACACACACAGTACATACAGTACACTGTAATCTTATAGATTACATTACTGTATGAAATCATTTCACATCCCCTTTGTCCCTAGTGGTTTGCCCAGAGCCCTGCATGCACTTTTATATAATAAATGTCATTCTTTCTGCCTGGAAACATGAGAATGTCCATAGCAACCAAAAAGTGTCCCTTTGCGTCATAAGTGGTTTTTGATCAGCTAGAAAACACCGATAGTAAATAAGAATCATTTGCAGAATTGAGTGATACTGATTTTTGGGGAAATTTATCATCAGAAACTGAAAGTGACGACAGCGACAATTCTGCAACTGAGCAAATTTCTGCGTTTTTGGTTTGATTACATTATTGAATAAATGCAAAATAATTGTACCGCTTTCAGCACCAAAAATCAGACATAATCATACCGCCAGGGATACTAACCATTGCAGGCCTATAGTACATAACGCCATATCTCCATGCAGAAAACCATTACCGCTTTCAGCAATAAATTCCAGACTCAGTCATACCGCCAGGGAGGTTAATGACCAGGCCATTAAGGCGTTACCTTAACTGACAACTGCGTGGTCGCGCAACGCCATACCCAAATAAAATGTATGTCCTTTTTTCCCCACAAATAGAGCCCATGAATATGGACTTTGGTGTGTTCAAGAGCAATGTGTACAAGCCATTGTTGAAGCTTTTTAAGTATTCTCCACCTCTAGTTTAGTATCAAAACTCAAGAACAAAAATGTAAACACTGATCAGTTATACCTGCATGACCACTGACAGGTAAAGTGAATAGCACTGCTTATCTTGTGACACTGGCATCTAAAATGTGGTGGGATATATTAGGCAGCAAATGAAGATGTTGCACCTGAAGTTAATGTGGTGGAAATAGAAAAAATGGGCAAGTGTAAGGATTTGAGTGACTTTGACAAGAGCCAAATTGTAATGGCTAGACGGCTAGAGTCAGAGCATCTCCAAAACTGCAGCTCTTGTAGGATGTTCCCGGTCTGCAATTTTCAGGACCTACCAAAAGTGGTCCAAGGTAGGAAAACCAGCAAACCGGCCACAGTGTCATGGGCAGCCAAAGCCTACTGATGCACATAGGAAGGGAAGGTTGGACTGTGTAGTACAATGTAATAGAAGAGCTTCTGTAGCTCAAAGTGCTAAAAAAAAGTTAATACTGGTTTTAAAAGAAAAGTGCCAGAACACATTGTATCACATTTTGCTGTGTATGGAGCGGTGTAGCCAGTCAGGATGCCCATGCTGACCCATGTCCACAGCCAAAAGTGCCTACAATGGACATGTGAGCATCAGAACTGGACCATGGAGCAATGGAAGAAGGTGGCCTGGTCTGATGAATCAAGTGTTTATATTTCACATCATGTGGATGGCTGGGTGCACAAGCATCACTTACCTGGAGAACAGACAGTACCAGGATGCATTGTGGAAAAAAGGTGAGGCGGAGGAGTGTGATGCTTTGTCTAGTGGAGTCTATGCCTAGATGGGTCAGGGCTGTATTATAAGCAAAAGGGGACCTACTGAATATTAGGTGGGCAGTCATAAGGTTATTGTTGATTGGAGTATACTGCAGCTTACCAGTCCTTTTTTAGACTCTTTTTCCTTTATTTTTTAGAAGCGACGTTCAGCCAAAACTCGTTTGGCTGTACTTCTCCTGTGGATCACAGAAGTACAGTTCGTTCTGCATTCTTGTAACCTGTTTTCAGCAGACAGCGGGCTGAAGCCTGCTGTCGACTAACATCACAGAGCTGGTCCAGGCTCGGGCAAGATCGCATCCATATGGTCAGGACCTGCCCACATGCCTGGACCGGCACCCGGCTCAGCCTTGGCATGATGCTGAGAGCCTGAGCCGGCCACTCCTGCCCCCTCCACAGCCCAGCACTCCATTGAGCGTGGGGGGCAGAGCAGAGAGCTGGTGACTGACAGTCACCAGCTCTCTGCTCAGGGAGCTGTGAGAACCGACTGATTGGTAGTGTTTGATCGCTTGGTTCTCAGTGTTAGAGCCAGCGGGGTGCTCCTGCCAGTAACACACTTGACTGCAGGAAGTACAAGCTAAATCCTGTATGTACAAGAGTGTCAAGCCAGTATGAGGTCTTCTTTAGTTCAGTATAGTTTGTAACTAAAAAATTGAGGACAAGGATAGAATATGCATATACACAGGGGTGAGGGTAGGGCTAAAGAAGAAGAAAGAACACCAGGAGCTTTCTACAACAGTGTGACAACTATGGGTGGTAGCACAAAGGACAAGCACATACATGAAGGATACAAAGTAAACAGCATGGAATTCTGAGACATCTCTCACCGTTTTGTCTCTGAGTCGTTCTCCGTGGACAAGAAAATCTGAGCTGCCATTATCCTCAGGGTGGAGAGTCTTGTACACGGTGACACAGCTGAGTCCACCTCCTGCAAGTGGCAGCCACCCGCCACTTGAGTCATCCCGCGTCATCACCACAGCTCGCACGCGTGCATAACTGTCACTGCAAAAGAAGGATAAATACACATTGGTTGATGGAACTCCATACTGGTTTGTTATAAAAACAAACACTCATGAAAGCCAAAGACAGGACATTTCTTTTAAGAAGACACAGCTTTGGGCTGCTACACACTTTCGCATTTCAGGACACATGCTTTATTATTTTTATTTTGTTTTTAACGCGTTTTAGGGCTCCATGCACACTGGATGCTATCTGGGCTCTCTGGCCATCGGGCAGGAGACGCTGCTTATAAAACATTCTTTGCAGCGGTTTCTAAGCAGCGTTTATTGGCGTCTGCGTTTTTGAGGGTTTTTTTTTTTTTTTTTTACTTCATTAGCTTCCATTGTCTACAAAAAACGCTGGACGCCGATAAACGGCAGTTTACCGACGTTTATCAGTGTTAATCAGCGTTTAACGTTTTCTTGTGGTCAGAAGAATAACTTTTGAACGCCAATTCAGGGCGTTCAGATAACAGCCCAAAAACACCACTGCTGTTAAAGCGGTTTTCTACCCAATTTTTATACTTTTACCTACAGGTAAGGCTTATTATAAATGAATATCCCCTAAACCTGTACAGTTTAGGAGATATTCCCTCTCCAAGACCCTACAGCGTTACGGCGCATGCACCGTGTATGTCATGGCAAAGGCCAGGCAATAAGGCCGGACCTTGCCGGGAAGACGGGTCCCGCGTGCATGCGCGGGAGTGACGTCTCGCGGCTCCGGCCAGTCACAGTGCTGGACCCGCGTACCCGGAAGCAAGATCCCAGGGAAGATGTCCGCCCCCTCAGAGCGGACTGAGCAGCCCGGTTGGATCTTCGTTTCAAGGTAAGTATTTCATAATGAGCTAGTATGCGGTGCATACTAGCTCATTATGCTATTGTCTTGCAGGCTTTAATTTTTTTTAAATGGGTAGACAACCGCTTTAAACTACAATGAACGCCCATGTGTGCATGGACACATAGGATAACAAAGGGGCGTTTTTGGGCTGTTAAAAAAAACACCCAAACGACCAAAAACGGTTGTTTATCATCTACAGTGTGCATGAACCCTAAATTTGCTTTTGGAAACATCTTTTTGGCAAAAGCAGATAATAGAACAATAAAAGGGAACTACAGCGCATATTTGTGTTTTTCATGTAGTTCCATTCAAGTGTACGGTAGATGTGCTACTTGCGCAACCTAAAAAAAAAAATCTGAATGAAAATATATACTGCTCCTAACCAGAAATACTACCAGTATAATCATTTGTACCATTTTATTTTCTTTATGGAAACTAACAGAAACTCCATTGATGGCCTTTGAAAATAAAAGTAAAACAAACCCACACACCCCAGGCCTTTTTCCCCTCAAACAGGCTTCCATGCATTCTTACATGATTTCTACCAAAATGTAATATATGCACCATTTGGAGAAAGCAATGGGTAGATGAGTACTGGGAAGAGATATGGGCCTCTGCAGCTAAAAGTTCATTTAATGTCCTAGCACCAGAGAACACGTATATACTAAAGTATCTCACCCAATCCCAAATCACTAAAGCCTCGTACACACCGGACGACGATCGTATACAACAGGTCGTACTAACGACCGCTGTATGCGAAATCGATCGTTCGTATGCGCGATTAGAACAGCCGACATACAACGGTTGTACAAGGGGAGTTGTATGAGCAGACTAGAAAACTTGGTCGTACCAACAAGCGGTCATACGACCGTTGTATCGTGTGTACAGAGAAGTTGGTACAACAAGTTGTATTGTGCAAAACACGCATGCTCAGAAGTCAGGAACGGCCGGATGCTAATTACATGCACCTGAACATTCTTTCTGTGGTCGTACGATCGTGTAGTGCAGTCAGTATGCAATTTACATTATCCAACATACGATTTGAGACGATCGTAAGTATGATCGTCGTCCCATGTGTACGAGGTTTAAGTTTGTACCTAAATAATTTGCTTCTGCAACTCAGAATAGGACTACAGACCTGTCCCAAGGTATGCAAACTATGGTCAACCCTTTTTATACTCAATCATGTAACTAACCTGTTGCCACTTAACCAAATTAGTTGCACAATGCTCTTCCAGCCCTTCCTTGCCAGCTTTTTGTTGCCCTGTTCAAACTTTTTTGAGGCATGTTGCTGCCATCAAGTTCAAATTGACCTTATTTTTTATTTTTTTTTAATAGTACATCTTCTTGGGTTAAATATTTGATATATTTTCTATTGTATATATAATATGGGTTTAGGACATTTGCAAAGGATTGCATTCTGTTTTTATGTAGATTTTACACAGTCCCAATGTTTTTGGAATTGGGGTGTAGTTCTAAGAGTCAGAGGCTGCACAATATAGAATCAATTACAAAGAGGCTGAAGTAATGTTTTGAAATTATGTGAAAGTAAATCCAGCTGCAATTGACTGTATAGATTTACATTAACCTGAATTTAAAGACCTTCTAATACAGTCCCTACACTGTATTAGCACGCCAATGATATCAAATGCTCCTAAAAACTGCTATTTAAACCCTATGCACAAGTATGGAATCATTTTGCACACAACACATTTTTTAAAATGTGTTTAGCCTTCAAAGAAGACCTTATGAAAAAAACAAAGCTTAAAAACAGTCCCTTTAAACAGCAATCGGTAGTGTGAGTGATTGGATAGATATGCTACATGCTGAGCCATGGACATATAAGGAGACACTCGTTTCTATGGTAACCCATAGTTTCAGTGCTCATTGGGGCACCTGAAGATGCAAAATGCATGTAAACGTAGCTAGCGCTATGTGTGTGTCCTATTCCAGACACATTAAAGTGTAATTCTTGGAATGAAGGCAATCACTATGCCACAAATTCAATTCACTGTAAGTGAGCCGAGACGTCTTGTATCCAACTGGTGCTTCGAAAAAACTTAAAAATACTCTAAAAGTATTCATTTTTTTTCCCCATCAGGCTTTCTGTATGCGAGAGACAACAAGCAGCACGCAGTGGGTGCGTTCACAAGCAGTGCTCCCAAAACACAAAAAGGGATTGCTGTGGATTTGTACAATACAGCAATGGCTGGATGAAAGCCCGGAGTCCTTAGCAGGTAGGCTGTGCTCCCTGTGTGCCTTTTAGGACTCATTCAAATGGGCATCTTGGGCAGTTAGGCTGCTGTGTTCAAAGGTGGCTATGGGCGCATACAAACTGGCCAAACAGCTGTGTACAGAAATACCAACCCTGGACGGAAACTATCTCCATTCAGGGTCAGTCAATAAGTACCTGTCATTGCTTTGTACAAGCTACTGGTCACAACTGTTCAACACGCTTTGTCCCTGCCTGCCGGCAAAAGTCAATGATTTTCAGAAGCAGCCTTCCCAGAACGCCTGTCTGAACAAGCACTTTGCAGTGGCGGCCTGTCCATTAGGGGTGCACGGGTGCCGCCCACCAATCCAAGCACCCGGCCCCCTAATCTACATGCAGGGCGCCGGACGCATGGATTCCAATGGGGGGGTGTTTTTTTCTTTAAGCACGTGATTAGAGCCAGAGATTCTAATAGGCTTCAAAATAAGGGTGGGCTTGGGGGACAGAGCACCACCCAGTTGTGTAACAATAGCGAATGAATATTCGCTATTGTCACACTGATCCTCCTCCCGGCCAATGAGGAAGCAAGCTGAAAGGCCAGGTAATCCTATTGGACACCTAGGAGGAGGAGGGAGGAGATGCACAACGGAAGGCGGTGTGATGCAGATGAGAAGGAGATGCGCTAAAAGCCTCCCTTCAGAGCGTTGCCCCCCCACAACCTAGATGGGGTAAGCACGGGGCTGGATGACTGACCAACCGACCCCGGGCATGTTAGTTTGTAGCCCCCCCAAAAAAAACAACAGTCACCACTGCCTTAGATTTTAAATCTGGAATGGAGTATAGCGTCACGGTGAACCAGTGCCTTGCACATACAGGTTCACTTTAAAGCCAGCAAGATACACTTACATTTTGTTAGACTGTAAGTACCAGTTTCAGTCGGAGCTTGTACTGGACGGAAAACTCTCCCTAACTCCATGTGACCTGTTCTGTCATATGAAAGATATGATCCCTGTACCCAGAAGTTCCAGGTATGTCTCTTTAAAGAAGAAGTACAGCCTAAGCTGAGCTTTGAGAAACGAGCATTCGGCGGGGTTCGATCGCTTGGTTCTCAGTGTAGAGGCGCCGGGGGACAGATGCAGCATTGTTGCTGCATCCACCTAGGTAAGCATAAATCTGCAATTCCCATTCTTCTCTTTTAAGGCCTCGTTCACACCATGGTGCAGAGACGTCAGGTTTTCTGCACAGGTTCTGCAACACCACACGTGCAGATTTTTTCTGCACAGGAATCTGCAATGTGTATGCAGTTTTCTGCATGGAAAAAACCTGCCGTGACATCAACACTGTGGTGTGAACAGGCACATAACTAACACACATGAAAAATGATGTCAACGTGCATAAAAACATACTGAAACACGCATGACAACTGATGTAAACTCATATCAGGGCAGCACAGTGGTGTAGTGCAGGGTTTCTCAACCACTGGCAGGGGGTACGTGCACTGCTCTGTCCCCAAGTCTCTCCTCCCGCACACACACTGTACTGCGAGCGGGGGAAGCGACCCGCCCCGTGTGTGTGTGGGGGGGGGGAGAGTGTCAGGCTGACGGTAAAGTCCTGCTATCAGCCCATCGCGGAAGATGTTTCCCAAGGCCGGCTGACAGGGCAGGCATCATGTCCTCCCACCTCCCGGCTCCTCCTGCTCTCCAGCGCGCCTTGGATGTCCCTGCCTGCCACATGTGAAGATGACTGCTGAGGCTCTGCAAAAAAGTGAGTCCTGCCTGCACATGCCAGTATGCCCAGCCATCCTATGCCCAGTGCCTCTCCTCAGTGCCTCCTCTCAGTGGCTCTCCTCAGTGCCTCCTCTCAGTGCCTCTCCTCAGTGCCTCCTCTCAGTGCCTTTCCTCAGTGCCTCCACTCAGTGCCTCTCCTCAGTGCCTCCTCTCAGTGCCTCTCCTCAGTGCCTCTCCTCAGTGCCTCCTCTCAGTGCCTCTCCTCAGTACCTCCTCTCAATGCCTCCGATCAGTGCCTCCTCAGTGCCTCTCCTTAGTGCCTCCTCTCAATGCCTCTCCTCAGTGCCTCTCCTCAGTGCCTCCTCTCAGTGCCTCTCCTCAGTACCTCCTCTCAATGCCTCCCATCAGTGCCTCCTCTCATTGCCTCCACTCAGTGACTCCTTTCAGTGCCTCCTCTCAGTGCCTCCACTCAGTGCCTCCACTCAGTGCCTCCTCTCAGTGCAGTCTATCAGTGCATCCACTCAGTGCCTCCTCTCAGTGTAGTCTATCAGTGCCTCTTCTCAGGGCAGTCTATCAGTGCCTCCACTCAGTGCCTCCTCTTAGTGCAGTATATCAGTGCCTCCACAGAGTGCCTCCTCGGTGCAGTCTATCAGTGCCTCCTCTCAGGGCAGTCTATCAGTGCCTCCACTCAGTGCCTCCTCTTAGTGCAGTCTATCAGTGCATCCACTCAGTGCCTCCTCTCAGTGTAGTCTATCAGTGCCTCTTCTCAGGGCAGTCTATCAGTGCCTCCACTCAGTGCCTCCTCTTAGTGCAGGCTATCAGTGCCTCCTCTCAGGGCAGTCTATCAGTGCCTCCTCTCAGGGCAGTCTATCAGTGCCTCCACTCAGTGCCTCCTCTTAGTGCAGTCTATCAGTGCCTCCACTCAGTGCAGTCTATCAGTGCCTCCTCTCAGTGCCTCCACTCAGTGCCTCCTCTTAGTGCAGTCTATCAGTGCCTCCTCTCAGGGCAGTCTATCAGTGCCTCCACTCAGTGCCTCCTCTTAGTGCAGGCTATCAGTGCCTCCTCTTAGTGCAGTCTATCTGTGCCTCCTCTCAGTGCCTCCTCTTAGTGCAGTCTATCAGTGCCTCCACTCAGTGCCTCCTCTTAGTGCAGTCTATCAGTGCCTCCACTCAGTGCCTCCTCTTAGTGCAGTCTATCAGTGCCTCCTCTTAGTGCAGTCTATCAGTGCCTCCTCTCAGTGCAGTCTATAAGTGCCTCCTTTCAGTGCCTCCTCAGTGCAGTCTATCAGTGCCTCCTCTCAGTGTTCATCACTTTTTCGAGATGGGGGTACTTAGGACATTTTTTTAGACTTGCAGGGGTACTTCGCCGTAAAAGGTTGAGAAACACTGGTGTAGTGGATAGCACTTTTGTCTGGCAGCAAAAGGGTCACTGCTTCGAATCCCAACCACGACACTACCTGCCTGGAGTTTGCATGTTCTCCCTCTGCCTGCGTGGGTTTCCTCCGGGTACTCCGGTTTCCTCCCACACTCAAAAAGACATGCTGGTAGGTTAATTAGATCCTGTCTAAATTGTCCCTAGTATGTGTATGTATGAATGTGAATTAGAGATCTTAGATTGTAAGCTCCTTGAGGGCAGGGAATGATGTGAATGTACAATATATATGTAAAGTGCTGCGTAAATTGACAGCGCTGTATAAGTAATGAATAAAATAAATAAATGTCTCTGCAGTTCTCTCATCGATGTTCATGCACACATAGGCGAGCGCAGGTGGTGTGCCAGATGTGCCTGAGCACACCCTGATCAGTACGTGCAGTGCAGGCCAGGCTTCCCTCCATGTTGACTTCCCTCCTCTCCTCTCGGGGGTTATTTCAAATTGGAGAGCGGGGGAGGGGGCTAGTAAATATGTCATTTACCGGTCCCCTCCTTTTCTAAATGAACACAGTGAACACTCTCACTCACTCTGTTCATTCATAACTGAAGCATAGTAAGCTGTGTTTACTGTGCTGCAGTTTGTGAATGAACAGGAATCCGCTCAGCACAGAGCACTTCCCATTCATTCACTGCCCCATGCAGCTGAGGCTGCAGAGAAAGGCATGTGTGTTTGAGCTTTGGGGTGCGCACCCTAATGCAATGGACTGCACACACCTGTGCATGCACATATGGTGTGAATGAGCCCTAAAGCACAACTAAAACCCCCTATCGTTTTTAGCCAAGGAAACTGCCATCTTGGCCCTAGTTTGATCTTTAACTGCCATGGTGCTGCACATGTGATCAGTTATGACACCAGACATTTGATGGTTTGACAGTTTATCACAGCCAATGTGATAGTTAAATTTTCAACATGTTGCAGGAATGTAACTGTTTTATGAAACTGTTAAATCAATGAGTTTAGTTCCACTTGAAAGCGGAGTTCCACTCATTTTTTAGTTTCTTAAAAGTCAGCAGCTACAAAAAGTGTAGCTGCTGACTTTTAATAACCAGTAACTTACCTGTCTGCTGGTCCAGCGATGGCTGCGCCCGAAGCATCGCTCGTCTCCCCCTCCTCCCTGCGGCGCCATCATTGTAAGTGTGGGCACTGGCCATGGCTTCATGGCTGGGCACGCACTGCGCATGCGCAAGTCGTACTGCGAGTTCCTAGTGGTTCCTAGTGGTCAAGCAATCTTCTGGGAACTGTGACGTGTCCCAGAAGATTGCCAGAAGGGAGGGGCCGCCTAGGGGGAGAGGAGGAGTCACCTAGGTGGCCCAGAAACGGAAGCAGGAAGAGGGACAGGAAGTCCCTCTGAAGACTGGGGACTCCCCCCCCCCCCCAAAAAGGGGACCCCTCCCCCCCCCCCAAAAATGACATGCCAAATGTGCCATGTAAGGGGGCGAGGAGTGCCTAAAGCGGAAGTTCCATTTTTGGGTGGAACTCCGCTTTAAGTGTATAAACAAAAATTGTATTATACTGTAGCTTATCGGGCATGGCAGCTGCCTTTGTTTTTTTAATTATTTTCACTTGGCCAATAAGTTTATTTTTTCAAATTTCTTCAACAAACCAAGCTGTCCAGGAAAAGCAGCAGTTGGAGTGTTAAACCAAACCATTTAAAGCGGGAACTACTTTCAAAAACTGTGAACAGGCAGACTCTCTATTGTCTGTGTTCTTTGGAATGGGCACGGCTCAGTTTACATTCCGGAACAGCGCCTGTGAGCCAGAATGACTACACTCCAGCACATGCGCAAGAATGACGTCACCCTGCGCTGGCCAATGAAGGCACCCACAACCTGGCACCTGGAAGAAGCTGAATAGAAGATGCTGATGTGGGATGTTGGACCCATGCAGGTGAGGTAAGTATTGCAGAGTTTAGCTCCAAATATACTAGTGCATCTAACGCCTAACACACACAGCCTGCCTGATGAAAAAACTGACAGCTCGGGAGGAACCGCTGTACTAACTATACAATGTTAGTACAGCATTCTCCCCCACTAAGCTATTGTGTTCTGACAAGGGGGACCCCACCCCACCAGAACACACCGGTCAGCACTCTCAGCTACTGGCTGAGAGCGCTGATCGGATGCCGAACGGCAGAAGACCTTTTTTGCCATGCCCCTTCAACAGAAGCTGGCCGAACGGCCATACAGGCCAAATGTCATCTGGTTTCTATTGAACCGGCCTGTGTGTACAAGGCTTAACCCTACCCAGTCCACGGGTTGAAAATGCTTCTGTTCAAGGGTGGCTATGCTTCTCCTTTATGGATACGGTAAAAAAGGGAGTGTAGCCACCCTAAGAAAGAAAGTACAGTATGTTACTGACTGCTGCAAATAAAGGTGGAAATAAAAGAAAAGAGCTAAAAACCAACAAAAAAAGCAAACAAATTAAACCACCACATTCAAGGACTGTTAAACTGCAATATACAGTATTACATTTGTGTTGGGGGTTTAGGCACACTTTACTGCTCGCAGACAATTGAGTGACTGGGAAGCACAGGTTGACTTCTCTATCCTAGCACATGTAATCATCATATAATCACCAAGAGTGCCGTGTATTTCATATGTACTGTATGTACATTCAAGCTTGTTAAGCCGGGTATTGAAAGATCTGCAGCACATATGGAACTAGAATGACGATCATTAAAACTGATCAGAACTATACAAGTTATTATTATTATTTGTTTTTAATATCCTAATTGGTCAAAACAGAATACATATATTAGCATTTGAACAAAGCAACAAGATCAAGCTCCTCCTTTGAAAACACTAGTCACTGTGATCCATAAGCTTTGTCATTGGCCTGATGCAGGTAAGCAGATCGGTTCTGACTTAATTTGTTATATGCCTGTTTATGGGTCAGTAATCCCAAGTACTGAAGCCAACCAGTGTGAGTAAGGTGAGAATTCCCCTCACAGTCAGCTTAATGTAATAATAAGCACCCCGAGGTGAACTCAGGGGAGCAAAGAACTCACAGTGCACCTGGAATGCAACATAAACAAGAGTTCTTCACATCTGCTCCTTCTTCTAGCCTTGTAAAGTCAGTAAACACTAAAATTAACGGGTAAAGCTGCCAATAGAAGATTTATTTTTCTTCGTTCAACTAGCAGGTTGAACGAAAAAAAAAAAATGGCTTGACACCTCGACATGTGGATGGGGGAATCCTCCTGCTGAGCCTTTGTATTCTAACAGCGGGCAGACTTCCCTACCGTCAGAATGCTTTGATCAGCGCTGCCGGCTCGAGTGGCAAAAATCGAATTATGTACAACCACCCTGCCCATACATGGACCGCAATTCGACCGGTCCCTGTTGAACCAAAGTAATTTAGGTCCATGTATTGGCGGCTTAAGGGTGCTTGTAAGGGTAAGTCGTTTATTCATATGGTCAACCAAATACGATAAATCCTGATTGTCTAACATACAGTAACAAAGTCAGCAGTGAGTCCCTGCTAGAAGGCTTGGATTATCTGCACTGATGGATAACAGCAGGTGTGGGATGGCACACAGATGTGCTTCTGTAGGTACAGGCGGAGTCATAAAACAGACCAGAGGTGTGCTGAGAATGACAACTCTAAGGTGAGCTTGTGAATGAAGAGGCTAAACTTGTGTTTACGTACATGCACACTATATGGCCACAGGTCACACATATATGAGCTTGTTGGATGTACTATTCCAAAACCATGGGCATTAATATGGAGTTGCCACCCCCACCAGCAATAAACACCCCCATCAGCAATAAACGCCAAATACGTATTTATGAGATCAAGTACTGACAATCAACAAGAAAACCTGGCTTCAATTCATTCGGAAGGTGGTCAGCAGGGTTGAGGTGAAAACTGTGGTCTGTGCTGGCCACTTTAATTCATCTGCACCACACTGGTCATACCATATATTTATGGAGCTAGATGAATTCACAGGGTACAGTCATGCTGGAACAAAAAAAAAAGCCTTCCCCAAACTGTAGCCAAAAATGTTCAATATATAAATGTATACTCGAACATTATCAGTACCCTTCAGTGGAAACACTTGGATAATCTGGAGAAGTGTCCATATTCTTTTATCCTTATAGTTGTAGGTGTGCTGGTCAAAGATCCACAAAATTGTAGGTGTGTTGGTCAAGGATCCACAAACTTGTAGGTGTGTTGGTCAAGAATCCACAAACTTGTAGGTGTGTTGGTCAAGAATCCACAAACTTGTAGGTGTGTTGGTCAAGAATCCACAAACTTGTAGGTGTGTTGGTCAAGGATCCACAAACTTGTAGATGTGTTGGTTGATGGTGCACAAACTTGTAGGTGTGTTGGTCAAGAATCCACAAACTTGTAGGTGTGTTGGTTGAGGATCCACAAACTTGTAGATGTGTTGGTTGATGGTGCACAAACTTGTAGGTGTGTTGGTCAAGAATCCACAAACTTGTAGGTGTGTTGGTCAAGGATCCACAAACTTGTAGGTGTGTTGGTCAAGGATCCACAAACTTTTGCCCATACAGTGTATGAACTTGAGACATAATTCATCAGGTGATGGTCTCTGATTCGCCGAAGCATTATACCTTGGAGGTGCCACTAGGTTCAACTTTGGTTTTTCTTCAACCCACTACATGCTAACACATATTAGGTGTGGAAAACTTTCCAACTACTAACAAAACAAAATAATTTTAAAAAGTTTTCAGAAGAGTAGAACTTTATAAAAAATCTATCCTCAATGTTTCTTTTGTAAATCAGTGATAGAATATTAGTAAAGGCATAATGCATATTAGAGGACCCCCTCTTTCAAAGCTCATGGGGTGCTCTGGAAGACAAAAGACACACAGTCTCATCTTGGTGCCCCACTAACATTCTGATGCCACTAAAGGAAAATAGCTATAAGGCCTCATGCACACTGGACAATTTTTCAGCTGCTCCTAGGAGCGTCTGATGTTTTTTTTTCCTCTGCCTCTAAACACCCCTAAATGTTAGCCTTTGTGTCCATGCACACATAGGCTTTTAGCGGAGTTTAGAGGCATAAAAAGCTCACTGCCAGTGTGTCCAGGAGCAGCAGAGTTTTGTCAGAGAAAACAACACTTGCCGCTTCTAAATGTGTGTAAAAACGTCTAAACGCGCGTGATCACAAGTCGTTTAGCGATTGACTGTTGATTAATTTCAATGGCCAGAATAAATTATTATTTTGCCCAGTTAAATGAATCAACGTCCAAGCTCTTGATGCCTGTAAACGCGACTAAACACATTATATACATTTAAAAGTGTTGGGCGTTTTTCTCTGCCAAAACATTGCTCCCAGTAAGGCTTCTAGTGTGCCTGAGACCTAAGCGTTATAGATCTTTAATAGATCACTTCATGCTTTTACTGTTTACTTTTTTCCTAAACAGGTTAATTTTTTTGTTTAGTGACATGGTAACTGTCATAGGTCATAGGCATTTAAATAGAGTGAGGAGAGTTTATGCCCATGTAAGGCTTAATAATACAGGGAAAAGCCATGTCACGATAAAGAAAATGACGTAACAGAAATTGCTTTCCGGAGAACAGGACAACATTCCACCAAGACTGCTTTCCAGACAAAAAAGATATTTTAATCAGTGGGTCTGCCTCCAAAACAAATCAACACTACATGCAAGAGACTTTAAATGTTTCCTAGAATTACAGATAGAATCCAGCTAAACTGAATTAGGACCCTGTGAAACAAGGGTCCATTTTAAGTATGATAAACTAAATGTGAAACAGACCTCATTATACACAACAGTAAAACATACATATCATACAGTGACAGAACAGCTCATTAAGGAGCTACATTCCCCTTGGTTCTTCCTAGTATATTGGGAGATCCTGGATGGCAGCTTGCAGTCCCTTTTGTGAACCTACAATCGTGCAAAGAACATTGGCAATTCCCTTCCCCTCATAGTCCTGTTGGCTGTGATCACAATAGGGCAGCCTTACATCATGCAGTAATGGTGCTGGTATAGATAGCTTCAGATGATGCAACTGTGATGGGCCACTAAGGATGGGCTTCACTACAATAATAGGCATAAAGATATTTGTATATCAACAAACTAAAACCAATACAGGCGGTCCCCTAGTTACAAACATCTGACTTATGAACGACTCCTACTTACAAACGGAGAGGGAGGCAACAGGAAGTGATAGGAAATCTCCCCCTAGGAAGGGAAATTCACTCCTGTAAGAGTTATTATGGGAAAAAGGAGTCTCCATTGATGCTTTATCACCAAGATTTGTTTCCACAACAACCCAAAAATCCAATTATTATTGGAACAGGAAGTGAGGTGAAGTCTGAAGTCTTCTGAACAGAAGCATAGACAGCAAAACAAACATTACAGGGGTGTTACCCCATCCCTATGCTATCCAAAAAGCTTAAAAATAGTTTTTTAGGCTGAAGCTACACTTAAAAAATGTCCCTGTTCCCACTTACAAACAAATTCAACTTAAGAACAAACCTACAGTCCCTATCTTGTTTGTAGCCCCGGGACCGCCTGTATAAGGTTCAAGGAGCCATTTTGAATCCATTTACCTAAACTCTAGGGCCCCGTTGGGGCAAACCATAGATGCTTTATCTCATCCCATTCATTACCATGACTACCTTGGGATCTTCAGTGCATTTAAAACCTTGAAACTAAACTTTTTTTTTTTCTGTGGCTCCGTGTTTGAAATGAGTACCAGATTTGCTATCCAAAATGACTCTTCTAAGAAAAAAAAAAAACAAAAAAATGTGATATTGCTTT
This sequence comes from Glandirana rugosa, assembly GCA_018402905.1. Classification (NCBI taxonomy): domain Eukaryota; kingdom Metazoa; phylum Chordata; class Amphibia; order Anura; family Ranidae; genus Glandirana; species Glandirana rugosa. Next base: position 432,537 of record BLSH010078348.1, on the reverse strand, counting down.
CTAATAGAGAAACAATATCTATAGCCAATACATTATTTGGTTTTGGGTGGAATAGGGAAGGGTTTATTCATTTTTGTTTGTATCCCATTGGGGAGATTTTTATACATCTCATTATGTAGGGACAAAAAGATATTAAAGGCAACTTCCCAAAGTAGAAAGGGAAATCCATTCTAAGTTGCCATGGGAACAAATGTGTCCATTGGAAAATTTCCCCTCTATTCCAATTCCAGTGGCAGATCAAAATGTTGGATTTTTCCATTGGACAGTGGACATCGGGACAAATAGAAAAGGCGAAGGTTCCCAGCAGGGCCACAAGCAATACAAACCTGCTAGAGGTTCTAACCCAGACCTAGACTAAAATAAAAAATATATTTTTTTTTTGTTTTGAGTGTCCGGTACTTGAATCAAAGCAATGTTCACTAACTGAAGTTTACAATACAAAATATTTTTTAATGAAAAGTTCTGTACATGTTCAAATCTTTAACATATCACTATGGAAATGTTCGCAACAAAACAAAAAAACTCTAAAACAAATCCTGATTTTACACTGAAAAATGTGTTAAACGTCCCGTAGTAAAAATTCAGTTAAACCCCCTTGCAGATTGTATAAAGGGGGTTTAGCGATGTGATAATGCACGCTCACGCCAACATGTTATACTCACCCCTTTTCTTCAATACTAAACTGTAAATCAGGCCATAGATGGATCTAAATACAACTAGTTCAGCAGGAAGTGGTCAAATTTGGATCCATCTATGGGTAGGCTGATTGATCGATAGATCGACTTTAGTACAACCAGCCTGCCAGTTTTTTCATATGATCACTGCCGGCTACCATAGCCGCTAGCAGTGATTATTGTATTCTAAAAATGGGGAAACTTCCCGCCGTCAGAAATCAATAGCACAGTGGGACGGATTCCCCATTAACACTAAGGCTACTTTCACACTGGAGCGGGACCCACGGTCGCGGTAAAACCCCGTTTGTTTTAGCAGAGTTTTACCAGCGATAGGGCTCCGCTATGCGGGTGGGAGCGCCACGCTTTTAATCCCCCACAAGGGGTTAAAAAGGGGTTAAAAGTGCCGGCGCTCAGCGCTACCGAGGCGGTGTGCAGCCGCTTCGGCAGCGCTTGCCATGCATTTCAATGGCAGGGGCGGTAGAGGAGCGGTATATTACCGCTCCCCTCACCGCCCCAAAGATGCTGCTTGCAGGACTTTTTCTAACATCCTTAGCGCACCACCCCAGTGTGAAAGCACTCAGGGCTTTCACATTGGGTTGGATTGGGGGGGACTTTTGAGGCGCTTTACAGGCGCTATTTTTAGCTAAATAGCGTCTGTAAAACGCTCCAGTGTGAAAGCACCCTAATGCACAGCACATTAAGGCTAGCCAAAGATGGAGCAGATGTCTCCCTGATCACTGCAGGGCTGGTAATGGTACTGGCATGTCTCAGCTGAAAGGATAAAGTAGCGCACCTACAGTTCATTCCTTTCTTTTCAATGGTAAGAGGAAAGGATTAGTTCCACGATTGTTGGTGGAAATGATTGCTTCTGACATCACATGCAATTTTCTTCTCCCCCAATGTGTCCCCGATCTTACCCTGAATGCCAAATTAGGTGTCAGACTGGGGGCCAAAATGAGCTTATTACCAGCTATAGAATCCAGGAATAAAACATTTATATACATTGGCAAGTTTTTTGAAAATTATCCTGATCTACAATAGGGTCCTTGTAGATGAGAACCAATCTCAGGAGCAAAGCAAGTAAATTGCTTTCTGGGAAAATTACCTTCTTTTACTTGCTTTTGAGTTTCCATTTGCCCTTGCATTGCTTCTGCATTAACATTAATAGAGAAAAAAGTAGTTCAAACACAAATGTCCGTCGACCCATGCCCTAACTCCTATCTTTTTGCAGGCCCATAACGCTCCATTACAGAGTAAGGTGCCACTGTTTGGCACAGAGTTTGCTCATTTATACTTCATGAACTCATCTCCTAGGACCTGTGAATAGCAGACTTTGTAAATCTTTGTCTCATTCACACACAGCCCGGGGCAAGGAAACCGTTACATAACTGTGTCAGTCACATGGTTAAAGGGCCTTTCACACCTCCACACAGCTTGTGATGTCTACAAATCATGAATGTTATGTATTTCTCCTGTAACATAATTTCTTCATTTAGGATATGCTGCTGTTGCTTTTGCAATACCTAATGTAAAGTGACACCGGAATTTAAAAAAGCTCCTAGAAAAATAGGGTCGGGTAAGCAGCTACCAACCTTACACAACTCCCCATGTCTGGCCCATACATGGCTTACCTTTTCAATGTGCTTCACTTTTTTGTAAGGATATCTAGACCTCAAGGGGGTGCAGAAACATATCACTAACCCTCAATTAGAACAGGAAGCAAATCTTTGGCTATCCAGATTAAATGTGACAAAATATGGGAGAAAAAAAATGTGGTGGGACCTGTTCTTTGCTATATGAATGGGCATGTGTTTTTTCTCCACTAGGTTCTACCTGTCAATGGCTTGGTCATTACAAAAAGCATGGGGATTGATTCACTAAAAACAAATACATTGTTCACTTAGCAAGGAAATTTCCCCAGCACCTAGCACATTTGAAGGAGTTTCACTTGACAAAGAATACCCAATAACTGCATTTTGCTTGCACATGATTGGGTGATGGACGTCAGCAGAGCTATACTTTATAGTTAAGCTCTTTAGATAATTGCTTTGCAAACTTCAACTCCCCTTGCAAGGTGAACAGTGTATGTGACTTTATTAAAGAAGTTCTAAAATAACAAGGTTTTAGACTTAATGCATCTATGTATTAGGATAAAAAGCCTTCAGTGTGCAGCAGCCCCCCTCAGCGCCTCTAATACTTACTTGAGCCCCATCTCTGTCCAGCGATGTCTAGGAATGTCATGGCCGTCCGAGACTCTCCCTTCTGATTGGCTGAGACACAGCAGCGGGGCCACTGGCTCCACTGCTGTCAATCAAGGTCAGTCGGCCAGTCAGGAGAGAGAGGGGGAGGGGCCGGGCCGCAGCTCTGTATCTGAATGGACACAGGGAGCTGTGACCTGGCTTGGGTGCCCCCATAGCAAGCAAGGGGTCAGGAGCACAGAAGAGGGACCCGAGAAGAGGAGGATCCGGGCTGCTCTCTGCAAACTCACTGCCACAGAGCAGGTAAATATAACATGTTTGTTATTTCTATTGAAAAAAAAAGACTTTACAATCACTTTAAATCAACCCCCCCCCACCCCGTGTCATCCATGAACCTTCCCAAAACTGCACGACGATCGTGTACAACAGGTCATATGAACGACCGTTGTATGCGAAATCGATCGTTAGTACGCACGATTAGAACAGCCGACATACGACGGTTATACAACGGGAGTTGTATGAGCAAACTAGAAAACTTGGTAGTACCAACATGTGGTCATACGACCGTTGTATCGTGTGTACAAAGAAGTTGGTCCAACAAGTTGTATTGTGCAAAACTCGCATGCTCAGAAGTAAGGAACGGCCGGATGCTAATTACATGCACCTGAACTTTCTCTTTATACGTTCAGTACATTCAGCTTGGTCGTACGATCGTGTAGTGCATGTCAGTATGCTAGATACAACAGCCAACATACGATTTGGTCCGTTCGGTCGTACGACCGTCGAACCGTGTGTACGAGGCTTTAGTCTTTACTGTGAGCATACTTCAGAATTAAACCTAGTACACACGGGCTGAATGTCAGGCTGCATCAAGCAGGTCAATAGAAACTGGGCAACATTCGTTCGTGTGTACTGCAGTTGCTCCTCCTGAGCTGTCTGTTTTTTTTTTTTCATTCAGCCCTGTTGGGTTGGACGTAGAAAAAACAAACTTTTAGGCCTCATGCACACAGGACGTTTTTACAGCTGCTGTTTTTAGCTGCAGAAGTTTTTTTCCAACAGTCAATAAACTCTCCATCATGTTATCCTATATGTTCATGCGCACATAGGCTGTTATCAACTGTGTTTGGCTTGGACGTTTTTGAGCTGTAAAAAAACCCCAAGACCAGTGGATTCTGAGAGAGATTTTTCAGCTGTAAAAACGCTCAAATGCTCAAAAACGCGCAAAAACGCTGCTCACCAACATTTTTGGGCGTTTTAGATCCACTGAGAAGAAAGAAAAAAAAAAAACGCTACTGCTCAAAAGCATGCAAAAATGCGGCTCACCAATGTTTTTGGTCCATTGAAAAAAAAAACGTCACTGCTCAAAAACGCCCAAAAAAGTCAGTGCAAAACGCTGATAAAAGCTGAAAAACTCGCTGCAAAGCTACTGACGTTTTTAGAACTTTTTTTAATGTTCTGTGTGCATGCAGCCTTAGGGTGTACTAGGCTTTAGACACATGAGCAGCGAAAGAAAGGGCTTCCGATAACACAGGCCAACACACGTTTTGTTGTCTCAAATGTTAGACCCATTCCTGGGTATATTTCACCCGCTGATTCTAGGGATGGCACCAGTTTTTCCCTATCAGCTCTCATTTGTTTTTAACACTCTCATTATAGCTGCTTACTTTATAGCTGCTTAACCCCAAGAACAGTTCTAAAAAGCAAGGCACCAAGAAAAAAAGATTTATTTTTGGTTGGTCTGTGTAACCAGACTATGATATTTGAACACAGCCATGTGTAAATAATCGAGGCGCTGATTTTGACTTGGATTGGATCACGATTGGATAAAATCAGAAAAATTCAGCATGGGGCACAATGGCATTGGCAAAAAGGTACATGAACATAAATAGGGTGGCCCTATTTCCTAATCCAAAAAGATGTCTAGACCAATGAACCAAGAGCCCATAACTTTGCGTTTGTTCTGCAGGAAAATATAAAACAGCCAATGCATCTTGGGGAGTTGGGAGTATTTCTCTTCTTCGGGGCTCAAGTACTGCATAGACTTGGGAAGACTCAAAATGACCACATTAAGGGTCAATGCACACTGGGCTTACAGAAAATGCCAGTTCTTTTGTACAGGCGTTTAGGAGCATTTAACATTTTTTTTCTGCTAGAAAACTGCTCTCAAAAATGCAACACAGAGGGTTTTTTTCTGCTTCTAAATGCTGAGTTTAAAATATGCTTCTGAGGGCCGGCTCACACATAGGCGATCCGACTTCAGGGGAGACTTTGCTAGGCGATTTGAATGCGACTTCAAGGCGACTTCAGCGTGACTTTGGGCGACTTACAACGCGACTTAAAGCGACCTCCATGCCAGTCGACATTGCCTGTGGCCAATCAGAGAAGGGAGGGAGGGGGTAACTGTGTAAATTCTTTTCTTTTTCTTGTAAAATCGCTTCAATACAGAAGGGGGATCCGACTTGGAGGTGACTTCCATTGAATTCTATGGGCATAAGTCGGATAGAAGTCGCCTTGAAGTAGTACAGGAACCTTTTCTAAAGTCACCTTGAAGTCGGAGCAACTTCAGTAGTGTATATTAAGACGGCTCCCATTCATTTCAATAGGAATTCGGATGTCAGGCGACTCGGGGCGACACAAGTCGGATCGCAAGTCGCCTATGTGTGTACCAAGCCTAAACGTCCAAACATTAGCTGCATTTACAGGCAAAATGCTAAGTAGAAGCAGCATTTTTTTTAAGGCAGTGTGCATGGGCCCTTAATTTTTTGAAAGATGAAAAAAAAAACAGACAAGAGAATTTTTGAATAACTAATTCTACTTTATTTTGTATGAAATATAATATGTACTTGTTATTGTATGGAGTCCTACGCCTATCTTATGTTCAGATTATGTATTATCTCTTGTTCTGCTATTGCATTTATTTTTTTTGTATACTGTTATACTCCAATAAACAAAATTGACAAGGGAAAAAAAACGGACAAATGGCCCAGCAGCAACCGCTGCCATTTTTCAACTTGGTCACTTTTTTATTTTCAGTCCTCAAAAGATTATGCAATATCTGAGCCCTGAAGAAAAGGGAAGATACCTTTGAATTCCAGGTTTGGTATGTCTGTACATAGTTACATTGGTTTCCACCTTGGACCAATGTAACTGTACTGTATATACTATACCTGGTCCGATGGAAGCTGGAAATCATTGAAGTAGTCATCACTAGAGTTGAGCGAACACCTGGACGTTCGGGTTCTGCTGGTCCGTCCGAACTTCGGGACAAAGTCCGGGTCCGGGTCCGGGTCCGGACGGAACCCGAACGCTCGCACGGAGGTAAAAACGTAAAAAATACAAAAATAAAAAAAATTTTATAAATTTCAATAAAGGGACAGGGGTAAAAAAACATCCCGTGAACGGGATGGGAATGGGGGTAAAATGAAGGAAAACGTCGGGAGACCCCGAAAGGTCCTGAAAGGATGTCGGTAAAAACACGGATTTTCAAGCCCAGGGGTAACTAAAGTTACCCCAAGCAACAGGCACGCTCGCAAGCCCAAGGCAGGCCTGGGCCTGGGCCTGGGCCTGAAACAGGGCTTCAAGCCTGCCTGGTCGTCTTGGGCTTGCAGGTCCACAAGCGAGTTGAGATCACTACTGATGAAGTTACTAAAGGTCGAAGG